>NW_019167926.1:15320512-15358872 GCF_002303985.1 Durio zibethinus | reverse complement strand
TCATGCTAATACTAACAGACACACACACAAACATGCACACACTTTCTGTTTTTATCCAAGTCTTTCTTGTGGACTTCTTGTTCTTGCAATGCCTAAAACATTATTACTTCAATGCAGGCTGCAGTACAAGAGTATGAGAAGGAAAAACTTAATGAAAGGATTGCCAAATTATCTGGTGGCATAGTAGTGATACAGGTAATTTCTAGTTGAAGAAACGTTTTATGCTGTTTAGAAGGAAATTTGATCTGGGAAATTGTGTATGATATATATCTAATTTTGACGTAATGTTGTTTTGAAATTTAAAAGGCTGGAGCTCAAACTGAAACAGAGGTTAAAGAACAGAAATTGAGAGTAGAAGATGCTTTTGGTGCAACTAAGGTAATGCATCTCGTAGCTTGTCATGATGATCTTATGTTGCAATTATTATCCTTGAGTACCATATAATACTGCATATTTCATCGACTTTCAGGCAGCAGTTGAGGAAGGTATTGTTGCTGGTGGTGGATGTACTTTGCTGAGACTTGCTTCTAAGGTGGTTGCTATTAAGGATTCCGTTGGTAATGATGAAGAAAAGGCAAGCCTTGTCTTGACAACTTAAAAGAAGCTTAAACTATTTATGGGAGATTTCAGAATGTTATTGCCGATGCATGCTCTTAGTAAATATCTTGATATGCTATAGGTTGGAGCAGATGTTATTAAAAGAGCTTTGAGTTACCCTCTAAAATTGATTGCTAAGAATGCTGGGGTTACTGGAAGTTCGATTAGCGAGAAGGCATGACTTATAATTGTGTCAAGTTACCATGAGCATTACACTTCCAGGTTATTCAGTTTGCTAACAAAAGTGCTTTTTGCTTCTTTTATTTAATTATTTGCTGGTGCTCTCCGATGATAATATGAAGAATGGATTCAATGCTGCCACTGGAAAATATGAGGATCTTATGGCTGCA
Organism: Durio zibethinus; assembly: GCF_002303985.1. The sequence continues at coordinate 15,357,925 of NW_019167926.1, read as the reverse complement.
GGAATTATTCATCCAACCAAGGTTTGTTCCTTTATTGAGCTCTACATCTATTTTGTTGTATTTTACTCCATTTTAAATTGAATGTTCACTCTCTGCCTGTTATTATTAAATACAGTCTCTTGGTCAATAAAGGAAAATACTAACATACTTCAATTGCATATTTTACATGTAAAAATGGTTTTGTTCCAAATGATTGTTTCTCTTCTTTTATTCTTTATTCATCTTCAGGGGTTTCTAAGTGCATTCTCTTCTATTCCAATTTTCATTAATTATTTCTTTATGATATTCAAAGCACCGGTTTATTTTGGGCCACCAATATAAAATTTCTGGCGTTGCCCTATGGCTTGTTATTAAGGCAAGTTTGTTTAAGAAATATTGTCCCAACATCAATTATATTTATCACTTATAAACAAGAGAAGTTACAGAAGAAAACTGAGAAATGTTCACAATTTTCATAATTTAGGTGGTCAGATGTTGCTTGGAGCATACGGTTTCAGTGGCCAAGACTTTCTTGATGTCTGATTGTGCGGTATTGAGATAAAGGAACTTGAGCCTATGCCTTCTGACAACCCATGGATAATACAGGTCTGCATGTGAGAATTTAAAATGTTGACTAGAAATGCAACACTCTCGTTCTTTCTTTTGTACATGTTATATCTACTAACATGTTGGGTTGTCAATTATAGCATTAGGTATGCATCAATAAGTTAATGGTTTTATTGTTGTTTCTTATCCCATAGAAAATGATTAGTGGTAATATTGATCCTGAATTTATTTTTGTTTCCTTCTGTTTGTGGTTTATAAAACAATTGTGCTTGAGAATTAGAAGCACCTTATTTCAGATGTTAATTATGCATCTTTACGTTCTATTTTGGTCTCATAGAATCAACTAAGAAAGAGACAATGTTCTGTGGTCTATGAGTAACTTGACCTCGTTATTGGATTCCCTTCACATTTCTAGGAAATTTATTATCTTATTAAATGCATCTTCCTCTTGGAGCCAACTGCTTAAAACAATCACTCTTTCAAATGATGCATTCTTATTACTACTGGATTTCGAAGGCTGATTTCTCTCTTTCACTTTGAAGTTGTATAAAGTAAGAATCTTTCTTCTTCTGGCTAAATATGCTGGTAAACTTGTACTGTACTTTCTTGAATGCATTGTGTTGTGTGGTTAAGCTTGCTTGAATATGCTCTACTATTGAGTTTATATGGAATTTGCTACTATGAGATCTGAAAGTTGCAACTAATAAAATTATAAAGGGATGAGGATGTATCCTACTCTTATAAATGTGTAATTTGCCATACGAAATTTGCTACTATGACATATATGTTTCTCTGCTGTTGATTGATTTAGCAAGAATGTGAAATTACTGCTGTGAATGGACTAGATAAATTGACAATTGACATTCCCTTTGCATTCCCCATTTTTTTTAACTATCAATATCAAGATCCTACAACTACGTGCAGAACATGATTGGGCCTTTCCCTCATTGATTGTTGATATAAATGATGATCTGAGCCAAAATGATGAGAAAGAGATTGATGTAAGTTCTGAGTTCAAAGAATAAGTAATTATGAGGATTTTATATATATATTTTTTTCATATTTGTTCTTTATTAAGTGGATAATAATTTGTTGCTGCTTGTCTATGATAACTTTATGCAAAGTAGAAAAGCTTATGAAGAAAACACCCAAAATAAAAGCGATCCAAAGCTTGGACCTGATGCTTGCCAAACCCATTGTTTAGTGATCCCTTTTTATATGAATTTGGTTGTATTAACACCATCTACCTTGAGGCTTTATGGCTCTTTAGCTAGATGCCTGTGCCACATGAAGCTTTGGAATTGTAGGGGCCTTAATGAAAAAACCTAGGGGCCACTCAGAGGATTGATGGTTTATCCTTCATGGTTGCCTGCCTGCCTACTTGTTGTTTGTGGAATGGGAGTTCTACATCTGCCATTGTTAGTAATTAATTGGTTGTTCGAAGACACATACCCAGTTGATTATATTCTCTTTAGGTTTTCTTCTTTTATCTTAGGTGTCATTTAAGATCTGAAGTTTATCTACAAGTATTATAACATACATGTATGATTCTCCACCTCAACCTTGTTTTATCTGATGTCCTGATCTGATAGAATGTGACAATTCACATTTTAACACATTTGTAATTAACTCGTAATACCATTAGTTTGTAACAAAGATGAAACCAATGACTTAGTATGAAATAGTATTGAGCAATTCACCCTTAATTGGAACAATTTGCATATTTTGATTAGTACTAGTACTAGAGCTGCTTATTTCTTACAACTGATGCCCTTTGTTGATGCAAAATGAGCTTAAAAGGTTGGTGGCTTGTAGGAGGTTACTTACGCACACTTGTCCAACTCTTGGAAAATGCTTTCTTGTTTTTCTGCTAGCACATGTTTCTAAACCCATGCTTATTTTAATTTTTATGTGGACACATATTCATCACTAATGCTTGGACTGTATCCAAAATAGGATTAAATTAAACCATGTCATTTCTACTTAAACCATCAATTTCAAGAATTACGGGGTCTTCCAACATAACCTCCAACTTTTATATGCATATATTGAAGTGCTAAATTGTTCACAATTTTCAAATAGGTAACATGATTGCACTAACACCATACTTATTTTAATTTTTGTTATAACATGTAAGTGATAGAATTAATTCATTGGACACAACACATGAACTTGTCATTAATCTTTTTTATTTTAGTATGGTTGGTCCTCTAAGTGAATTTATCATTTTTAAAGAAATCTTAAGCTTGACAAAATGTCTTTTAAAAAATAAGTTATAATCTTTTAAATAGAATTAGATATGAAATTTTGATTACATATAAAGAAGGTTATAACACTTTCATAGTGCCTATCTTAAAATGGTATCAATTAACCTTAAGTTATCTTATCTAACCTTTTATTAACATAGTTTTAGCTTATTCTTATTATTTATTATTTATTAATTAATTATTAATTTTGATATTTAAATATTAAAAATATTTTTACATATTCATCGACCTCCAAAAATATTCTTCATTTTAAGAATATCCAAGTAATATGTCAATTTCTTTAAAAAAGTTTCATCGTTAGATTTATTAAATATTTTATTAAAAAAAAGTACATATAAATATATGATAACATAGTCAAATTTATAATAATCAAATATATAATTAAATTCAAATTTTAGTACATGTAATCACGATATATCCAATAACTAATCTTGCAAAAAAATCAAATCATCACATTTATTTCTAATTTTATTTTTTCTTAAATTAAAAATAAATATAAATTAATATAAATAGACCAATTTATAAATCTTTCAACATCTTGATCAAATTTTAAAAAAGTTATTTCACCTAAATTTTTTTTAAAAAATTACATATCCATAACTTTATTAGGATTTTAGCATTAGTTGAAATTTCATTTATTCCTAATTATTTTATATTTTACAAATTAAACAAATATCAAAAAATACTTTAAACATTAAAACAAATAAATAAATTAATCAAAACAAATGAAGATACATAAATTAACCAAATATAAATAAATAAATAATCAAAATAATAAAATAAAAATAAATAAATAAATCAAAAGTAGAAGACAAAGACAAGCAGAACGAGTTAGACTTACCTTTGGGTCTACATGTGGTCTAGTCGGGTTAGACCATTGGTCTACAAAATTTTTAAACCTAAAATGTTATAGGAGTATTTAAAGCTTTCTCATTGTTCTCACTCTCCCTCTTCCCTTTTCTTTCTCTACTTTCTTTCTAAAAGACTTTGGATACCAGTCGGAAAACCTAACACAACTCAAATTCTAAAGAAATTCTCAAAATTCAATAATACATTCTAGAAAACCTAGAAAAACCCAAACCTAGAAAATTTCAAAAAAGAAAAAAACCTTTAAAAACCCAAAAAAACTCTAAACCCAAATTTTGATTTCTTTTTTTGTTTCTTTATATCAGAACTTTCTAAATCACACCCAATCTTAAAATCAAACTAAGGAATTTACTTCTAAAATTAAAAAAGAAGAAAGACTACTATAAATTTTTTTACTTTATTTCTCTTCTCTGTTGATTGTTGATTCTCCTTTGTACTTGATTTAGATTCTTTAAATAGGCATTCACTCTTAACCTAAAAGAACAAGAACTCTAACAATTTCTTTCTCACTAGAATTCAGTCTAAGAATTCAACTCCAATTCTTATTAATTTTTTTTCCAAAAATGAGACTAAATGCACTAGCCAAGTATTTGAATCCTATTGAACATAATAATTTCAATCCAACATTTTTTTAGGAATTTTAATCATTTTCCAATTCCTTTTTTTTTTAATTTAGGACAATTTTCTTTTTTTTTTAAATACAATAAATAAATAAAAATCAAACAATCAAAATACAAATAAAAAATCAAAAATAAAATAAAAATAAAATCTTAAAACCTAATCCTAAAATACAAATTGAACTCTAGACTAAATAGGATGCTTACAGTTTCCCTCTTTACACATTTCTGTGAAATAGGTTTTGTACGAAAATATAAATAACCATTATGTCTAGATCCTAATCTACCCAAACAAATTTTTTTTCAAAAAAGGCTCCTTTAATAAAGGTTCAACAACTTCAAAAAATATAAAAGACTCCTCTCATCAAAGATTCAACTACTTCGAACACATAAAAGGCTTACCTTAACCGAGGTTTACCAGCTTTTCTTGAAATCATCTTTCAAACTTTCCCTCAATTGAATATTAAAATTCATCTTCACAAGATCCTCTTCATATGAGAATCAAAATCTTATCAAAAGGTTTTATCTTTGCTAAAATTTTCCTCAATCGGGGATCAATACCTTACTCGTTCTTTTGGAAAATTTCCCAATCAAGAATCAAATCTTTATCTTCAAAAATTATCCTTCACCTAAGATTAAATTCTCTTTTCTTTTTTTTTAAAAAATTATCTTCAAGTAAAAATATTTCACACTTTCTTTAATCTCAATTTCAAGATCCAAGACCACAATTTCTTATCAAACAAATGCCATGAATGCAATGCTATGAATGTAATGTCATGAATGCAGCTTTAATTTTGGCAAAAAATTTCTAATGATCCTTTCAATATCTTCATTCTTCAACTTCCAATTCTTTTTTCATCTCATAGGCAATCATAATTACCCCATGATCTCTGATTAGCCTCATCATTCAATCTCATCATTCATACTATCATTTTTTTCATAAGTAAAAAAAAAAAATCTTGAGTGTTAATGTCTTACCAAGCCTTTTACTTTAATTTTATTTTTTTCTATCCTTATCTCCATCATCTTTTCAAAATAATACATGGTTCTTTCATGTTATCATTCATTTATTCATCATTATTTTAATTTTGTGACAAATGCAAAGCAATTATCCATTTCTTATCATCAATAAAAGATAAAAAAAGATAGATATGTGGAAATGAAATAAAGAAAGAAAATGCTTCTTATTGAATGAAAGGGTAACAAATTCGTCAATAATAGAAATAAGGCAAACAGTTACAAAGATAAATATTTGAATAACGACACAGTTCCCTAAATAAATCAATAATCATGAACAAATAAATCTAAGATTCTCTTTTAAAAGTCCATCCAACTGATGTTCATAATCCTGTAGAGTTTATTAAACCACTATTGCCCTTGTAATTTGAGATTCCCAAATGATGCTTCACTTTCTCTTATATCTAAGATGCCTTTTCAAGTTTTCAAATTAGACATCCTTTCTTTTACTTAAACTGTACTTTTCAAGTTTTCAATTTGAATTCACCTTTTCGTGTTTTTCTTTCCTTTTTTCTTTTTATGCAAAATACTTCTTCATAACATCAAAGTTTATTGGCATCACCATCTATTTATGCTAAGATCAATGCCCCTTATAAAAAAGCTTTCTTCACCACATATGGACCTTCCCAATAGTACCAATCAATCAAATACAAAATTTATGATATATATACATATAAATACATGATAATATATATTGTCAAATTCATAATAATCAAATACAAAATTTAATACATGTAATCACGATTTATCTAATAATTAATCATGCAAGAAAATCAAATCATCACAATTTATTCTCAATTGTAATTTTTCTCAAATTAGAAATAAATAAAAATTCTTATATTGTGACCTTCTAAATCCTCCAATTCCTCGATTGAGTTTAGAAAAAGTTCTCACCGAGAAATTTTAAGAAAATTACACGTTTGTAACTTTCTTAGAATTTCATCATTGGACAAATTTTGATCTATTCTTAATTATTTTATAGTTTACAAATTAAATAAATAAATACTTTAAATATTAAAATAAATTAATTAATTAATGAAATCAAACGAACTAAAATACATAAATGAACTAAATATAAATAAATGAATAATCAAAATAATAAATGAATAATCAAAATAATAAAAGAAACAAACAATAAAATAAAAAACAAATAAAAAAGATAAAAAAAAATAAGAAAACAAGAAAATAAAAAGAAGTGAAATATGTCAGACTAACCTTGGGTCAGTGCATAGGTCTAATTGAGTTGAGCCACGAGTCTACAAAACTTTTAAACTTGAAATGATGCTATTTCAAGGGGTATTTAAAGCTTTTTTCATTTTTTTTTTTGCTTCACTTTCTATTTTCTCTCTCTACTTTCTTTCTAGAAACTTTAAATATTAGCCAGAGAACCCCACACAACCCAAATTTCAACAAAAATCTCAAAAATCGATAATAAATGGTAGAAATTTATGACAAAAATTTTTAAAATTACACAAAAAAATTTAACCTAAATAAAAAAAATCGATCAAAAACTTCAACCTTGTTGGAAACTTTGATTAGAAAGTTCAACCAAACCTAGAAAATTCTAGAAAAAAACCCCAAAAAACTTAAAAAATACCCTTAGACCTAGATTCTGATTTTTTTTTTCATTTCTCTAGATCAAAACTCTCTAAATCACACCCAATCCTAAAATCAAACCAAGGAACTTACCCCAAAAATAAAAAAAGAAGAAACATTATTAGCAAATTTTTTACTTTATTTCTCTTCTCTGTCGATTGTTGATTCCCTTTGTGCTTGAATGAGGTTCTTTAAATAGGTATTCAATCTTAACCTAAAAGAATAATAACTCTAACAATTTCTTTCTCACCAAAATTCAATTTTAGAATCCAACTCTAATTCCTATTTGGGCTTTTCCAAAAATGAGACTAAATGCATTAACCAATAATTTCAATCTTACTTAACATAACAATTTCAATCCAACATTCTTTTGGAAATTTTAATACCTGGTCAATTATTTTCTTTTATTTCGAACAAATTCTCTTTCTCTTTTTTAAAATACAATAAATAAATAAATAAAAATCAAACAATCCAAATATAAATAAAATATCATAAAATAAAATATCAATACTTAATCCTAAAACACGAAGTGAACTCTAGAATAAATAGGTGTTATAATGTTTCAGAATCAGGAAGTGCCTATCCGTTAGACGAATAGGGAATGAGAAAAACATGAGGCTTAAGAAAGCATTTTTGATAAAATTCAAAACAAGAAGTCGTTACTAATTTTTTATGGTGTAATTGACTACCCAAAAGTTTTGTCATTTTAATAAAACATTCAAAAGATTTAAAATTTTTATAAAAATAACAAATTTGTGGCCTGCAAAATCAGATTTAAGACTTAAGAGTTGGTTAAGCATGGGGAAAGATTAGCATTCCACAATGCCTATCAAAGACGGTATCAATTGATTGCATGCTATCTTTGAATTTTGGTAAAAATGATCTTATTATAATGTTTAGAAATTAATTCTTTTTTCATTCCAAAAACTTAAATTTTCTTTTCTTTTTTAAAACGAATAAAACTTTTGAAAATAAAATATTTTATTTTTGGATCAAAGTGAGAACACTCTAAATATCAAGACACTTTTTTCACTCTCCTATATTTAGGTAGAGTTTCGAAAATATATCTAATTTAAAGATTTTTAAATTATCTCACAAAGACCGAAATAGCACCTCACATAAAAAATAACCATCGAGAGTCATTTTATCGTTAGGCTACATCTCAATGACTAGATTTAGTTAAGATATTATCTTATTTAAAATATATTTTTTTGAAAACATAGGTATAGTGTACATGAATATAATAAAAATGAATGAATACATGAATGACATAATACGAATGCATGATGATTTAACTATGTATGATAAGATAAAAATAAAATGCAAATACTAAGTGGGTTAGGGTTTAGGAAGTTGGTTTGGGTCTTTAGGGTTTGGGATTGGTTTGGGGTCTAGGTTAGGGTTTACAGAATAGTTTAAGATTTATGGTTTAGGGTTTAAGATTTGAGGTTTTATAGACTTTGGGGTTTCATGAAATTATGCATGTAACAAAAATAAATTACAAGAATGCCATTGGCAAAAGTGTAAATACACATGCATGACAAGAGAACAAACTAATTACAAATCTAGGCATATACAAAACTAAATTCCATATTGATTGAGCTAGAATTTTAGTATTTTCATATTCAATTTTAATGTAATTTTTCTTATATTTTAGTTTTTCATTGAGATTTTTGGCAAAAATACTCTTAAATGCACATTTTTCTAATGTGTAGTTAAAAATATAAAAAATGAGGAATGTTGGACAATTTGGATACATTTGGGATTATCTTTTATGCAATTTGTGAAAATGGCCTAAACTAGTGTCATTGAGTTATATTGCTTTTGAATAAGTTTTCTTGAACCTTTCTTTCATGATTTTTTTAAGCATTATTTTCAATATTTTTCTAGTGATTTTATTGTTAAATTTGCTCATGTAATACTTGAATTTTTTCAAGCATAAGTGAAGAACAATTCATCCAAGAAGTGGCAATAAGGAAAAAGAAAGAAAGCTACATTGTCATGATTTCATGTAAGCTTGCATTTGGTGTCAAGTCTGGCATTTAAAGGAGGACTTAAAAGGGTGCTGAGCTGGCATTTTGGAAAACTATCATTAGTTATAAGGGTCAGCTAAAACACATGAAGGAACTTTGCAATAAATGAAAAAACTTAGGTGCTATAACCAACCATGCAACCAAGTGAGGAAGAAAAAAAGAAATCTTTAAAAGACCACCTCACCTTAGATATTTCGAAGAGATTTTTTTGGGATTTAAGGCACCACTCACCTACCTATAAATAGGAGGAGAACCGACCATTTTAGGAGATTTTATTAGGATTTATTTTTTTTCATTTAACTTTTAGCATTTTTTTTTGGCAGTTTTATTTTCCTTATTGCCAAACAGCCTTAGATTTCAATATTCCTTATTGAATTTGATCACAAATTTACATTTCTTAAATTTTTTTCAATGTTCTTTAAGATTTTCGCATTGAATTTTGCAATTTCGCTTGATTTCATATTCAAATTCCTTTGATTTTTCGTTGATCTTAGTTTTGTTTTCAAATTCAAACACTTGACCTCTTTTTAGTTTTTTAATAAAAATTCCTTTTCTACTAATTTTTTCTCCATTTTTTTTTTAGTTTTTTTAGTTCATTACACTACAACATAGTAAATTTTTAACTTCAAATTCATTCCCAATCGTTCCAATTAATTCTTGCAAATTATAATTGAAACCTAGAAAAGGTGCAATCTAGTTCATGTGATCCAACTTGAGTGTGATTCTTCTTTTTTCTTAAAGAATTGTTTGCTTCTTCCAACCTTTGATCTCTTAGATTTACTTGTTATCTTGCTTATTTTAATTTTTTTGTAATTTAATTCATGAGTTTGATGGTTGTTTGGATGAATTATTCATTTACTGCTTTGTTTTTCTCTGTTTTGTATAGATTTTGAGTAATTCAATGAGCAAGTTTTTATATATCTTGCAGTAATTTTCTTGTTAGATTTTTTAGTAAAGTTGTTAAGTATTGATTTAGCTCTGTTTTATTTTATTCCTTCTAGAGAATTATAAATGTAATTTTTCTTCCATGAATTGCTAGTTTTCAGCTCAAAAAATTAGTTTTGGTTCCCACTATGTTTTGCTCAATCTTGCAATTTTTCTTTAGTTTTTGTTCTTTAATTTGAATTCTTATATTGGTTTTTTAGTGTTCTATCAATTTATAGCTCATAATCATTTAATCTTGCATGATTTAGAGTAGAAATCCATCTTGAAACCATGATTCCATTTTTGTTTTTTTTTTACATTCAATTACAACCTTTCATTCAAACCTTGAAATTTTATTTCAAAATTTGTTCTTCAAAGTTGTTTTTACTTTAGCTCTTTACTTGATCTTGCAGTTTTAAGTGTGAATTCATTAACTTTATTGCCAATTAGATCTCATTTTAATTGTTGAGTTATGGTTTGTCTAGATTAGCTTAGTATTTTTGGGTTCGCAATGTTAGTTGCATTTTGCATTTTCATCGCTTCAACTTCAATTCAATCTTGATTTTACTTTGATTTAGCTACTATATTTTACATTTTTTTAGCATGCATTTTACCTATTATTCTTGTTCATTTGTTCATTTACTTAGTATTGCATTTTTCATGCTTTATTTGCTTTTATTTTCATATTTAGTTTTCATGTTGATTTGGTGATCAAGCCAACTATAAATGGGTAGGGTGATAATGGATACTTAGTTTAAGAATTTATTTACCAAATCTTTGTGGGACGATATCTTGATTGAATGTCACTATTATTACTTATACAATCTGTGCACTTACTGATTGACTTAATCAAGTTTCTGGCATCGTTATCGAGGATTAAGAGTTAAGAGTCTTAAGCTAATATCATCATTCACCATGCTTTTTTATAGATTGGTTCACCTTATTAGTTTACATAACTTAGGATAGTTGCTTAGTTTACATAGCCCTATTATAGATAGTTTACACTTAGCTATTATATTTGTGTTTAGGATTTATTTTTCTTTTCATGTGGGAGTATAATTCTTATGAGGTAACTAAGCACCATGTAGACCATGCTAGACCTTATTATTTTTTATGACTACCTAGGATCATGGCTTAATGAGAAAAACTAAGCCAAAAGAGAGTCGACTTTAAAACTTTATTCGAAACTTTAGACTCTTTAAAAAATCAAGTAAAGGCCATTAAAGCTAGGTATGATCCTAAGCCTACTCTTGTCTATAACTTTCTAAGTCGATATGACAATGGTCAAGTATATGGTAATAGGTGTCCGTATGACCAATACTCTAAATCTTACATAAACACCTACACTATTAAAACTTGAAAAGGTTACCCTAAAACATGTAGGACATTAGTTCAGGGCATTCTTTTAGTTCACCACCTCAGTAAACCCCAACTTATTTTAATAAGTATTCACTTCCATAATACCCTTCATAACCTAACATTCTCTACCATCACTACAAGTTCTTCAAGTGCCACACTATGTTCCACCATAACAATATTTTTCTTTATCATAATACCATTTTTTTCACAACACTTTTCATCCACACCATATTCACCACCACCTCTTCCACAAGAAAAAAAACCATCCCTTAAGGAGATTCTTACTGAAAGGTGTCAAACTATAGAATAACTCTTTCAAGCTAACAAGAAGCATCCATTAGGGCTTTTGGGCACTTTGGTCAAAATACACATACCTTAAACACTTACCTATAAGATTCCATGCCTAACACTATAAAGTCAAAACCTAGTTGATTAGATAAAAAGAAGTGCACTTTGAGAGATCATTATAGGAGGAAAAATTAGATATCGATTGATGATGATGAAGAGTAGATTGTGGTAAATTTACAATAATTTGTAAAAGTTATGGTAAAGGAAGAGGACATGTTTGTGGTTAGGAAATTGATGAAAAAGGATCATTTAGAGAAATTGAAAAGGAGAACAACATTCAAGAAAGAGTTGATGTTAATATTCCATTCATGCCATTTTTCAAGTTCTTTGATGATCACTTACTCAATTATGTGAAGATGCACAAGGTGGATAGATGTATTGATAAGACAAGCTTACTTGAGAGGTCACTTAAGCCTTTAGACACATTATTTCTTGAATCTAGTATCAATCTTAAGAATGAAAGAAACTTATTAGAAAAGAATTTACTTGTCTAGTAGCATCTCTATTCATTGACCCTATGCTCGAAGCTATAGACACCTCGTTCTTAAAACTTTTTCTAAATAAACCATTCATGAAGAGAAAAGTGAATGATATGAATTTTAAAGAGGATGGTTTAATTTTCTATCTTAAGTTGCATGAAGGTCTTAGCATTAGTCCTAAACAACAAGATTTTGAACTTTATAGTCCATTTATACTAATTCTTCAATTATTTAAGGTTCCATTTTATGATGATTTGGAAATACCTGTGGTTGAAAACGAACTGTTAAACAACATTGATAAGCCTAGTAAAAAAGATAATGATAAAATAAAGAAAATTTTAAAAGCAATGCTAAAAGTTGATAATGTGGAGGGTTTAGATGATGATAGTATAAAAAGATTTTTTAGTTGCTTAAAAGTTTCCCTAACTTTTGATTTTTAACTTGATTTCTTTGACTTTTCATTTTTTATGCTTACTAAACCTATACCATTTATGGAGAAAATTTTCATCTTAAAGCCTAAACCCATATTCCCATGGTGGCACCTTATTCATTGATACTGAGGCCAATGATCACCTTTATTGATCCATATTGCAATATACTTAAATTATTCATAGAAATCAGTTACAAATCTATCCTTCAGCTCTAACGTCATTTAGAATTTATCAGTATATATTTGGTGCAAAAAAAAGATTGAAATGGGTAGATTCGAGAAAGAAATGTGGAGTAATTCTCTAACACTTGTGAAAGCCAAGTTTTTAACTTTAAACAAAGCATTTCTTGGGATGCAACCCAAGCTTTACATTTCATTTTTGGTTCATTTACTTTTTTTATTTAGTTTTTTTTCCTTGTAGATATTGATGTAGTTTTTTACGTGGTTGTTTCCTTATTTTGTAGGTTTAATAAGAGCTTAAAGCTAGAAGCATTAATTCAGCCAAGCATTGATGAAAGATTCAGTCCCATGCCTCCATATTAATAGGGGAGTTCCTTTATTCCTTTTTTTTGTACTTTATTTCTTTATAATTGTACCTTGAAGAGAATGTGTCATTTAAGTTTGATGGTATGGAAAATTTGATTAAAATTTAAAAAAAATTTTAAAATTTCCTTGAGTTTTGCCTTAAAATTGAGTTTGACTAGTGGTAGCTTGAATCATTAGTATACTTTTTTTGATTAGTTCTTTATGAAGCCAATGATAGGTAGAGATTGAGAATGAATATAGTTTTAGGAAAAGATTGAATATTGTGAGAAATATGAAATGATGGTTAGCTTTAGTGAATTCCTGAATATGGTTTTCATTTGTGAATTGATACTTTGATCATTGAATTATATTTTTTTATCTAGTGTTGATTATATGAGCATGAAATATAGTTTTTTCATTGGTCTTTCAAATTGTGTTTCATGTTCTAGAATTTATTTTGATCATTTCTTGAGACAAAATCCAAAATGACACATAATTAGGAAATGATATAGGCCATATTTGGATTGCTTGAGCCTTTTGAGCCATCATTGATCTAATATTTACATAGTCACCCTATTTGAGCCTTATGATATCCTTTTTTTTGTTTTGAAATCGTGTTACAAGCTCATAGCCTTGATTTGTATATTTCCTATCTTTTTGGTACCTTACCTTATATGCATTAAGGCATTCATGTATAATTTATGAGCTATACATTATTAGAGAGGAAGGGTGAAGCTTTAAAAAGAATAAAAATAAAAAAAAAAAAAAAGTCAAGCTAGCTTGCAAAAGAAAAGAAAAAAAGGAGAAGAAAAAGTTATGAAAAAGAAAAAAAAAGCAAAAACAATAAAGTGGTGAAAAAGCAAAGAAAAGAAGAAATGGAACAAAAGTAGGCAAAATCAAAGTTTAGGGGGAGATTCTTTAGTCAAGCTTATCTTTCTTACTTTGGAAGCTTAATTATGAATGATCCTAGATAAGTAATGCATTATTAGGGTACTTGAGCCTAAATTGACTTTTACCATACCTTGACTCTAGCCTTACATTATAAGCTTATGAAAGTCCTAAATAATCCTTAGTAATGTGTTTATCTACACTAGTAAAGAGAGATGTGATAAGCAAACTTATAAAACTTGACCACTTTATTGATCTTTGTTATTGAAGTTTCATGTTTTTCATAACTTTACTAGATTTCATGTAAGGATATGTGAAAACTGTTGCTTACTTATGAAACCATAGTTAGGAATGATCTTAACTTAGGTTAATTCTTACATATTAACACTTGTTTATAATTTTGTTTTAATTATATTCATTGATCAATCCGTGAGGCTTTCATGTTGAATGAAGCATTAAGAATATATGTTGATTCTTGCTCAATCTTGTTTTGATTGAGAACAAACAAAAACTTAAAATTGAAGGTTTGATTGCACTAAAATTTTAGTATTTTTATGCTCATTTTTAGTGCAATTTTCCTTATATTTTGCTTGTTCTTTAAAATGTTTGGCAAAAATACTCCTAAATGCATATTTTTCTAATATGTAAATAAAAATAAAGAGGAATTTGGACAATTTGGGTACATTTTGGATAATTTTTTGTGCAAATTGTGAAAATGGTCTAAATTAGTGTCATTGAGTTATATTGCTTTTAAGGGAGTTTTCTTGAACCTTTCTTCCATGATTTTCTTTTAACATTATTCCTAACATTTTTCTAGTGATTTTATTGTTAAATTTGCTTATGTAATACTTGAATTTTTTGTAGCAAAAGTGAAGAACAATTCATGTAAGAAGCGGTAACAAGGAAAAGGAAAGAAAGCTACATTGCTATAACTTCATATGAGCTTGCATTTGATGCCAAGTTAGGGATTCAAATGAGGACTTAAAGAATGCTGCGCTGGCATTTTGAAGAACTATCATTGGTTATAAAGTAAACTTTTTAGGTTAGCAAAAACGCATGAAGGAAGTTTGCAACAAATGAAGAAACTTAGGTGTCAAAACCAACTGTGTAATCAAGTGAGGAAAGAGGAAAGAAGTCTCTAGAAGACCATTTTATCTTAGATATTTTGGAGGGATATTTTGGAGTTAAATAGGATGAGAGCTGAAATTTTGGGAGATGTTATATTAAGATATAATTTTTTTGTTCATTTAGTCTTTTGCATTTTCTTTCCTATAGTTTTATTTTCCTTCTTGTCAAATAGCCTTATATTTCAATTTTCCTTATTGAATTTGATTTCCAATTTGCATTTCCTGAAGTGGTTTTCAATTTTTTTTAAGATTATCGCAATGAATTTTGTGATTTTTCTTAATTTCATGTTCAAATTCCTTTAATTTTTTGTTAATCTCAATTCTATTTTCAAATTCACACACTTGACCTCTTTTTAGTTTTTTAATTGAAACTTCTTGATTTCTAGCTTAGTTTTACTCCATTTTTTTTCATAGTTTCTTAGTTTATTAAGCTATAAAATAATAAAATTTTAGATTCAAATTTATTTCCAATCGTTTCAGTTAATTTTTGAAAGTAACAATTAAAATTTGAAAAAGCTGCAATCACTACAAGAAAAATGAATTTTAGTGAGAAATTTATTGAGAATCGTATGTCAACTTTCACTAAAAATTTCGTTTTAAAGAGATTTTCTTGTAACCCTCGTTAAAAGTAACTTTTAGTGTAAACTTAGTTTAGATCCTCACTAATTGTTACTTATGAATGAAATAAATTTTCTACAATTAAAAAATGGCACCCGGACCTCCCAATAAACGCCACAAAAAACGCACACCAAAACGCCTCACTCTCTTAGGCGGCTACCTGCCAGCCTTTGCTTCAGTCTTCACGTAACCCTATGCACCAACCTTCCTACCTCTCCGATGGCAACCACTTAGAAAACTTATCACCATCACCACCACCACTATAGCCTCTGTCGCTAATACATCGGCAGATCCAAGCACTAAGATTACCATGTACCCCGCCCCGCCTTCCACGAATCACTCCGATCCTCGTCGCACTGATGCTCCTGCTTCAGAGGTATCTCTAAAGGATAGCGAAAGTTCGAAGACCAACGAAACTACTGTGGGCTCGGTCGCAGGGGATAGCAGCGGTCCCGTTAACGATACCCAAAAGAAGATTCACCGAACTGAGCTGTTCGACGTACTTGTCAAATTGTCTGAGCAAGAGAAGCGTAATTCTAGGGCTGAGAGGTAACGGCATTTATTTTTCCCTATTTCCTTTGCGTAATATTCGGGGTTTATTGGGTTTTAAGGTTTTATACCTAATCGATGAGAATTTCTGAAATTAGAGAAGAAATTATTTATTTTATTTTGATTTATTCCAGAAAATGACTGTTCTGATATTTTTCTTTAAATGCCATGTTTGATTCTTGATGCGCTGAGAAGCATAGATTAATGCTCTTATATGTTTACAGTTTTAAGTGGTCCGAGTAAGGTGAAATACAATCTGGATGCAGTATATGCTTTTAGTTGCTTTGTATCAAAACTGATGGTAATAGTATTCGAGGTTTGAAGCTATATAGTATCATATTTAATGCTTTATAGTTATGGTAAGAACTATGTTATGGTTTGTTTAAGATTTGGCTTTTACACTAAGCTATTATGGATCTTGTTAAGTCTGGTTCTTCCCTTTCTAATTAGAGAAGTGGCTGGGGATTGTTATGACTAGCATAACTTTCCTTCTTACTAACTGGTGGCTAATTGATAATTTTATGCAAAATTTTTCTAGCAGAAATGGGTTGCATGCTTGATATAATTTAGATTTTCTTTCAGATCAGTGTGGTGCTTATCGGTGTTTGTTTGCATCATCGACTCTGCGTAGCATGTTCATTCATCTTATAAGGAAATGCATTTCTGAATTATTATCTTCTGCAGATGTGGAACTTTGACACAAATGATGGAGACCCTCGTCTCCTACAGTTTCAAAGTGGACACAGTGCTCCTCCACTTTGCATCAGGTAATAGCACTCCCATTAATTTTAGGCATGCATGACATTCTGTATATTTATTTCCTCCTCAATTTCTTTAACCAGTAAAAGTGTATTAGAATGTCATAAACCTAAACTTGAATGTCATATAAACTTTTTGTCTGATGCTAAGTACTTTTTACCCATGCATGACCTGATAAAATCCTTTATTTATCTACTCTGCCATTCAATAGGAGCTTAGATCCCTGGGTACACATTACTCATTATTTTGCTCTTATTCTCATTCTCCATCCATGAAATTCTGTATTAACGTGCTAATTCGCAATTTACATAATTTTCTAATTTGTTGGTAAACTGTCAAATTTGTTGTGATCAGAATCAGCAGAGCTGAGAGCTGTCTCACGGTCACATATCTAAGCGAGCCAAGAAATTAAGAATGAAGGTATGCTTGGGGTGACACATCTTACTTGGCTGACTTAGTTAGCATGAGTATACCTAAATGATATATCTGAATATAGTATACTAATTCTGTAAATGTTGTAGTTTTTGTTTATTTATTGAATTCTTGTGTTCAGCTTCTTAATTTCGTATTTTCAATTTCAGGAGGAGGAACTAAAATTAAAGCCAGTTATTGCATTTGATTGTGGTACGATCTTCCGCTATATTCTCTTTTATCATTTAGAAACATGAGTCTGATTCTTATCTATTTTTTAGTGATGGAATGTATTTTTGTTATGTCCAAGTGATCTAAGTCTGGCTTTCCCTCTCTCTATCTAATAGATGGTTTCTTTTTGTTTTATCTGTTACCTTCTAAAATTTCCTGCCTATCTTAAATTCAGCAATTGTTGCTCTTTGGAAGTCTTGAAGCTTGGGTGTCCTAAACTAACTAGTCTCTTTCTCCAGGTATGGTTATGGTTTCTTTTTGTTTTATAGGTTGCTCTTTGGAAGTTTTGAAGATTGGCTGTTCCTAGATGTTTAATGTTTATGTCCTTTTTTTTTTTTTTTATCAGTGTTATGGTGCTTTTCTATTGGGCGTGTATTGTTGAAGATGCTTTTGTGACTGATTTATTTGCAAATGCAAGATTTTATACAAGGAAGCACTATAGGCAGTGAACTGTACTGGAATCTTGCATAATGCCTAACAATGGCTTCGTCATGTGGACTTTCTTTTTTGGCCTTAAGAATTTCAACCTACAAAGGAATCCGAAGGAGATGCTGTACTATCTAATAAAAGAAGCAGTAGTGTACTGTATGCTTGCGAGGATGAAGATATGGAATGTGAGTTGGACTCTAATGGTGTGATGGACATTGATGACCTGTATGATGGAGATGCAGTTCTTGACCAGTCAGATTTAGATGTTGAAGAGCCAGCAGGAAGAGGAATGAACATGCTTCTAGTTTGCAGAAGTGTTTTTGAATATGAAAAATTGAAGAAAATTAGTGAAGGTACTCATGGTATTGTTTATAGAGCTAAGGATAAGAAGATGGACAAAATTATGACTCAGAAGAAGGTAAAGTTTATTGGTCGGAAAGATTCTGAAAAATATGGTTTCCCTTTGACCTCACTAAGGGAAATTAACATTCCTGCATCTTTTCATTATGCTTCAGTTGTGAAAGTTAAAGAAGTCATTGTAGATGACCATGACAATGTTTACTTGTTTAATGTGTATTTTGATTTTTTATGAACTTTTGAATTTGATATTATTTTTCTTTGATATTCGCATTTCAGACCACCTGAACTTTTGCTTGGACCAAAGAAGTATTCAACAACAGTTGACATGTGGTCTGTGGGCTGTATAATGGCATAGTTGTTAGCTAAGGAATCATTCTTCAAAAGGACAAGCGAAATTGATCAGCTTAGCAAGGTTATTATTGTTTCTATTAAAATTATCATCTTTCTTTTATCTTATTTCTATTTTTTTTTTCCTGATGTTTGGTCCTGATGGTTTATTGTTGCAAATATTTGATACTCTTGGTACCGCAAGCGAGAAGATCTAGGCTGGTTTTTCTGAATTACCTGAGGCCAAGGCAAATTATTCTAAGCAACCATAAGTATCTCTCTAGACAATTACTCTCATCTAAATTACTTGTATTTATTATGATTTTCTATATGTTCTGTATTTATTGATTACCTTGTCATGTGATCTGCAGTTTAATAATTAGGTGTGTTTGTTTTCTTCTTCCAGGTATAATTTGTTGCGTAGGAAGTTACCTGCAGTATCTTTCACAGGATCTCCAGTTCTTTCTGATGTTGGATTTGACCTGTTAAACAGGCTTTTTACATATGATCCTGAGAAAGTAAATGTATATAAGTTAAGAACCCTAATTTGTTAACTTTTAATTTATATGTATTGGTTTCTGCTAATCAAAGTTTCTGTTATATATGCAGAGAATAACAAATGATGCTCTTAATCATGATTGGTTCCATGAGCTTTCTCTACCAAAATCTAAAGAATTCTTCCCTACTTTCCCCTCGAAAATGTGAATGGACCTGGCCTGATAATGAAAGCTTGACAGAACCGAAAAACATATTTAGGCTGCATTTTTAGTTTACAGTCAGCTTAATTTTGTTCGAATGGCTCCCAGGAATATACAAGGAACCTTGAAGGATCTGAATTCGATGCAGTAGTGGTACAAAAAATTTCTATCTCCTGATTGTGTTATGGGACAGGCAGATTGGTACATACAGCTGCTACGTTTGAAATTTGTATGTGGATGCTTATTTGGTCTTATGCTTGGGATAAATATTATTTATTTATGTTTTATTTGGAGTAAAACTTACAAATATAAAAAATTATATACATTTATAAACAAATTAAATAAAAATACATAAATATTTTTGGTGAGGCTTTGAAGTATTTTCACTAAATAATTTAAAGTGTTATGTGAAGATTACAATTTTATAATTTTTAATAAAAGTAATTTTAAATGAGGATTAATAAAAGCTTTCACTAAAAGCAAAAATTTTAAGGGTAGGTTAATAAAAGCCTTCGTTAAATGTAAAAGATAGAGTGAGAGTTAAAATTGATCTTTATTATAAGTTTTACATTTAGTGATAATTAAAATTAACTTTCGTTAATTATTTACATTTAGTGAGGGTTTTATTTTATCTTTCATTATATATAATTAACAAGAAAATTTATAGCGAGAACTTGTAAGAGTCATATTGATCTTTGCTAAAAGAATGAGTGAGAATTATATGGATTTTTAGTGAAGGTTGGAACCCTTACTAAATGACTATGCTTGTAGTTAGCAAATTGTTTGTTTTTTTAAACCTTTAATCTCTTACACTTACTTGTTATCTTACTTATTTTTATTTTATTGTAATTTGGTTCATGAATTTGACTACTGTTTGGATGAATTGTTTATTTACTGCTATGTTTTTCTTTGTTTTGCATAGATCTTGTGTAGCTAGTTCAATGAGCTAGTTTATATATATATATATATATATATATATATATTCTGTGATTTTCTTGTTAGATTTTGTAAGAAACTTCTTGTTGAATCTAGTTTTAGGTCAACTTTAGTTCATTCATTCTAGAGAATTGTAGATCTAATTTTTTTTTCATAAAATGTTAGTTTTTAGCTTACAAAATCTGTTTTGGCTTCCACTTTCTTTTGTTGAATCTTGCAATTTTTCTTTAATTTTTGTTGTTCAATTTGAATTCTCATGTTGTTGTTTTAGTGTTCTTTTATTTTATAGTTCATAATCATCTAATCTTGCATGATTTAGAGTTAGAAATCCACCTTAAAATCATGCTTTCAATTTTTTTTTTCCTTTTTTTACATTCTGTGATAACCTTTTATTTAAACCTTGCAATTTTATTTCACAATTTGTTCTTCGAATTTGTTTTTACTTTAGTTCTTTACTTGATCTTGCGATTTTAAGTATGAATCCATTGGCTTTATTGCCAATTAAATCTCATTTTAATTGTTGAGTTACAGTTTGTCTAGATTGGCTTTGTATTTTTGGGTTTGCAAGGTTAGTTGCATTTTACATTTTCATCACTTCAATTTCAATTCAATCTTGATTTTACTTTGATTTATCTACTGTATTTTACATTTGTTTTAGCATGCATTGTACTTATTGTTCTTGTTCATTTGTTCATTTACTTAGTATTACATTTTTCATATTTTATTTGCTTTTATTTTCATAGTTAGTTTTCATTTTAATTTGGTGATTGAGCCAACTATAAAAGGGTAGGGTGATAATAGATATTTAGTGTAGAAATTTCTTTATCTAATATCTGCGAGACAATATCTTGACTAAAATGTCATTAGTATCACTTGTACACCTGAACACTTACAATCAAAATGTATATGTGAAAACATATGAAAAATAAATCAAACACAAAATTTTCAAACTTTGAAAACATATTCCACATTGTTCTTCCTTGAAAACTAACCAAAAAACCACTAAAAATCAACAAAATAACCTACTAAACTAACCTTTTTTGCATAGAAATTAAATAAAACAAATATGAAACAAAACAAAATTTTCATACAAAATGAAGAGCAAAGTTCAATTATATTAATAATCACCATGGCTGAAACTTTCATGGCATTTTCATCATACGATCATCACCTCATTCAAGCCAAATATGCACGAAACATCTATGAAACCATACTACAATAACATTTTAATCATGTAAGGACATTTGATAAATATGTGATAAATTAATATATAAAAAAAAATGAAAATATAAACACAAGCCAAACACCATACACAACTTATTAAAACCAACATTCATTATGTATCAAACAAATAAAACCAACAACCAAAGCCTCTATATAGATGATTTAAAGCAAGAAAACACCCAAGACAAGACAAGATGAGGTTTAGCCATGATGAAAGAATGCTTGGTTGAACCTCCAACTTGGTTTCAATGGTGGATTGTGCTTTTTGGTCACTTGATTCTTTTAAGCTTAAATCCAACTATGGTTTAGTTGGTTGAATTTTGAACCAAGATTGAATACAAACTATAATCTTTCAAAAAAAAAAAAAACTAATATGAAAATGTTATGAAAAGATATTGGGAATGTAATGGAATGCAAGAAAAGAGAATAGAAATTCTACATTCTTCTAGGCCTTTTTCAACATTCTTTTTTTGTTTTCATGTTTTTTGTTTGGTTTCTCTCTTCCTTTTGTTTTTTTGCATTTTTTCCCAACTCCCTTCCTCTGTTTCTCAACGTTTCCCACCCAAGAAGAAGATGAAAATATCCCTTACAATTGAATTTTAGCCCTTAAATTGTAAAAGCATCCATTGGTCCAAAATAATCCCTTGTTTTGATTGCAAAGAGCTAGTTTTTACCATTGAATCAAGCTCCCCAATGTCATTTTAAGGTCTAGAATGTGCATTGCCAAAGATTAGATTTTTAATGTTGTTTGTTTCAAATGAAAATACCATTGTGCCCAAATTATGAAGTTTTTAGTTTGTAGTCCATTTTCTTGGGAAAGAATGCTACTTTCTCTATTTTTGTGATTTTAAAGCACAAAAAATCATGAAATAATGTGAAATTAAATTACAAAAATTTTTGTGAAAATCCAAAAATCATCAAATAATACAAAAAATTATCTAAAAAGTTTTGGAAAAAAAAACCTAGGAAAGGTCAAATTACAAATATCCCTAAAAGGTATTTTAATGATTCCACACCTTTTAAGGTACAACCAAGGTTTTCAATATTCCAAAAATTATTGAATAGTATAAAATCATAATCTTGAGCTTTTCGCAAAATTTAGACTTTGAAAATGTCAATTTAGGAAAATACCCCTAAAAAGTATTTTTGTAATTTCACACATCCAAAAGTGTGATATGGATTTTTAATGTATCAAAAATCATTAAAAGAATTCAATTATGATTCGAAAATTTTCATGGAAATTCAACTTTGGAAAGGCTAAATTATGAAAATACTCATGAATATTTTGATAATTTTACACTTTTCAAAGTGCAATTAAAGTTTTTTTAGTAATTTAAAAATCACAAATTTCAATTTAAAACCAATTGGTTGTGAATTGTAAAAGTTGACCTGAATTCTAACCATTTTGACCTTTTTTTTTACCAAGTTTGATTTTGTTTGATCAAATTTGACTAAGTTTGACCTAAGGGCATTTAGGTTAAATTGGTCCCAATTTTAATTTTTAAAACTTGTCAAACTCGAAGAAATGATGGAATTGAATTATGTTGGATTTTGAGAGCTTCACAAATTGTCAGATTTTGCTCTAACAAAATTAGGTCTTTACAGTTGGCCCTTTTTGCATAGTTTTTAAAATAAAAAATAATGCAAAGACTAAAAACACCAATTTTGTCCAAGAGCTTGGGCTGAGAGGGTTTTACTTGTGTGTTGTTGGTTTTTTACATGTTAGAGATTTTTTTTTTTTGAAATGGCTCCTATGAAAATATGTAACAAACTTTAAAATTTCTTTTTGAAAATGGTTTCTATGAAGATAGAGGGCAAACTTTAAATTTTATATTTTTTTGAAAATGACTCATATGAAGATAGACAACAAATTTTTAATTTTTTTTTTAAATGGCTCTTATAAAGATAAGCAACAAAATTTTAAAAAAATCTCTTTTTAAAAAAAGTTTCGATGAAGATAGGCAATAAACTTTAAAAATCTTTTTTTGAAAAGGGCTCCTATGAAGATAAACAATAAAATTTTTTTTTTAAATGAACTCCTATGAAAATAGGCAATAAATTTAAAAAAAATTTCCTTTTGAAAAGGGCTTATATAGAGATAGGCAAGTGACTTTAAAAATCTTTTTTTGAAAAGTACTCTTATAAACATAGACAAATAACTTTAAAAATCATTATTTGAAAAGTGCTCTTATAAAGATAGGCAACGGATTTTTAAAATTTCATTTTAAAAAGGGTTCTTATGAAGATAGGCATGTGACTTTAAAAATTTCTCTTATGAAGATAGGAAACGAACTTTATAAATCTTATTTTGAAAAGGCTCCTATAAAGATAGACAACAAACTTTGAAAATTTCTCTTTAGAAAAGGTTGGTTGTGTCTGGGGCTTTGTAAATGATTTTTTTCTTCTTTAAAGGATTTTTTCTTTTCTTTGGTTTCTTCTTGAGAAGTATTCATTCTTCAAATGTGTTTGTTTTCTCTTAGAAAACAAGTTAATTTTGTATATAATGTATGTGATGAATGCAAGGAACACAATGTGTATGAAAACAATTTTGTTCACATTATGCACTTGTACTTGGTTTTTTTGTTTTTGTTTTTATTTTTTTTCTTTCAGAGATATTTAAAAATAAATCTAAATAAAAACTTGGATATCACCATCAAAAAATGATTTGACTTCAAATATCACCACAAAAGAGACATTAGAGATCACTGCTGAGAAAAAAATGACTTTGGATATCACGATCAAAGAGGAATGCAAATTCAAACTTGGATACTCAAATATCATCACTGAGTAAAGGCAAATGACTTTGAATTTCATCACCTAAGGGTACTCGAATATCATCATTAAAGAGAAATGAAAATTCAAACCTAGATACTCGAATATCACCATATCGTAAAAGACTTCTAATTCATCATCGAAGAAGAGTACTTGGTTATCGCCACTGAGTGAATTTGGAAAAAGTTAAGATATCATCACTGAGAAAAATTTTTAAGAAATTTCAACTTGAATACTTAGATATTATCACCAAAAAATGTTAAAAATATTCAAACATGAATACTTGGATATTACCATTAAGTGATTTTGAAAATTTTTAAATATCACCATCGGGAGCATTTTAATGAAAGGTCGGATTTCACCATCAAGAAAAATTTTAATGAAATTTAAACTTGAATGCTTGGATATCACCACCAAGTGAAAATAAATGATTTCGGATACACCATTGAAAAGAATTCAAATAACTTTGGATATCACCACCGAATAAAACTTAAATATTACAACCCAAAAAGTTTTAAAGATGGTTAGATTTTGCCGTCAAAGAAAGTTTTTAAGCAAAGGTTGGAATTTGCCATCGAGAAAGTTTTAATGAAATTCACACTTGAATGCTCAACATCACCATCGAGTCAATGAAATTTGGAGTTTTTAATAATCAAATATCACCATTGAGATTTGCAAAAGCTCAGATATCATTACCGATGAGTTTTTATAAAAATTCATATGTCATTATAAAGCATGCATAAAACTCAGATATCACCATTGAGGAATGAAAACATGTAGAAAACTTGAATATCACCATCGAGGGGATAAAAAATGATATTATTAGTAGAAAACCTTAACACATGTTTTTAACCTTTTTCTTAAAACTTCGTTCTTTCTTTTTCTATAACTTGAAGTGTTTTTGTTTTCTTTCTCTTTCTTTAATACTTACAAAATTTAACAAATGCAATGAGGACACAAATGCCAATTTTCAACGAATGATGCAAATGCAAATGCCTTAATGCAAATTTAAAAATCAATGATGGAACTTTTTCATGATGTAAATACCAATGTTCTTTCCATGCAAATGACACTACAATGATTCAAATGTACATTTCTTTTTATGACACAAATTTTTTTACCAAGAAATTTCTTTTTCATGGTGCAAATGCCTCTTATAAATGCAAATGCCAATACTCATACATGGTATGGATGCCCCAAAGATATAAATGCAAATTTTTTCAAGTTCAATTGTTTTTCAATGATGCAAATGCTTCATGCCACTACAAAATTTCATTTTAGAATGTTAATGCCCATGCAAATGCAAAAATCATGCTATTGGCTTCAAGTGAAAAGATCATTTTACCCCTCATTATAAAGTTTTCGATTTCTATGTCATTTTCTTGGAAAACGATACTCACTTTGTTCATTTTTGTGATTTTAAAGCATCAGAAATCATGAAATAATATGAATAATATGAAATTAAGATATAAAAAAATTCATAAAAATTTGACCTTGAAAAGGTCAGATTACACAATTACCCCTAAGGGATATTTTGATAATTTCACACCTCCCAAGGCATGCCAAGGTTTTCAATGCACCCAAAATCATCAAATAATTCAAAAACATGGTCTGAAAAGTTTCACAAAAAATTGACTTTTGGAATGTTAAATTATAAGAATACCCCTAAAGGGTATTATAATGATTTCATACCTTCCAAGGTACGATCAAGATTCTCAGTATTCTAAAAATCATTAAATAATATAAAATCATGATATGAAACTTTTCATGAAATTTTAACCTCATGAAGGTCAATTTACAAAAATACCCCCAAAGGATATATTTTTAATTTCATACCTCCCAATGTGTGATCTAGATTTTTAATGCATCATAAATCATTAAAAATATGCAATTATAATTTAAAAATTTTCACAAAAATCAAACTTCGAAAAGATCAAATTACAAAAATACCTTTAAGAGCATTTTGATAATTTTACATTTCAAAATGCAATAAAAGTTTTTAGTGATTTAAAAATCTCTAATTTCAATTCAAAACCATATTGATTCCAATTGGTTGTGAATTGTGAAAGTTGACCATGGTTCTAACCATTTTGATCATTTTTTTACTAATTTTGAACCATTTGACTTTGACTAGATTTTACCAAGTTTGACCTTGGGGTATTTAGGTCAAATTGGTTCTAATTTTAATTTTTTAAAACTTTTCAAAATTGAAGAAATATTGAATTTGAACTAAGTTAGATTTTTAGAGCTTCACAAATGATTGGATTTTACGTAAACAAATTAAGTGTCTACAATATTTATATCGACATATATACTCATAAAATTAACACTAATGCTTGGAATGTATCCCAAATTGGATTCAATTAAACTAGTGTGTTTTCTACTTAAACCATCAGTGTTATAGATTACAAAGCATTCCATTGTTGCTTAATTAGGCAACATAACCTCAAACCCTTACATATATATATTGAAATATTAAAATGAACTAGATGCATAACCATGCTACACTATGGGTTTATAAAGCAAACATTTGTAATTAATCATAGTGATAATAATATCAGTCATTGTAAAATACTTTAAAAATTGCTAGTATAAAGCATCACAATGATGGAATATATAATTATCAAATTAGATTACAAAAAACAACATAAAGAAGATTCTTCAAAATCAACCTTATCTTAGAGTCATCAACATGATTGTGAAATCTTCAAATTCATTTTAAATTGGCATTGATCGAATAAGTTCCTTTATTTCCCATTGGTGTTATTAACTATTAATCTATTATGATTGAATAGATACAAAAAATTCTTTCATCGCAAAAAATGGTACCTTGGGTTTGATTTAGTGCTTACTGGCCATTTGAATAGCAAATTTCTTGAATAGAAAGAATCAAAAGTATATTATAGCAATCACAACATATTGACCTAGTAATTAGTGTAGGTGTAAGTAAAAGATGAATCCTATAACAGACTACATTTTTTTTTTTTTTAAATTGAAATAGAAAAACATGGACAAAGATTCAAAGAATATCAAAACTATGCCCTAATAAAAAATCTTTAATTTCTTGTGGTTGAGTAAGATATAAATATAAAACCTTTTTTTAAAAAATTAAAAAGAAACTCTATTTTAACCCTTAAATATCAAGACAAACCCCACTCTTCATAGACATCATTTATTCACTATCATTAAAGAATCACAAACAAAACCAACAATATCTAACTCAAAAAGATCAACTTTTTTTATGTTTAAAAAATAAACAGCAAGGATTTAAGAGAGTGCTCACTCAAATCAACCGAAAAGTAGCTATTTATATTAAAATTAGTGAGATAAAAATAAACATAAAGTTGCCAATTCAACTTTTTTCCTTAAAATATTTCTAGCATCCTAAATATTTAAAATTAACTAATTTAAAATATCAATTAATTCTAAAAATGTTACAGGCGGTCGATAGTTTACAATTAGAGTGATAACATGCTTGGTTATCAAGTCAACGCTTTAGCAATACTATAATCAAAATCCTTAGCAACCTAAAACTAAAACATCTTATCATCACTACATATCTAACAAACACATCAAGATTAATTGATCACCAACACCGTACACACTTAACTAATAGTAGATAAAATTTTCAAAATATCTAACTTCTTCATTTTATCAACATCATACAAAAATAATAATAAAAACTTGTCAACATATATAAGATTTAGTCAATCCATACTATAAGCAAAATGAAAGGTTAATAGCAACTTATATTCATTGCTTCCAAAATTGTATAAAATTTAATCTCACTAATTTTATAAACAATAAAAGAGTTCAATTTGACACCCAAAATGAAAAAAAGAAAGGAGTTTTTTTTAAGAATATATTTATTTTTTTACCTTTTTACTAATGCCATTCTTGACCATATATAATTGATTTAGTGTTAACGGTAAACACAACATCAACAGTTCTAACCTCAATGTCAAAATATTGAATGTCATCGTTCAAAACTATTTTTAAGTACTTGATCTCCATCTTGTTGTTCAGCTCTCGCAATCAACATCAAATAGTATATTTCTTCAACCATTTTTTAAGTTTTTTTTTTTCATTTATTGCATTGACAAAACATCTAAAAACTTGAAGTCAAAAGCAAAAGGAAAAATTATCTTTTCCATAATGAACTAACTTGTCCATGACGATGCTCGAATTGCAGCACTAAATCTCATTTCAAACTAAAATGCATACCATAAATCAAGAGGGAAAAAATCTTATTACTTTTTAATGAAAATTATTTAGCTTAACAAAAAAATAAAATTTTGATTTAAAATGTATTTGCAATTCACTTGAATTGTTTTAAAGTATTGCTTGAACCAACTTGCATGTTCCAAGGACTTGACAGGCAAATCTTGCATCAACAAACCCAAATACAATTCCTTCGAAAAAAGAAATCAAGAATAAAATGAATAAGACAAAAAACACAAAGAGGTTAAAATATTAAAATTAAAAAAAAATCTATTTTTCTCTTATCTTTCTCTATTTTTCTCAATAATTAAATAAAATTTACCTCATCGAATAAATTTGTTAGTTGTACACATGTACATACCTAAAACAAATAATCAAACAAAATTAAAAATATTATTTTATATGTATATTTAAGGCAAAAAGAAACACCTTAAAATTGCATCTGATCTGACATCAAAATTTTTATAAATCCACACATATTGGATGGAAGCAAATCAAAACCCATTAGACATGGGTTGTTTTGTTATTCTATATCTTTTTTTTTTTTAAAATGTATTGGATTAATAAATAGAAACTTAAAAAACAAAGGAAATAGTGGAAAAAGAGCTAATTAAAGATATCACATAAATTTATTAAATTAAGGTATTAAATAATAATTTTATTAATATAATATATATAAATATAAAATTCAATAAATAATATATATATATATATATACACACATTGATGGTATGAAACACCATAAAATTTTTAATCAATAACGTCAAATTAGTCTCATAAAAATTAAAAAGTTAAAAAATTTATTAAATATAAAAAAGTAAATATAAAAAATTTATTAAATATTTTAAAAAGGAAAAAAAGTAAATAAAAATTAAAAAAGATATAAAAATAAGAAAAGAGAAAAAGCAAAAAAATGAAAGAGGCATAAGTACGTGACATGTGTAAGGCCAAAAGCTCCATGCATTTGCAACATTTATATAAAAGATGCAAAATATAATAAATATTTTGTATATTAAAACTATTTTTATTATTTTTTAATTATAATACAAAATTATAAATATTTATATTATAACATCCAATTTATAATTTGTTTTTAAGCTAAATCTATCTAAGTCATCTTTATTATGTGTTTAGAAAAATATCCAAAACTAAAAGAAATGAAGAGTTAAAGCTCAATCAAACAAATTTGTCAAAAATGAAAATATAGGAAATTTTTATGTCTTGTCCCATCACTTGATTATTGCTTTTTAATTGAAAGAAAGATAGTTTATTTTGGTAAAAAAAATAAGATGCCATTTTTTGTTTTTACCTTACCCTAATTCTTCTTTACTTCACTTCTTCTCTTAATTTTTTTTTTGTTTTATTATCAATCATTTTGTCAACTCTTTTTTTTTTTCATATAATATAAACTAAAACAAAAAACAATCATTTAAATTTTCATAATTCTTTTTTTTTTCATGTAAGATAAAATAAATAAAGAAAAAACATTGACATGTACAAATACGACGTCAAATTTTTTTTTTTAAAAGAAAAACTTTGATTCAACCTCTAATTAAAAACTGTACCTATTAGATCAAATATAAAAAAAAACAAAAATTATAAAAAGTTGAAAAAAAATTCAAATGATACGTTGACACATCTATTAATATCTTTTTCTTAAAAAAAGTATCTACTTAAAAGAAAAAGAAAAAAATTGAGAAACTTATTTTTTTAATTAATAATATCAAATGGATCTTAGACAATTTTTTATAAAATAATTTATTAAATATGCGTGAAAAAAATAACATTAGAAATTAAAATAAAGAAAACTTAAATAAAAAGAAAAAAGAAATGAAAAAGGAAAAAGGAAAAAAAAAGAAAAAGGAAAAAAATTAAGGTAATAGTTTTTTAATTAATAATATCAAATGGATCCCATACAACTTTTTTAAAAAATAATTTATTAAATATGCATAGGAAAAAGAAAAGTTAGAATTTAAAATAAAAAAATTTAAAAAAAGGATTAAAAAAAGAGAATAAAAAGAAGGTCAACATAAAAGCCAAAATTTGTAAAATTAATTATATAGATTGTTCACAATTCTCAAATAGCTAGCATGATTGTCGCAACGTGTAGGTCCATGAACCTGATTGCAGGACATAAAAGTTTTAAAGATTGAAAAAAATGGAGTCATCATTTTTTTTGTTAGGTGTTATTGGTTATCTAAAAAGTTTATCTTTTTAATAAAATAAAAAAAAGTTGAGGTTTATCAAAATGATATTTTTGGTATTTGAAAACATAACAGGGTTAGGGAGTATGATTACATGTGAATAAAGATTAGCACCTCCGTAACGCTCGATTTAAAAAATGGTACCAATTTATTATGCATTATCTTTTGTGTTACATAAAAATACTTTCAGTTTAAAATTTAATAATAATTCCCTTCATTTTTTGAAAAAAAAAATCAATTTTATTAAAAATCTTTATTTAGGAATATTTTGAAAAACTTTAAGCTAAAGAATTACTTTAAAATTCTTCAACATCTAGGCAGAATTTAAAGATAACTCTATCCACCTAAGATTCACCATGACATTCCTTTAACATAAAAATAACATTCTTTACAGATGATAATTGTTTGTGACTTTCTAACTTTTAGGCAAAGTATGTTGACTTGTTTCCCTCGAAATGTTATTTTAGTTTTATTTCAAAAATTTTAATTTTTTTAATAACATTTTTTATAAAAATATTTAATACAAAAAAACAAAGATGCTATAATTAACAAAATAAAAATAGTAATTAAAGGACATATACATGGGAAATGAATATGGACAACACTCTTGAAAATATGCAAAAGAATATCATGCATAATAATGAGATGAAATTTTGAATTCAAGTTCTTAAATATGAAAAGACCACCTGACTTCCCTAACATCTAGGTAGAGTTTAGGTACAATTATTTATTTTTAAAATCATGCTGTTACTTCTTTTATTTTGTTTAACACATTATTATTTATTTGGTTAAGGAATCATATGAAAAACTTAATGAAATAAAATTTTCTAAGCACCCCATCCTTTAGGTGGCATTCAAAAATAGATTATTTCATCTGATATTTTTATGTAAATTTCTTGAATTTTGGAATAGCTTTGGGTGTTGACTTCAAGGTTTTAGATTTTGGCTAGTTTTAGGGTTTGGATAATTTAAGGTTTAGGGTTGGATTTATGGCTTGGATCATATTTAAAGTTAGGGGCTAGGTTTAAGATTTTGGGTTTAAGGTAAGGTATTAGGTTAGGTTTAGAGGTTAAGGTAAATGTAATGTTTCACTAGGGTTACGAGGTTGACTTTGGATTTTAGGATTTGACTTTAGGTTTAGGGTTTGATTTTGGGGTTTAGGGTTAAATGTTGGGGTTTAGGGTTTAATTTTGGGGTTTAAGAGTTGACTTTGGGTTTTAGTGTTTGATTTTAGGGTTTAAGGTTTAACTTTGGCTTTAGGGTTAAGTTTTGAGGTTTTAAGGTTTAGATTATAGTTGGTTTTAGGGTTTGGATTAGGGTTGGTTTTAAGGTTTAGGGTTTAAGGTTTAAGTTTGGACTAGGTTTGGCCAAGTTTAGAGTTTAGGTTAGGGTTTGGTTTTGGGGTTTAATTTTGGAGTTTAGAGTTTATCAGGATTTTTATGAACCTTCTAAAAAATCTACAACATCAAGATGGATATTTGTAGTAAGCCAAAAATAATGGTTTCAAACTTATTTAAGGCTTGATGATTAGGCAAATGCTACATGAATAATGCATATAACAATTTATGAAAATGCAAATGATGCTTGAAATTATACTACCATGCCATTATGTGACCAATTTAATTTCACAAACACTTGGAAAACATGGTAAATGACCACATTTCTAATTTATCAAACACTTAGGAAACATATTCAATAAAACCATATTTATTAGCAAGAACATTTATCAAACATATAGTATATTACCAAAATAAGTAGTTGAAGATAACCATTTTTTTTAAAAATCATAAAGCATGTAGCGAACAAATCACAAAGCAAGGAAGCACATAATCATAAAATTGCATCACCACAAACTCATTGAAACACCTAATGGTAGCCAACAAACCATAGAGGAATGAAAAGAACTACATGAATGAAGATGAAAATTGCATGAAAAGTAAGAAAGAGATTTTTTTTTGTCAATAGTTTTTTTGGTGGATTTTTTTGGTTGCTGGGAAATAGAGGAAAAATCTCAGAATACAACTTTATCTTTTCCTATTTAAAAAACCAAGACACCCTTTCCACTATTGGATCAAAGTGTATCTAAGAGTAGTAATTCTTGTCTTTTTCTTCAAACTTGGTGGCCAAGGCTTGCAACATAGGTCATAGGATTATTATAGCTTGAAATCTAATGGCTTTAAAAAATTACAACGCACAACTTGACTGCTAATGTAGCCATCCTAGTGAAAAAAGACAATTTTACCATTATTAGTATTTTTAAGCCTTTTCAATGATTTTCCTAAAACCCAATGGTCTAATATTTATTTTCATAATTTTAATGGACTAAAAATCATAAAATAATATTTAATTATGATTTGGAGCTTATCATGAAAAAAAGGACTTTGAAAAAGTCAAATTACAAAAATACTCGTAAAGAGAATTCTAGTAATTTCATCATTTCTAAGGTGCAATCAAATTTTTTAATGTATCAAAATTTATGGAACAATATTAAAATATGATATGGAAGTTTTTGCGAAAAACAACCTTAATAAGGTCAAATTATAAAAATACCCCTAAAAGGTAATTTTGGTAATTTCAACATTTTTAAGATGCAATCAAGGTTTTTAATGCATCAAAATTTATGGAATAATATTTAATCATGATTTGGAGTTTTTCATGAAGAACTGACATCGAAAAGGTCAAGTTATGAAAATATCCTTAAAAGATATTTTGGTAATTTATACTTTTCTAAGGTACAATCAAAATTTTGAATACATCAAAATTCATGAAATAATATTAAATTAAAATTAATTAAATAATATTAAAACATGATTTAGAGTTTTTCACGAAGAACCAACCTTGAAAAGCCAAAGTACGAAAACACTCATAAAAAGTTTTTGTTAATTTCACCTTTATGAGAAGCAATCAAGACTTTCAAGAGTCCAAATCATAATTTTATTAATCTCAAGTCGCAATAGTCCTATTCAATTATAATTTTGAGGGTTGACTTGAGTTCAACCAAGGTTGATCGAGTTTGACCATATTTAACCATGGGGTATTTTGCTCATTTTAACCCAAAATTCAATTTTAAAATTTGTAAATCTTAAATAAACATTGGATATAAATTGGGCCAAACTTTGAAAGCATCACAACTAGCTAGAACTTATCCAAACAAAATTAAGTGTCCACAATGCCCTTTTTTGCATATTTTTAAGAATTAAAAATAATGCAAAGATAAAAACAACAATTTTGTCCAATATTAAAGGTTTAGAATTCTTCTTTTCTTTTCTTTTTCTTTCTTTTTTTTTTTCTTTTTTAGATTTGTCCTTTTTTTCAATTTTCAATTTTTTGAATTTATTTTATTTTTTATATATTTTTTGAAAATTTGAGAAACTACTCTCACTAAAGGCTCTATAACTTTAAAAACAAATTAAAAAATTCTACTCATCAATAGCTCCACAATTTTGAAAATAAATTTGAAAGTTTTACTGACTTTTAAAAATAAATTTGAATTAAAAAAATTCAAATATCGTCACTAAGGAAAATGCAAAATGACTTCAGATATTGTCACTAAAAAGTTTTTGGATATCCTCACCAAAGAGAATGTAAGAGGATTTTGCATATTGCCACTAAAAAAAATAAAAAATGACCTTGAATATAGCCACTGAATAGTTGCTGGATATTCCCACCAACGAGAATGCAAGAGAACTTTGGATATCACCAATGAGGAAAACAAAAAATGACTTTGAATATCCCTACCAAAGAGTTTTTGGATATCGCTACTGAGGAAAATGCAAGAGAACTTTAGATATCACCACCAAGGAGAATGGAAAATGACTTCGAATGTCACCACCTAAGGGTTTTTGGATATTGACACCAAGAAGAATGCAAGAGAACTTCGGATATTGCCACTAAGAAAAATAAAAAATGACTTCAGCTATTACCATCACAGGGTTCCCGGATATTGCCATCGAAGAAAAATAACTTTGGATATCGTCACTGAAGGGTTCTCAGATATCACCACCGAGGATGATGCAAGAAAACTTCAAATATCGCCACCAGGGAGAATGAAAAATGACTTTGAATATTACTACCGAAAGGTTATTGAATATCATTACTGAGAAAATGTTAATGTTTTTCTGATATCACCACTAAAGAGACCTCATATATCACCATCAAG
Source organism: Durio zibethinus (assembly GCF_002303985.1). Next base: position 15,323,004 of record NW_019167926.1, on the reverse strand, counting down.
AATTTTGATAAAATCTCAAATATCGCCACCAAGAAAATTTTAATGAAATTCAGACTTGAATGCTCAGATATCACCATTGAGTTAATTTGAATTTTTGAACTTTGAATACTTGGATATCGTTACCGAGATTTGAATGAAATTTGGAGTTTTGAATACTCGGTATCACCATCAAGATTTGAAATTTTGGAATTTGAATACTTGGATAGCACCACCAAGAAGTTTTAATAAAGTCCATATAACATCACCAAAACATGCTAAAACCTCGGATATCACCATGAAAAGTTTTAAAAAAAATTCGTATATCATCACCAAAATATATAGAAAACTTGAATATCACCACCAAGAAATTTGAATAAAATTCATATATCATCACCAAAACATGCAAAAAACTCATATATCACCATTGCAAAATTTTAATAAAAATCCACATATCGTATGGCTAAGTCAACCCACAAAATGAGTGTGCGGGTGCTCAGTCGGCCAGAGGGGTGGGATGCAAAAAACTCAGATATCACCATAGAAAGAATTAAATAAGATCATATATCATAATAAAATATGCTAAAAACTTGGATATCACCACCAAGAAAATTGAATAAAACATGGTATTATCATCAGAAGGCTGATTGCACCAAATTTTAGCATTATATCATATATTTTTAGTGCAATTTCTCTTGAATATTTGCTTATTTCTTGCAAAATTTGGTAAAAATACTCCTAAATGCCTAAATATTCAATGTCTAGGTGAAAATATAGAAAATAAGGAAATATGGAGCTATTGGACTAATTTTGGGAGAATTTTAGTGTAAAAAGCTATGAAAGGCCAAAACTAGTGTGCATGTACTTCAATGTTATTCATAATAGACTTTTTTACTATTTTCCTTTATGATTTCTTTAGCTTATTTGAACTTTATCTAAAGCATTAATTCTCATATTTTCATTTGAAAATTTCCTTTCTAGCTCCCTAGTGCTTTTTCACCTTTGTAGTATTTTTGCATGTGTTAGAATGGTGACTAGTGCATTAGTGTGGTTTGAAACTATCATTGAAGCTCAGAATTTTAAATTTTTCTAGAATTTTTCTTGCATAAATTGCCAACTAAATGTTCTGTATTTCACTAGAATTTGAAGGAGAAAATAGTTCCATTTTGGCACCTAAAATGGAAGTAAAGATCCAACCAATATTGTTTAATGCATTAGTATGATGATTAAGGCTTGTGGTGCCACTTCATGGATTCAAAGAGGGACCAAATGCAGCTGCTTAGTTGGCAAATTGAAAAATTATCATTGAACATAATTTATACTTTTTGGTGCTTACAAGATTAAAGGAAAAAGGCTTGAAGTGAAGTGAAACAAAGAGAAGCAAATAAGGAAGCTAAGGAAGCAAGATAGATAAGTTGGCAGGATCTAGAAGATGTGGCAATTTAGCTGGCATTTTCTTGCATTTTTATTAGGTAACCACCTCACCTTTGGCTTATAAATAGGAGGGTTCGCTGGCAATTTTGAGAGACTTTTTCTAGATTTTTCATTTTTTTAGTTTTTTGCATTTACTTTCTTTTCTTTCTAAATAGTTTCCTCTTGGTTCTTTTAGACCATTGTTAGGGAGAAAATTGCTTTAATTTTCTAGCAAAATTTACTTTTCTTGCCTTTATTATACATGCACTTTAGGATTCTTTCAATAAAGTTCAAGTTATTTTTTGTTCAATTTCATGTTCTTTTATTGATTGCTCAAATTTGTTTGGCAGAATTTTCATCTAAGGTAGTTACGGTTTTTCCATTAGATCTCCAATTTTTGTAAGTTTTAATCCAAATTTTTTTCTATGAACTTTCAATTCATACTTTTATAAATCTGGAAAATTTCTTGTTCAAATTCATTCTACAAAATTCTATAAAAATCTAGAAAGTTTCATTTTGGATCAAACAATAGAGTTGGCACTTGAGTGTTAACCGCACTTGAAGGCTTTTCTCTCCTAGCTGGGCGATTAATCCAATCTTTTCTCACTTTGCACTTCTTAATTCATGTGTTCAATTACTTAGATTCATTTGCTTGCCTTTAATTTCATGTTTTTCAATTCTGTTTGGATGATTTTCTCTTAAGTGCTTTATTTTTCTTTACTACCTCAGCTTTTGTTTAAGTTCATTGAGTTGGTTTTTGCATTGTTTCTTTCAATTTCTTTGTTGATTCCTATAGTAATCTTGTACATATAAGCTGATTTAGGTTAGTTTTAGTTCATTTGCTTTGTAGGCTTGTTGATCTAAGTTTTTCTCTCAATTCAGTTAATTTTCATATTTGAATTTCTAGTTTTGGTTTGCACTTTTCTTGTTGATCTTGTGATTTTGCTTCTTTAATTGCATTTCAATGTGTTGTTATTCATTTGCATTTACTGTTTGCTCAATTTGGAAGTTGTTTGGATCAATTTTAGAAAGTTTCTAGATCACATTTCCTTTAGAAGTTAGTAGTTAGCTATTTTTTGTTACAAGGTAGTTAATTTAGGTTA
>NW_019167926.1:14981873-15319512 GCF_002303985.1 Durio zibethinus | reverse complement strand
ATTTTTATTGCCAACATACTAAAGAACGAAATGGATCACACACAATAGGACAATTATGAAAGATTAAAATTGGGACAAATTAAGTTGGATTTAATTTGATTTTGGTATGATCAAAAATAGAGGAAATAAAAACAAGAGAAAAAGTTTTACCTTTTTTGGTACATTTGGCTAGTACAGGGTTAATTGTGAAAATTTGCATTCCAAGCATTAAACCTAATGTGGTCGAATGGTTCCCCTATAAAAAGAACATCAAGCTATCCCTCTTGTATCAAGTAAAAATCAAGTGAAAAATCAAGTAATAAGAAAAAGAAGTTTCACATAAGAAAATACAAGAGATCTTGCAAACATTTACTAGTTATAGTGTGGCTTTGAGTTCTACCAAACCTTAGAGACAATTCTTTCACAAGAGTTCATGTGGATCACCATTAGAGGCTGCACACTTGGGCAACTTCTTGGCTTGGAATCTATTTGGAAGATCACCAAATTGAACCAAGGGATTTTTGACATTCAAGGTAAAACCTTTAACTGAAACTATGCATGCTTGTATATATATATATATATATATGTTGTTTGTATAATCTTATTAATTAATCTTGGCTTTATAATTTTAAATTTTTTTAAAATTTCACTACTTTAACTCTAATAATGATACATAATTCCTTTCAAGTGGTATCAGAGCCTTTTCAATATAGATTATACAAACTAAAAGTTTGTTTGGTTGTTCTGATATCAAAACTATTTTGATTGCTATCTATTATTGTGATTTAAAGGTTAGAAAACTAATTTTTTCTATTATTTTATTGAATTCTTTTAGAATATCAAAGCATAATGTCTTAGGATAATTGGGATTAAATCTTTTGATTTATGGATGTTGTTTGCATGCTCAATGAATTTTTTGTTTGCAATCTATCCATATTAGGAAAATTCTATTATATTGATATTACAAAAATTGTTTCTCACTTTAAGGATATTATTTGGCTACAAAATTTTAACACATGAAATAGACATATCGATGATCATTGTGTCAAAACTTCAAAATTTTTTGAGTTGATTTGGTCATTCAAAAGTTGATGACAAGTTCAGCCCAGAAATCTACTAGTGGCAATAGGGCATGTAAAATATACATAAGATGTATGGTTGCCCTAACATAATTACGATAATTAGTTTTCTTGATATAATTGGTATTCTTAAAAGTTAAGAAACTTTAAAAACTTGCTCATGATGATTTTAATGAAAATCTACTTGGTAATCAATATTAGAAATCTTAAGAAACTTATTCTCCAAGATTTCAAGATTTACTTTCTTAATCACCAAATTTAATGGACTATTTTTATAAAAGTCAAAGTAATTATTACTTGTGATTCAAGAATCATGACCAAAGGCATAAGAAAGCATGGGAAAGAGCTTAGAACTCTTTGATGGTGGCTCATATGAGTGACATAGCAAAAGATGGCCAAAACTACCTAGTTTCCATAAAAACTACCCTAACCGTAACTTGCTTTCCTTCTTGGATGGATTTTCACCAAGCCCTAGATTGGTGTTATTTCTTGTTAGATTTGGATTTCTAATAGTTTTGGTTTGAAAAATAAGATTTCATATAAAATCCAAATTGAATTGGACTATCTAAATTGTTTACAACTTCTAATTAACATGAAATATTTCACTACTACACCTAGTTGGACTAGGAAAATCCCAATGCATGTAATTTGGCTTGATTTTAATTGATTGACATTCCTTAATGGTTTAAAGTGATGATGACCATGTTAAATTAAAATTCAAGAAAAATTATAATTTCTTTAATTATTTAAGAAATTATGATTATAAATTACATGTTCCTAAGATAATAATTAGACATGTTTATTCAGCCATGCTAGCTAAACATGTCTATGCCTTACATCACATTGAGTTGGATTGATAATTGATATATGATATTGATATTGATTCAAAGAATAAATGTGCAAGATCATGAATTTGAACCAAAATGATGATTGTTGTAGTATGCATGTTAATTATGAGATAAATATCATGTATGCTATATTGATTTATTGTTATACATGCTAGAATTTATATGTGATAGATGCCATATGTAATTGTGAGATGCATGATAAGATTACATGTATTGGATAATGATGAATTCTTATGCATGCTTGATGAGACTTATGATGAATAATAAATCCCTCATGAAAAATATTAAGTCTTGATATCTTCTATTAACATAAACAATTAAACTTTTAATGAGTGGAGCTTGTTGAGACAAAACTCAAGGTACTCATTATTTGAAATAAAGTTGTGTTATAGTGGGTCTTACTTAATTATCATTTTATTATCTAGATGCTATAACTTGATCGTATAATGATAGAGGCAATGATTGGGTAAATCATATAAGATGTTATTAAATAAGGATTTGTCACCTAACTGATCTAAGAGTCACATGGGGATGTGATTGATAAATAAGTTATCTACCTAATTTACTTATCATAGCTTATTGAGACAAACCTCAAAGTTATGGTAAACTAAATAGGATCCTAGCCCATTAAAAAATATGATTTTTTCTGAATTGATAGTGAGGGCTATTGATTTGATTAAAATAGTGAGAGCAACCAATATATAGATTTCGACTTTATCTATAGTGGTATTGAATAATATCACTGATACTTGTTCATATTTTATAGGTTACAAAAATTAGTGATAACTTGTTGCTTTATACCATACTTGATTCTAACTAGCTCATAGGGCATAACTTAAATTATTGGTACCACAATCTGAAGCTTGTCCTAAGGCAAGAGAAAATGCTTTATGTTTTTGATGAACTGGTTTCATCAGAACCAAATGTTAGTGTCAATGATGTAGTGTCGTGGGCTTATAAAACCTATAAAGATCATGTTGATCAAGTCGCATGTATCATAGTGGCTAGTATAACCTCTAAGTTGCAAAGGCAACATAAGAATATGGATGCTCTGATAATCATTTTACACCTTAAAAAATTGTTTGACAAACAAAGGCAGACTGAAAGGTTTGAGACTTCTAAGGAATTATTTTCAATAGTGATGTCTAAAAGCATTTCAGTCAAAATGTATTGTATCAAGATGATCAATTGGATTGAGAAACTTGGATAATTTGGGATTTGTGATGGATCATGAGTTAAATGTTGACTTGATCTTGTCATTTTTTCCCAGTAGCTTTTCACAATTTGTAATGAACTTCAATATGCATCAAATGAAAGTAATATTACCGCAATTGATAAATATGCAAGACACTGCCAAAAAATTCATTAAGAATCAAAAGCCTGAAGCTCTTCTAGTTTTTTTTCAACTATGGCCAAGAAAAAGTCAGCCAAGCAGAAGAAAAGTAAGAAGGTTGATAAGAAAGGGGATGTAAACAAGGCTATCAAGCTTGCTAGCAACATTAAGGAGGACAACGGTACATGTCATCATTATGGTAAAGAAGGTCATTGGAAGAGGAATTACAAGGTCTACTTGGTAAGCTTGAAAAAGAAAAAGTCTAAAGAGACTTTTACTTTAGGTATGTTTATGATTGAAATCAATCTATCTCTTTTTGACACATCTTATTCGATATTGGATACTAGATGTGGTTCTCACTTATGTAATGATGTACAAAGACTAAAGAAAAATAGATGCCTAAAGAAAAGAGATGTGTCTTACATGTTGAAAATGGTGCAAATGTTGTTATTTATGCTATGGGACTATATTTGCCTTTACCTTCTTATTTAGTTTTAGAACTAAAAGATTGTTATTATGTGCCCATCATAACTTAAAATATCATTTCAATTTCTTATTTAACTATGAATGATGGATACTTATTTAATATTAAGGGCAATTACTGTTCTTTTTATTTAAATAATATTTTTATGGCATGGAAATGTATGTTAATGGCTCATATGTTTTTAGATTAGACAATGATGTTTCAATATAAATGCCAAGAAGGTTAAACTAGATAAACTGAATCAATCTTACTTGTGGAATTATAGACTTGATCACATTAATGAAACAAGAATCACGAAGTTACATAAACAAGGATACTTTGATTTTTTTTATTATGAATCATATAGAACTTGTGAATCTTGTTTGCTAGAAAGATGACCAAATCACCTTTTACTAGAAAAGGAGAAAAGCTAGTTGGATTTTTAGACTAATACATTCGGATATATGTGGCCTAATGAACACAAATGCTAGAGGAGGATACTCTTATTTTATTACATTCACTAATGACCATATAAGATATGGCTATATATATTTAATGAAACACAAGTCTGAATCCTTTGGAAAGTTTAAAGAAATTTGAATGAAGGTTGAAAAGAAAACTGGTAAAAGTATCATGACACTTAGATCTAATCAAGGTGTTAAATACTTCAGCTATGATTTTCTAGGTTATCTAAAAAAGAATGGGATTCTCTCACAGTGGACTCCACTTACAACACCACAACATAATAAAGTTTTCTAAAGGAGAAATAGAACCTTGTTGGACACAGTTCGATCCATGATGAGCAATTCAAATCTTTCTATATCCTTCTAGGGTTAAGCACTTAAAACAACTACTTATCTTTATAAAAATAGTTCCATCTAAATCCGTTAACAAGACACTATATGAGATATAGAAAGGTAAAATACCTAGCTTGTTACACATAAAGATTTGGAGATGTGATGCTTATGTGAAGCATACACAAGTCAACAAGCTTGGAGCTAAATTGGTTAAGTGTAAATCTGTGAGATATCCAAAGGAAACTATTGGATATTATTTCTACAACTCTAAAGAACAAAAGATGTTTGTTTCTAAATATGCAGTCTTTTTAGAAAAAGAGTTTATCTTTAAAGAGAATAGTGAGAGTAAAGTAGAACTTGAAGAAGTTCAAAAAATACAAATTGACATAAAAATGAAACTTGAGTCAATGGCTAAAGGATTAGATGCACAATCGAAAGCTCAAACTACATAAAAACTTTGTAGATCAAGTAATACTCACTAAGCTTCTAAAAGATATGGATTTCTCATAGACATGGATGAGTTGATCATAGATGGTGATCTTACTATCTATCAAGAAACAATGTTAGATATTGATTATAAAAAATGGCATGAGGCCGTGAAAATTAAAATGGAATCCATGTATGCAAACTAAGTATGGACTTTGGTGGAACCACCTGAAGGAATAAAACCCACAGGGTATAAGCGGGTTTTGAAGAAAGAAACTGACATGGATGGTAATGTACAAACGTACAAAGCTAAGCTAGTTGCAAAAGTTTATAATAAAAAACAAAAAGTTGATTTTGATGAAACCTTTCATTAGTAGCTATGTTAAAATCCATTAGGATTTTACATGCTATTTCCATATACCATGACTATGAGATATGGCAAATAGATGTCAAAACGGCATTCCTTAATGAAAATTTGCAAAAGATGTTTACATAACACAACCCAAAGGTTTTGAATCCAAAAGGAATGTTGACATGGTATGTAAGCTACAAATGTCTATCTATGAACTTATACAAGCATCAAGGAGTTGGAATATAATTTTGATAAACCAATTATAGAATTTGAATTCATAAAAAACATAAATGATCTTGTGTATATAAGAAGACAAGTAGAGTGCAATTGTTTTCATAGTGCTATATATGGATGACATATTACTTATAAGAAGCGATATACCCATGCTACAATCTACCGAGATTTGGTTATAAAAAAAGTTCTTCATGAAAGATTTGGAAAAAATAACATATGTGCTAGGTATAAAGTTCTATAAAGATAGATTAAAGAGGTTGCTTAGTCTTTCAGAATCCGAATACATAGACAAAGTGTTAAAAAAATTTAACATGGAAGAATCCAAAAAAAGATTATTGCCAATGTTGCATGGCATAAATCTTTCTAATGATATGTGTCCTAAGACACAAATTGAGAAATATAGCATGAATAAGGTTTCATATACTTCGGTAATTGGATCTATAATGTATGCAATGCTATGCATAAGGCCTGATATCTCGTATGCTTTAAACATAACAAGTATATATCAAGTAAATCCAGGGGAATGACACTGAAAGGCCATGAAAATAGTCCTTAAATACTTGAGAAGAGTTAAGAATATGTTTCTTGTCTATTATGGAACCGAACTCCTTATTAAGATTTATTGTGATGCAAGCTTTCAATCTAACAATGATCATAACAAGTCTCAAAATGGCTATATTATTACTCTGAATGGTGGAGTAGTGAGTTGAAAAAGTTTTAAACAGAGTATAATTGCATACTCTACAACCGAAGCCAAATACACCTATGCATCTGAGGTTGCAAACAAGGCCATTCAGATTAAAAAGTTCACAACTGAACTAAATGTTGTTCCTAGCATTATTGATCCTATAATGTTATCTATTGTGACAACAATGGAGCTATTACTCAATTCAAGGAACCAAGGTTTCATCAAAGATCAAACATGTATTGAGACGATATCATTCCATTAGAAACTTTATTTCTCATTAAAGATCCAAACATGTACTAAGGAGATATCATCTCATTAGATACTTTGTTTCTAGATGTGATGTTAAAATTGAATGAATACCCACTGAAGATAACATTGCCAATCCTCTTACCAAAGCTATGTCCAAGCAGAAACATGATAAGCATGCAATTAAATATGGTATTAGATATATGAATAATTGGCTTTAATGCAAGTGAGAGATTGTTGGTATTTGTCCTTCAAGTCGAATCATATTTTGGTTAAGATATTATCATATTTGTAGTATTTTTATATTTGATATCTTATAAAGGTCTTATTTCTTTATCATTAAGTTTGCATACATATATTTCAATGTTGATGCTTAAATGATAAAATCCTCAAAATATAAATAAAGCTTTACAAGGGAATTACAATGAGATTGTAATTATGAGATCCTCATTGTATAAAAGCCATATATTCTAAAATTATTTGTAGTCGATGCTTTATCAATAAGAAAACATTGACCAAAACTATTGAGATTAGCACATGGTTATGGCCTTGCATATAAAGTAAGTAACCGACCTTATAAGTTAAAGTTTAGGTAAACTTGAGTTAACATGTGAGTACTTGTTACAAAAACAAGTTCACTGAATATAACCTAATATAAGAATGCTATATGGTAGTTCATATATTGTCTATAGCTATATTCTCATGTGATGGTTGTATAAGTGATCTTTTGACTTAAGATTACTTATGATCTTATATGATGAATGTTACACTTTGATTTTACTTATGGTTCTAACCAAGAATGCTTTAGTCAAGTAATATTGGGTATAACATAAGGCATATAAAGATGCATAATCAAGATGGGATTCATCACCTTGTGTGATCAAGAGAGTATCTCAACTAGTCTTGATTAAATTAACATGATAATTCTTTGGCCAAAGTGAAATAAGAGTTTATAATTATTCTAAAACTTATTTGTAAGTTAATGTTAATGATAAGACTAAACATAGTTGAACAAGATTAAGTAAATACTAAACCATACTCAATGTTCAAACCAAGATACTATGTGATGAAAGGATATTAATTATACATTAAGACCATTCATGGATAGGTTGTCAAGCCATATTAACTTTTCTTTAGCAATTGAGGGTCATGGTAATGAAGCTAGCATTAATCATGATCTATAAACATAAATTGGCTAATTGGAGAATTGGTAATGAAGACAAAAAGTTTGTTTCATCCATAACCGAATATTAAGGCTTACGATGCTTGTGTTTATTGTCAACATGCTAAAGAACCTATGGGTCACACATAATTGGACAATTGTGATTTAAAATTGGGACAAATTAAGTTGGAATTTAATTCGATTTTGGTTTGACCAAAAATAGAGTAAATAAAAATAAGAGAAAGAGTTTCACTTATATGGTACATTCGGCTAGCATAGGGTTAATTATGAAAATTTGCATTCCAAACATTAACCTAATGTGGCCGAATGGTTCTCTTATTAAAAAAACATTAAGTTGCCCCCTCTTGTATCAAGTAAAAAATCAATAAAAAGAAGTTTCACTCAAAAAAATACAAGAGGTTTTGCAAACACTTACTAGCTATAAATGGCTTTAAGTTCTACCAAATCATAGAGAAAATTCTTTTATAAGAGTTCGTGTAAATCACCATTAGAAGCTGAACACTTGAGTAACTTCTTGGCTTAGAATCCATTTGAAAGATCACCAAATTGAACCAAGGAATTTTCAACATTTAAGATAACACTTTTAGTCAAAACTATGCATACTTGTATATTTATATGTGTTGTTTGTATAATCTTATTGATTAATCTTAGATTTAGGAAATTAAAATTTTTTAAAATGTCGTTGCTTTAACTCTAATAATGATCTATAATTCCCTTCAATGTTGAAGTCGTAAAATTTGAGATATATAAAAGGATTTTTTATTTTGAAAATTATGAGCCTTCTTTTCTTGTCTCTAAATGATCTTCTAAAATTTTGAACCAACCACAGTTTAATTTAATAAACAATTTTTGTAGTATTATGTAAGGCATTTTTAGTTTATTTCATTATATTATAAAAATTGTTTGTGTTTTTTTTTTTTTTTCAATGGTTTCGAAATGAAGAGAATTTTGTAGTATAATGACTTTGACTAAATATGTAAAACATTTCGAAAAAATTGAAAGATTTCTTAAAATTTAAAGTTCATTCTATTTTATAACTTTAAAACGTATAAAAAAAAATAAAAAGGAAAGAGAAGCAAAGATATCAGGAAATGAGCACCTCTTTTGCACCAATATATATATATATATATATATATATATATATGCCCCAATTCCTTTTTGTTTTAAAGATAATAATGATTAGAGTTAAAAAAGTAAAAAAGATTTCCTTTCCATTAACATACTTATCATTTCTTTTATGATAATTATTTTTTTTGTGAGATTAATTAATAAATATTTGTATTAGAAGTTACCTTTTTCAAATTCTCCCAAAATGATGGCATCCAACCGTTTAAAAAAAAGAGCTATTTGGCTTCAGAAAATGACGAAGTGCTTCACGGCAGGAAAACTTATTTTAACCATGTTAGCTGACTAAGCTCAGTAGATATGTGTTAAATTTTTATTGGAGGAACTTTAGGAAAAACCCCAAGAACTATGTAAGTTTTTCCTGATCGTGGCTAAATGAGAAAGTCTTAGATAAAGGGACATAAGTAAAATTGGTTATTGTTTTTATTAAAAATAAATAATTAAAAATTAAAAATTAAAATTAGAATTAGAATTGATAGATTGAAAATTTTTATTATATAAATTAAATATGTAAAATTTTAAAAAAATTAATAAATTTTTATATATTTTTTAAGTAAATATTTTTATAAAAATATTAATAAAATTTTTATGATTGAATAAGTATAAATCAAATTTGAATTATAAATAATTTTTTATATATTATTGATATTTATATTGAATTTTATCAATTTTTTGATTTAAAATTTTTATTAAATTATTTTTTAAAAAATTTTACAAATTATACTGAAATAATTTTATGTAAATTTTGGCCTGGATAAAAATTAAAAAAAGGCCGGCTCAAAAAATAAGTTAAAAAAAGCAAGGCTTCTCTGTAGAAAGCAAGCTTGGGAAAAAAGGAGGTAGCTTTCATTCTTTTCTTCTTGGTTTTCCTGCATGACGTTTCAAAAACCTCTGTTTTCTTATATTTGATAGCATTTAATGATAAAAATCAAAGATTTACTTCAAAAATAAGAGTTTTCAAAATAGGAAAGAAACGAAGGGTTTTGGGTTTCAAATGTCAAAACCAGTTTTTGTAAGATTCGGTGTTGCATAACTGAAAAGCTTGGATTTTTTAGGCCTCACATGTTGTTTTGATGATAAAAAAGAAAGCTTTACTTAAAAGTCTAAAAGCTTTTCAAAGTTTGGAGGAAATGAAGGGGTTTTACAGGTTCTTAAGATTTCAAAAACTGTTTTAAAGTTTACGGTTCTTTCATTTTGCTTGCAGTTTTTGGAAGATTGAAGCTTTGTTTTTGGAGCTTTAAATTTAAGGATAAAAAAGGAAGCTTTCCTAAAAAGATCTCAAAGTTTTCAAACCGTGAAGGAAGGTAGGGGTTTGAAAAGGTTTAAGGTTTCAACAACTGTTCAAAAGTTTGGTTTAACAGTTTTCGTTTCAGCATTATTGCTTGCTGTCATGAAAGATTAAAGTTTGTTTTTTGAGCTATAAAATATGATTGGAGTGGTGAATGGATGGTTTCACTCTGGTAATTTTTAGTAAGATTCAAATTATCTTATGTTTATCTAAGTTTTCATTAATTTAGTAAAAAAAATGAGTTATATTGGAGTTGTGTTGAATGTAATAGTTGGAATAAAAGGAAAAGTTTGTTCCTTTAGTATTAATCCAATTATGTTGTTGATTTACTATTGCATGATTTATTATTGCTTTTATCAACATTTATAGGGCAGGCAGCCTTTTGGTTAACTGAAACTCTTTGTCTCGGAACCAGTTTTTAGCTTTGTTGTAGGGTTAAGTGTCGAGAGCTTGACATAACTATGGATCCCTAAAACCATTTCAGAAATGCACCAACCTCTTAGTAATATATATTCTCTGGGTTGTTTCTAAAATAAGACAATTTCATCATCTTCCCTGGGTCACATCAATGAGGATATCTGCACTGTGCAAGATTACTTGCTTTAGCCTTTTATTCTGATAACATATTTTGTACGTTTTCCTTTTTTAGATCATGGAAGATCATCAAGACCTTACACCTGCAAAATTAATAGAGTTTACAACTGATTTGAGAAAAAAGATTGTTCTTGTCTACTATGAATACACAGATGACGAAGGTAGGCCGTTGTCATCAAATGGAACTGGATGTTTCATTTTGGATGGGAAATATGTATTAACATGTGCCCATAATGTTGACAAACAAGATCCAAATGCAAAGGCTTACATAGTTCCTTACTCCGAAGGGATTTCTCAAGCTGCAGATTTTTACGAAGTAATTGATTTGAAAAAACCAGTTTCTATAGTTTCTATAGATACTGATGTCGATTTGGCAGTTTTGAAACTACATGAGGCAATTCCTGAACAAGATTGTGGCATTGGTAAAATTTCATATGTAGATCTTTTCCCAGGTCAAAAAGTGCATTGCATTTCAATGGTGGAGTGTTTGTTTTTTTCTTATGCTTGCGGAACTGTTTTTAATCTAAATGCTTGCAATCCACATTGTCATTTAGCTAATCTTCAAATATGTGGCCTAGTCCCAGGACCGGGATTGTCTGGTGCTCCTATTTTCAACTCGAAAGGAAGAATAACAGGAGTGATTCTAAGTGGAGATTTATTTTTTACATTTGCAGTTCCTCAAAGGTCTATATCGGCATTCATCAAGAAAGTTTTGCCCAACATAGCTAACCTCTTGGAGTGAAGATTCTTGGGTAATGTAGAACCTGTTTGCGGACTGAAGGCATTTATGGTTGTACGAACTTTTTTTTTGGCCAAATATTTTGAACTTTGTTGAGGTTTATTAATAGTTAAGCGCATGTCCTTCAATACGATTAAGCATTGTATTTATATAGTAGTTATAGTTGATTAGAATCAGACCGTTCGAATTGATGATCTGCTGCGAGAACAGATCGACTTTTACTATTGGATGCATTTTAACAATTTATTCGTCAAGAACCATTTTGAATCACCTATTTAATTAAAAAAAAAAATGATGAATCAAAAATGTTTTATTCAATAGTAAAATAGTTTCCACTAAATCAAATCAGGATTACAAACAATGGTTGAAATAGAAACCACCAAATTATTTGCTTCCATTCGACATTCAGTTTTTGTAATTCCATGAGTTAACTTATTAACCTCCCTCTTAACATGATTAAATAAACAAATATGAAAAGGAAGTAGCTACATTCAGGATAAATTATGCCAGAAATCTATGTATTTTACAAAAATTTAAAATTAATTTCTATACTATAATTCGTAGAAATTTAAGTCCTCATGTTATTTTTATTTCTTAATTTTAGTCTAATTACAAATTCTGTCAATTTTTTGTGATTAAAATTATTGATGTGACAATTGAGATTGATAAAATTAATTATTAAATTATATAAATGGTCTTTATACTCATACAAAACTCAAAATTTAATCTCTATACTCGTACGAAATTTGAGATTTAATTCTTGTACTATTGAAATTTGAAATTTTATACCTTTAATACAAGAAATGTTTAAATTTTTAGAAATTTTTTAGTTTTTTAAACTATTAAATTTTAAAAATTATCACAATATTCTCTTATAATATTCTATCACAATATTGGAAAATCTATTACAATATTCTGTCATAATTTTCATATATAATCACTAAATTTATCACAATTTTTGTCATCCATATAAAATGCTATTACTAATTTTGTTAGTATTTCATATTACATTTCTTCATAAAATATAAATTTGTTACTATTTTTATTATATTTTTCTATCATAATTGTGGTATATTCTGGTCATATAAAAAAATTGTTATACCAATTTATTAAAAATTTATCATAAATTTGTTAATATATGATACTATATTTCAAAAAATATTTTTATATTAGAGGAACTAAAATATTTTTAAAATTTAATATTTTTAAAAATTAAAAAAATTAAAATATTTTTTATATTATAAGAACTAAATTTCAAATTTTGTGCGAGTATAAAAATAAATTTCATGTAAATACAATGACTAAATTTCAAATTTTATATGAGTATAGAAACCATTTACATAATTTGAACATTAATTTTATCTATCCAAATTATCACATCAACAAATTAATACCATATTAGTAAAATTAAAGCTACGTCAACAAAGTTAATGCCTCGTTAGCATAGTAAGAGAATTAAATTTTTATAAATTATAATACGTGAATTAAATTCTAAATATTAGTAAAATATGAGGACCTTTGACAAAATTTGACCAATAATTTACATTAAATCAAATCAAGATTACAGAGGATGAAATAGAACCCACCAAATTATTTGCTCCCATTCGGCATTCAGTTTTTGTAATTCTATGAGTTAACTTATTAACCTCCCTCTTAACATGATTAAATAACCAACTATGAAAAAGAAGTAGCTATATCCTTAGTATTTGAAACCAAATTACCATACCAAAGTGATATCTCCCAATTGTTAATTTCGTTGATGCCCAGCAAGCAGTTACTTTCCAACCTTACTTCCAGCACACCATGATCACCAGCCAAACTCAAGCCCCATAGGATTGCATTGACGTCAGCTTGAAACGGGCTGTCCATCCTGGAAAACCTTGAAACAGCCGAGAAGTATACATTCACAGTGAAATCTTGTACCACCATTCCCACTCCCGCCATATTTTCCCCAGCCTTTGAACGTTGCATCCACGTTAACTTAGTTTTTCAATAAAATTTATGGACTTTTTCATTATTTAATAAAAATAATTTATTTTAAATTTTCAATAACTCAAAAATTAAAGATAGGTTACAGAATACAAATATACAAGATACAATTTATCTTTAAATCACTTATTTATGTTGTCTTGTAGGTACTTTCTTTTTCATATTAATTTTTTTATATTCTCACACTTCTATTATGTCAAAAAATTTTAATTTTTTAAGAATGAAATTATCTAAAATAAAAATCTTATTATTTATCACATTATTGATTAATTTATTTAAATTATTTATATTTTAAAAATATTTTTATTGACCGAC
This sequence comes from Durio zibethinus, assembly GCF_002303985.1. The sequence continues at coordinate 15,305,834 of NW_019167926.1, read as the reverse complement.
AATTGTCCCGGATGATCAACAATGGAAACCATGATTCAGTGAACCAACACTTTAAATGGATCAATGATACAATATTGATAACAATGATTTATTGTTGTGTTTGGTGCATAGAATGATAAATAAAATATGATAATTATCATTTTATCTCATGTTTGATTTGTATTTAAAAGAAGGAATTGAATTACAAAGATGATTAATCATCTTCTTGGTACAAAATAATTTAATTCTCTCAAAATGGAAAGAATTATTTTCAATTTATAATATTAAATTTATTTGCTCTCTTATACCCTTAAAAATTATGTTAATAAATTTAAATTATATATATTTTGAGGAAGAATAATTTTGACCCAATAAATAAAATTATCTTATCATAATTCTTACATATATCAAATATAAGATAGAATGATATTATTTAATCTAATCTTATTCATAATATCATTTTCTCTTATCTTATCATAATCTTGTGCAACCAAACATTCTACATATGTGTAGGTTTTGAGAATGATTCTACTGTATCGTTTTAACTAATACTACTAACTTATTGAGTGTTGGGTTTCAAGTTTCCTTTTTTTTTAAGATTAGAATTAGTTCCTGCCACATTGGTATACACTAATTATTTTAATATAAAACTAATAAAATAAATAAAACAAATAAAAATATTATAAAATATTAGAATTAAAACTATATATAGTATTTATATTTTTATATTTTTTCATGTTATGTTATGAGTGTTGTATTTTTAATTAATTACTTGATCATAATATATGATTTTTTAATTATTTTATAAATTATAAACTTTTTTATAAAAATATTTAAACAAAAGAAAGAAAAAAAAGTAACTTATTTATTTATTTATTATTATTATTATTGTTATTGTTGTTGTTGTTGTTATTGTTATTGTTGTTTTATTTTATTCAATTGTGGATAATAAACAATAAAAATTAAAAACTTATAAAAATTCACGCAATTACAATCTAACATTAGATAAAAACCACATTCCTTTTTTCAGATCTAACTAAATCTCAACTCCTCATGTTCCAATCCAATTTAAACCAAACACACTATAAACTACTAAACCCAACAATTTATTCAATTTTTGTATCAACCAATAGCTATATGACAAATAAAAAGTAATTTGACAATTCAATTATGAGTTACCCTTCAATTGAGAGTTGCCCCCACTTCGAGATAATTTTTATTGTACATTATGTTATTAATCTACGTGTGGAGAAATAATTAACATTCTCACAATATCTATTCAAAGGCAGTATTAACACTCTCACAAGATCTATATAAAGATGGTACCTATTAATCTTATATTATCCTAAAAGGATCTTATCTAAATGGTTTTTTATTCTTAATTAAATTTCATCATTTAAAAAATTGAAAAGTTTTAGGCTTTCTCCAATATTTTAATAAAATTCCAAGAAAATTTCATCATCTTAAAAGTATTCAAGAAACTCAATCATTTTCTTAAAAAGACTCTATCATAGGATTAATTTAAAATTTTATAGAAAAAAGTTTATCTTTATATTTATTTTTTATTTTACCAACTTTTATTTTTGCCAAATATTTTATTGAAATAAATAAAATTATTTTATTAGAATACTTCAAAATCTTTCCAAAACTTTTGGTAAGATTTTGAAAAAATTCATCACCTAAGAATTTCAAGCACATTTGTAATTTTCTTTTAACTTAATTATTAGAAAATTTTTCATTTTTTAAATTTCCATGATACAAATAAATAAATATAATTATAAAAATTATAAATTTATTTGTCTAACACATATTTTTAGTTTTCTATGTTGCAAAATGATTAAAAAAAGTTCTTAGTATAAAATTTTAAGTATGTAAGTAAATAAAAAATAAACAAATCAATAAGCAAATCAATCAGCAAATCAATAAATTAAAATTAAAAAGAAAAACAAAATAAAAACACCAAAATAAAAGAAATAAAGAAAAAATTGATTGCCATGTGTCCGAAACAAAAAAAAAATACCTTAAAATTATTTCTCTAAATGACCCCAACTAATTTATTTTATACATTAATTAACCACCTAATTAATTTTTATGTTTCATTTTAGGTGTCTTTGAAATTGAAAATTTTCACATTTGGGAATAACTTTAATCTATTATATAGATTGATATTATTAGTATTTTTTCCTTTTTTATTTTTTATTTTTATTTTCATAAAATTAATAGTTGATTGATATTTATCATATTGATTAAGTACATTTTTGTATATAATTCTTTGCATACTTGATTAAGTGCATAGTAATTTTTTATTTCTTGAAATTTTGTGATATCTTTTGTTTGATTTTGTGACTTCTTTTAAAAACCCAACTTCCAAAAGGGCTTAATTTGATTAAAGGCTTAATTGTTTGATTTTTTTAATTGAGACCTTAATTAGAAATAATATAATAACTTATATTTAATGTTTACTAACTTAATCTCACGAACATAAGTTAATATCCGAAGGTAACCCCAATAACATTAGTCAAAGTCCTAAATATCCCATTTAGAGTTAATTGAAAAGTCCAAACCAACCCTAAAACTATAATTAAATATCGCAATTAACCCAAATTCTTAAGTTAAAAATCAAATTTATCCATCGAATCATGATTTATGACATAACTTAGGTGGCTAAAAATTAAGCTTCAATTTCCCATGGGATAACTTTAATATATTTTATAAATTATAGACATGTTCATAGTTTTTTGTGTTTGGTTACTAGATGATTCATTCAGAAGTTGGTTGGATGGCTGACTTGCAAGTTAGAATCACTCACAACAAAGAAAATGGTTAAAAGGGCGTCAGAGGTAGGATTTTGGGTCTACTCTGACGCTTTACTCTCATTTGATTAGCTTTTACCTATTTCCTTATTTTCTCCTTCTTCTCTTGCATTTTCTGACCTATTATATTTTGCTAACTTGAACATGTATTGGAGCGCGCCTCAAGTCCTATCTCTAAAGCCTCCCTTGACTATTCTCTTTATTATACGTCACTTCAACTTTCAAGTCAGCTATTTAACCAACTTTCAAACAAAATTTCAAACCACCAAATCCAGAAAACCATCAATAATATATATAAATTGGTAGAGATTTAGTTATATCAGTATAAGTATTATACTTTTTTTTCTTACTTTCGGATGAAAATGGTTAAATTTTAAAATATTTATTTTGATCCAAATCCAAATTTCTAAAAAAATTATATCACTTATATTAATGTAAATGAATTCCTCTCAAAAAATATATATACATCTTAAATATATTTTTATTCCTTGTTTCTAGTATCCTGCCACTTGAACAATACCATTTAAGCCATATAAGCCATATAAGGATGAGTCATTAGTGATGTCAAATGTAATTATACTTGGGGGCTTCTAAGTATACCACAGTTTTTGCTCTTAACACTCACTTTTTTCCAAATTTTTTTTAAGTAAAATTATTTAATTACCCTTTTCGTAAGTTTTTAAATATACATATCCAATAAATTTTATAACATCATTTTCAATAAATTATATAATTTTTTGAAAATTTATTTTTAAAAAAAAATTATAAACTTTTAAGGAAAATTACAAAAAAAAAATTTATTATAAATTTTTATTAATTGATTTAGTTAAAAAAAAGTTATTATTGAAAAAAATTCATAAATTTTAAAATTAATAGAAAAGTTGATTTGACTATTTTGATATTAGAGAAAGAATAAAATCTTATGAAGTCTTATTTAAACATTTTATCTCTTGATGTTCGAGGAATAACAAAGGAACCATCAAGATTAACCAATATCTTAGAGTTGAGACTCCTAGAAGTTATATATGTAATACTACTGAATATTATACAATTTTTTTAAAATCTAATATACTAACAGAGAAATCCATGTAATAAGTAAATGAAAAGGCTTATCTAAGGAGTTCAGTTCAGTTAAAGCTATTATAAAATGTCAATAATAGATACTAAAAAATTTTTATCAAAATGATGAATTTAAAAGTTATAAAAGAATTACATTTATTATTTTATCCTCAATTTAATTAAGGTCTCATAGGAATTTATTCTTTCTCTAATGTCAAAATAGTAAAATTAACTTTCATTTTATTAATTTTAAATTTATAATTTTTCAATAATACCTTTTTTATTATATTAATTAATAAAAATTTCTGATAAAATTCTTTTTTTTTTTGTAATTTTTCTTAAAGTTTCACTCCACCAAACTCCAAATAGGTTTATAACTTACCTATAACTTATCATTTATGAATATCCAAAAATTTATACAAAATAATTAAATAATGTTACTTAAAAATAAATTAAAAAAAGTGTGAAGAGAAAAACATACTTGCATTCAAAAGCTTCCATTATGCTTTCTTAGGCCTTATCAACTTTAAATTGTTAACATTAAATTTTCAAAATTTTTTGCATTTACCTTTTCCCATTCCTCACCTCTTTAAGAATTACCACCATCAATTTATAAAACTTCAAGAATGTTTCATATACTATTTTTCAATCTTTTTTCTTCTCCCTATGTTTATTTATCATTTATTCCAAGCAATTACTATATTTTCCCCTCAAAATGATGATGCAAATTCCATTGAATTTGGATAACTCAAGAGAAGTTGAAACTTAAGATATTAATTTCATTATGCATGTGACCCATTGTCTTCCATCCTTATTAACTATCAATTAGATCTTGTTATCAGGTTTCTAGAAGAAAACCTTTCATCTTCTATTTTAATTTTAATTTTCAATCAATTTTAACTATTGAATTACTAAACCATAAGTTATTACATTGAATTTATTATATTTTGGTCTTTAACATTTTGAGGTTTTTGAAGACTTTGTTTAATTCCTTTTTCTTCAATAGAAGATTGCATCACAGGTATATTGCTTGCAATTTAGCGATGTTTGATTTATTTGTTTTTTTATTCTTTAATGAAACACATGCAAGTTGAAGCATGTTTTATGTCTTTCCAGTGTAAAAATCTCTACATACACCTCTCATTAAGTGAAAAAAAACTCTTATGTTTTAAACAATCCATTTAAAAATTCCTACAATCCAATAAGAAAAAGGAAAACCTAAAAGGAATTTGGGATTTGAAATACAGTGGAATTGTTGCAACCAACTAAGTAAGTTTCTTTATATTCCTGTAAAAGCAAGATTTTTTTTTTAAATTATTAACAGAGATTGTTTTCACCTATTAAGAAAATGATATATTGTTAAGCAAGAGTTTTTTTTTAGTTCAATCATATATTAAATACCATTCTCTCTTTATTGGTTGTTGACTATCCAGCTAACAAGCTAGCTTGCTTTGTATTCAACAATGGTTGCTCCCTTCTTACCTTTTACTATTTGGCGAAAACATCTAAATTTGCTACGTTTTGGGTTTGGTTTTGTAAGAAGTACAAAATTCAAGTTAAGCCACCCTTAAATACTTCATGGAGAATCATACATATTATAGTTCAAAGTTTAACTTCAAATAAGATTAGAAAAAGATTAAGGTACATAATTCCAACGTATGAAGGTACTTAATTCCAACATAAGGTGAGAAAGTAAATATTAATGAGGAGGAAAGTAGCAAAATTAACTATTTTTTTATAATACATATAAAGGTATCCTCTGATTTTGTTTGAGGCTAGTCTCCTTTTTAGATAGTCTTATGGCTGCCAAATTAACTATTTTGTTTGAGTTTATATTTGATGCATTACTAGTGTATAGGTTTTATACACCATTAGTGAAGTAGAAATTATAGGTTTCTATATATGGATTCGATGCAAAATTAACTATTTTCATAATAATATATATAGGTTTTACTTTACTTGTGTAGTAGAAATGTTTGTTTATATTTAGATTATAAAGATTGTTCATTGCATACATTAGTAGATTGTGAACTTGATTTACCAAATTGCATTAAAACCAATTGTTTTTAGTGAAATTTGATTAATATGTCTCACTTCAAATACTATATTTTTTAAATCTATCATATATTGATTGTAGTAAATACTTTTATAGGTACCAATTCAATTTCAATAATAGTATCCTGCATCCAAAATTAAGGTAGCTTTATAACTTAAATTGCTTGATTAATGAATCTCTATTTTATCATGTCTTTCATGGAAGATGTTTAATTCATATTGTTATCTAACATAGACCTATAAAATAGCAAAACAATTATCTTTTATTATACTATTATTATTGCTTTTTAATTTTTTTTAATTTGTACCATTCCTTTAAAAAAACCCATAAAACCTTGACTTCGTTGTACCTATCAAAAGAAAATTTCTCTTAATAGATTATGTATGCATTGAAATTGCTCGAATATGATTATAGATGGTAAGACTAATGTATTAATGTATGACATTCCACAATGTGATGCAATATGTTAAAGGAAAACCAAAAGATGGTGAGAAGAATTGATGGTTTCTTTTGAATAGAAATATATTGGACCTAGAGGAAAGGACTAGCCATTTTTTTTTTATTTCTAGATAGCCTTCTATCATTCACTTTCAACAACTAGGATAAAAAAGAGTTTTGTGTACATTAGGAATGTTTCCCCTTTATAATTTATCTTTAATTTAACACCCAACATTTTAGTTTAGAAGTTGAAGAGTTGTCACTCCTTTACTAGTTCTTTAAAAAGGCTTAACCTGCCTATTTTTCTCCCTATTTCAACAATTAGGATATGAATGAGTTGTCTATGTAACTAGGAAAATGGCCCTATAGGCAATTTGCTTCCTTAAATTTGCCTTATTTATCATCTTAATTTGTCTATAAAATCATTACCATGATTGCTTCTTATTAATATTTGATCATTATGTGTATGTTATCTTTGTTACCAAAGAAGTTAGCTTTTTTTTTTTTGTATTATAGTTTGCATTTTCTCTATAAATTAGTTTCTGCCTACTATGCCATGAAATGCACAATATATTAATGTTATCAATTGCCTTTCAATGTCTCATACTTTTTTTGTCTTTCATTGTAACATATATCAATTGTCTTCATATAAATCTCACTCAAAAGTTAAAAAAAGAGTATTTGTCAAACTTAATTTATTTTCTTATCATAGTTTATTGTATATATTGATTGGCAAAAATGTTTGTCCATCTTGATAGATTATTTCCTATAGATCCAAAACTTCTCCTTTTAACATATTGATCTATCAATTAGCAATTTTTGTGTTTTTCTTCTTTTATATGTTCATTTATATCTTTTTTGCTTCCTTTCTTTTCAATTTTTTAAATAATTTAATTCTTTTCCTATTATTCTTGGAATAATACTTATATAACTATTTTATTGTTTCTTTAATCTTGCTTTTTTTAGCCATGGCTAAACATTGGCTTAGGTTAACTATCATTTTGATACCTAAACACTTACTTAGATTTAACTATCATTTTGATGCAAAACACTAACTTAGGCTTAACTATTATTTACAATGAATATCTACTTTACTTCCTTATTATGTTCTTTTCTAATAGAACATTGATATCTCATCTAATTAAAATATGATTTCATCCTCAAATTTATTTGTAAGTTTTGAATTTACAAATACAATAAATAACTCTTGTTGCAACGAAAGGGTCCGTGAACTAGATTGCAAGACACAAAATTTTGAAAATCGAAAAAAAAAATGCCATCAATCTTTTTTTTTTTTTTTGGTATGATTGGCCACATAAAATTTTTTATCTTTTTAATAAAGCCAAAAAATAAATTTAAGGTTTATCAAAAAGATAATTTTAGTTTTTGAAAACAGAGTTGGGTTGAGAGTACAATTATGGGTGGGAAGAATTAGCAACCCCACAATGCCTGTTTAAAAATGGTACTAATTAATTATGCGTTATGTTTTTGGTATTAGATAAAAATGGTTTCAATTTGATAATAATTCTCTTCACTTTTTTCGAAAAAAAAATCAATTTTATTTGATGAAAAGAAAACCTTATTTAGGAATATTGTGAAAATCTTTAAGTTAAAGAATTACCTTAAAAGTCTCTAACATCTATGCATAATTTAAAGATAACTCTTTCGCCTAAGATACACCACAATATTTTTTAAAATGAAAATAGCATTCTTTGTAGATGATAATTTTTGGTAACTCTCCAACCTCTAGGCATAGTACCAAAATTATTTCTCTCAAAATGCTATTTTAGTTTTATTTCAAAATCCAATTTTTGAACCACATTTTTCCATAAAAAAACATTTTTATGCAAAAAAAAATCGATGATTTTACAATTAACTAAGAAACAATAGTGATTTAAAAGGCATATGTAAGGGACATGAATGTAGATAACTATTTGAAAATAAAAATATAGAAATGGATTTCATGCATGATGATGAGATGAAAACTAAAATCAAGTCCCTGAAACCACTCAGACTCTTCAACCTCTAGGTAAAGTTTATGTACCATTATTTATATTAAAGATCCCATTTTTATTTTTTTTCCTTTTTGTTTAATCTTATTATTATTTTTGGTTAAAGAATCATACAAAAAACTTAGTGAAATAAAATTTCTTAAGTATCCTATCTTTTGGGTGATATTCAGAAAATACTCTTTCATATAAGATTTTTATACAAATCCTTTGAATTTTGGGATGGCTTTAGGTGTTGAAATGGGTTCAAGGTTTTGAGGTTTAACTTGTTTATGAATTTGGATGATTTAAGATTTTGGATTGGAATAGGACATGCGTCATATTTAGGGTTAAGGGCTAGGTATAGGGTTTAAGGTTTGGTTTAGGGTTTAGGGTTTGGTTTTGAGCTTAAGGTAAGGTTCAAAGTTAGGTTTAGGTTAGGTTTAGAGTTCTGACTAAGGGTTAGGGTTTTGTGAGATTTAGGGTTTAATGTAAGTTTAATGTTTCAACTTAGGTTAAGGTTTCAATTTTAGGATTTAAGATTTAGATTAGGTTTAGGGTTAGGGTTTAGGATAAATGTAGGGTTCTCATTAGGGTTAAGTTTTAGGGTTTAACCTTAGGTCTAGGTTCACTTTTAGGTTTAGGGTTTGACTTTCAAGTTTTAGGGTTTAAGCTTGGGTTTAAGGTTTCAGCTAGGGTTAGGGTTTTAGTGATTTCTAGCTAAGGTTTAGGGTTTTAGTGATTTCTAGCCAAGGTTTAGGGTTTTAGTGATTTCTAGCCAAGGTTTAGGGTTTAGGTTAGGGTTTTGTTTTAAGGATTGGATTAGGGTAAGGTTTTAGGGTTTGATTTCAAGGTTTGGGTGTAAGTTAGGTTCGACAAAGGTTTAGGGTTTAGTTTTTGAGTTTAGATTAAGGTTAGATTTTAGGGTTTAAGTTAGGGTTTAGTTTTAGGGTTTAGGTTAGGATTTGGCTTTAAAGTTTGGATTAGGGTCAGGTTTTAAGGTTTACCATGATTTTTGTGAACCTCTCTAAAAATCCCCAAACCCTAATTGTGAAATTTATTTAGGGTTTACGGTTTTGATGCTTATGCAAGCCAAAAAAAAAACTTTGGTTTTAATTCTTATGTAAATTATACATGATTAATGTACATGACAATTAATAAACATGACATTATGCTAAAATGTACATGATGAATGAAATTAAGCTACCATGCAATTTCAATGACTTGCAATTCCATAAACACTTGGTAAACTAAACATGCATAGGTAAACAACTAAGCAAAAATAATCTAAAAAAGAGCAAAAAAGGTTTCGGCCAAGCATGGGAAAGGCTTTGGTTAAATGACCCCATGCCCATGTTAAGGTGCCTTATGTTGGCCATTCACCTAGGATCATTTACCCATTGTTAGAACTTATTACAAACAGTTAGAAAACATGATAAAAACCCTTTTTATTCCATAAAACATTTTTTTTTGTTTTGAAACTTTCCATCAAACACTTAAAAAACATTAAATTTCAATCAAGAATCAATGCAAGAAGACATTACAGCACCTCAATATAGCCACAAAAGTGGAAAAGAGGCTTCGACCATGCCAAAGAAAAGGCTAGGCTGAGACCTTCCTACAACCACACACTAGTTACTTGCTAAGAAATGTAACAAACACTTTTGAAAACATGTTTAAAAGACTATTTTTATTGTTAAAAGACTTTTATCAAACACATTGAGAACTATCAAGAATAAAAGTACTAAAAAGCATTCCATTGTCAAACAACAAACATAAGGCATCAAAATGTTAAAAAAGCATGAAAATAACAATATCCAATATCACAAACACATCACAATATCTAAAACTAAGCAACAAAATCATAAGAAAAAGAAAAGATGAGCTTTAGCCTAGTCGTAGAAACCTAGGCCCTAAGCTTCTTACTTGGATTTTATAGCTTTTTATTCTTTGTTGTTTCAAAACGATACCACTACCAAGGTATGATGAAATATTGAATCAAGAGAAAAGGTAAAAAGAATAACCATCAAAAATGTTATATTTCTTTTAAAAATCATGGAGATAAAAGGAAACTACATGAATGAATGTGAAAGTTTGTAAGGAAAATGCATGAAAAGGAAGAAAGTTTGTACCTTCCTAACTTTCTCAAATTTTTGATGTTTTTCCCTTCCTTTTCTAGTTTGCACGCCTCTAATAGCTACTCCTCTTTTTAATTCTAGCCCTAAATGATATGTTTAAAAACCAAGTAACTAATTCCTAGCCTTTAGATTAATTCGCATTCAATGGTTATAGTAATTGTCTTTTTCCTCTAAGCTTGGTGTCTAAGCAATGCAATCTTGACCCTAGCATTTAAACCCTTTTAAGATCTATGATTCTGAAAAAAAACACAACACCTAACTTGGTCTTTATTGCATATGTCCTAATGTGAAAAGGCCATTTTACCCTCTTTAGTGTTTTAAGCCTTTTTACAAATTTTCCTTAAACCTTATGACTCAACATTGATATTTATTGTTTTAAAGCACCAAAATTCATAAAATAATATTCACTCATGATCTGAGCTTTTCGTGAAAAATTGACCCTGAAAAGCTAGTTTATGAAAATGCCTTTAAAGGGTATTTTGGTAATTTCATTCTTCTAAGCTAAAATCAAGATATTTAATACATTAAATTCATGAAATAATATTTAAACATGATTTGAAATGTTTCACAAAAATACCGACCTTTAAATGGCCAAATTTCAAAAACAATATCTAAACATGAATTAGAATGTTTCACAAAAAATCAATCTTAATAAAAAGCAAATTACAAAATTACCGTCAAATGGTGTTTTTGTAATTTTACTCTTTTTGGGGTCAAACAAGATTTTTAAGAGTCAAATCATAATTTTATTATTAGTGAGCCTTGATTGTCCCTATCAATCACAAAATCCAAAGATTGGCTTGGGTTTAACCAAGATTGATCTTTTTGACCAAGTTTGACCAAAGGACATTTTGGTTAATTCAACTTAAAATTTTGATTTTCCAATATTTTTCTTTCTAGACCTTAGCTTTTAACAAAACTTGACCAAACAAATCATTTTGACCAATTTTGACAAACTTTTTCCTGGGCCCATATATAAACACCCAATTTTGTCCAAGCAAAATTTGATCATTTGCGAAGTATCTAAAATCCAACCTAGTCCAAATCAAATATTTCTTTACTTTTGACAAGTTTTTTAAAATTAAAATTGGAACCAATTTAACCTAAATGTCCCAAAGTCAAATTTGATTAAATTTAATCAAATAAAGTCAAACTTGATCGAAATTGGTTAAAGTTAGTCAAACCATATTAAAACTCGAGTCAACTTTCAAAATTCAAAACCATTTGAAATCAATATAGCTTTAAGTTGAAATTCATGATTTTAAAACATTAAAAAGCGTGATTGCCCTTTGAGAAGGATAAAATTATTGAAATGCCCTCCAGTGGTATTTTCATACTCTGGCTTTCTCAAAGTTAGATTTTTGTGAAACTTTCAAATTATAATTAAATATATTTTAATATTTTTGGTGCATTAAAAACCTTGATCACACTTTAAAAAGTGTGAAATTACTAAAATACCTTCAAAGATATTTTCGTAAATTGATCTTTCTGAGGTTCAAATTCTACGAAAAGCTTCAGATCATGATTTAATATTATTTGATAATATTTAGAATATTGAAAACCTTGATCATACCTCAAAAGATATGAAATCGTTAAAATACCCTTTAGAGGTATTTTTGTAATTTGATATTCTCAAAATCAGTTTTTTGCAAAATGGTCCAGATTATGTTTTTAAATTATTTGATGATTTTTTGTGCATTAAAAACCTTGGCAGCACCTTAGAAGGTGTAAAATTACTAAAATACCCTTTAGGGGTGATTTTGTAATTTGACCTTCTTAAGGTTGAATTTTCATGAAATCTTTCATATCTTTATTTCTTATTATTTCATGATTTTTTATATTTTAAATCATGAAAATGAAAAAAGGAGCATTGTTTTTCGAGAAAATTGCCTAGAAATCAAAAACTTTCTGATGGAGGTAAATTGGTCTTTTCACTTGGTTACAGTAGTATTAAAAATTCAACTTTGGCAATAAGCATTGTTAAGCATGAGATTATCTTAAGAGATTGGTTCCGATGGTGAAAGGTGGCTCCTTTCAAAGAAAACAAGAGAGAATTTTTAACCATTAGATGAAGTTTTGATCTAAAAGTTTACATTCATTTATATGGGATTTTTTCTCACCATTTAGCAATTTGGAATACTCAGCAATAGAAGGAGGAGGAGCTAGGATTTGGCAAAAAATAATAGTGGAGAAAATAAGAAAAAAAAAGAAAATTTTGGATAGCTTTTTTGGAGGTATAATTTTTAGTTTCCTTTCTTGCATTTCATAGCATTTTCTTGCATTTTCTTGCATTTTCATATCATTTTCTTTTTTTTTTTTGTTTCTTTTGAGAAAATTCATTTTTTTTGTGTTCTTAGCTTCAAATTTGTTCTAAAAACTCAATCAACTAATCCATAGATTGATTTAAGATAAAAGATTAAAGAAAATAATAAAATAAATCCACTATTAAAGCCATTTAGAGGTTCGGCCAAGCATAAAGACACCATGGCCGAACTTCTTTTTGGTTTCCTTTGATGATTTTCTTGCTTCTAAATAATTTCTATGATGATTAGATGATTAGTTTGCTTGTATTTTGCATGAATTTTGATTAGCTAATGGTGTATTTTGGTGTTTACCTAATGTTCTTGTTTTTATGGTTTCTTTATTATTTTAGTTTGTGACATGCTTGATCAAATTCCTCTCATCATTAAAATGCCTCTATATGATGAATACCACGATGTTTGAGGCATGTTTAAGTTGAATTCCTCTTGGCCAAAACCTCCAAGTTTGTTCATGGCTAAATGTTGGTTCATGCATCCTTGCTTACATGTGTTCTTACATGATTCTTCAATTTTTTAATGTGTTAAATTAAATTTTTCATGAATAAAATGTTAGTTTAGGCAGTGTTTGGTGATTTTTGTGTTTATTTGCTTGAATTTCAAAAGAAAAAATTAGTGGAACATGTCTTGAAAGTTTAAAAAATTCTAGTGTTTAATCCATTTACATCATGTTTTCACATGCTTATTTAGTTTTTAACTTAGTTTTTAAAAGTCTAAACTTGTAATTAATTTGTTCTTTAGTCACGTATTTTTCACACATCAATATTTATATTTTTACTAATGGCATTTTCATTATTTGTTTTTATCACATGCATTTCTCATAAAACCCTTAAATTCCAAACCTTAAACCACCCTCCAAACCCTACACAACCCACAAAACCTAAAAGCACCCATGAAACCCTAAACTAAACCTCAAATCTTAACACTAAACCCTAAACCTAAACCTTAAACCCTAATTCCTAACCCTTAGCCCTGAACTAAACCTTAAACCCTAAATCAAATCTTAACCTTAAACCTAAACCCTAACCTTAAACCCTAAAAGCTAATCCTAAACCAGACCCTAAAACCCTAACTTAGATGCTAAACTAACCATAAACCCTAAGGCAAACCCTAAACCTTAACCTAGACCCCAAATTGATCCTAACCCTAAACTAAACCCTAAATTCTAACCTGGACTTTAAACCTACCCCAAATCCTAAAACCCCACCAACCTTCAAACCTAAAACAACCCTTATCCTATTCATGACATTTGCATTTCATTTCACTTTATTATTACATGCATTCTCAAATCGTTATGCATTTATACTTTGTCACTCTTATTCAATCATCAGCATTATTATTATGTTCATGCATAACACATTCATTTATAAATAAAGATTTTCAAAGAAAAATGTTTTTAAATAAGATGGCATCTCAAGTAAAAAAAATAGCCTTAAAGATTTGGCCCAAATATAAGGGAATTTCGATGGCAGATCCAACGCAAATACAAAGGGACTTTCGATGGCTATCATTTATGCAAGATGTTATCTAGGTTTATGGGCAATCTAAAAACCCTTAAATTAGAAATACTTTTAAGCTCTACCTAAATATAGGGGAGTGTAAAAGGTATCTTAATACTTAAGATGTTTTTATTTTGATCCAAAAATAAAATGTTTTGTTTCCAAAAGAAAAAGTTGATTTGTTTTCAAAAGAAAGGAAAATTTTTCAAGTTTTGCAAAAGAAATTAATTAATTTCTAAACATTAAAATAGAACCATTTTCATCAAAATCTAAGGATAACCTACAATCAATTGATACCATCTTCAACAAGCACTGTAGGGGTACTAATCATTCCCATTGCATAACCAACTCCTAGACCCAACTTTATTTTTACATACCATAAAAATGTTCTATTATCAAACTACAAACTCGTTTTAAATGCTTTATGAAACAGACAAAACTTTTGGAAAACCAATCATAACCTAAAAAAATTAATGGTGACTTTTCATTTTGGTTTCTGCCAAAATGCTTTTTTAAACCCCTTATTTTTCCTATTCCCCATCTTTCAATAGATGGGCACTTTCTAATCTCGAAAAGTCACAACACCATGTTAGAAGTATTTTGGTAAAGACACCTATTTTTGCTCAAAACTCAATATTTACATTAAAATTTTTATGGTTCCAATGGCTTGGTTCTATTATCCTAAAAAATGACTTGGTTTTTACCAAATTCAACTAAGTTTGGTGACAACTTTTGACTAAGTTGACTCTTAGGTTGACCTTTAACCTTTTATTTTTGCTACTTTTTTTTAAATCGACCTAAGAATCATTTTATTCAAAAACCATAGAATTTTTGTAAAGCTTAAGAAAATCTTGTAAAAGACTTATGTCTTGATTTTCAAAGTATTGTGTTTACAAGAACATGCTCAAACAAAATTAAATGTTTATAGCTATCCATCTTTGCATATTTTTTAGAATCAAGAATAATGCAAAGACAAAGACAACAATTTTGTTTGCGATTAAGGATTGAAAGAGTTTTTTTTATGACTTTTTTTTTTTTACTTTTGAAAAGCTTTTCTCATTAAAGGCATCCGAAGTTGAAAATGAAATGACATGGCTTGAACCAAAATCAAAAAATGAAACGACTTGGACTAAATTGAAGACTAAAATGAAATTACTTGGATTGAACTGAAGTTTGAGAATGAAACCAAATGGATTGAACTAAAGTTTGAAAGTGAAATAAGCGAAAATCTAAAATTAAATTACCTAGACTGAACCAAAGTTTGAAAATGAAATAACCGAGACTAAATCACAAGTTGAAAAATGAAATGATCGAGATTGAATCGCAAGTCAAAAAATTAATTGATTAGGGCTAAACAGTAAGTTGAAAAACAAAATGATTGGGATTAAGTCACAAGTCAAAATTGAAAGTGACTGGGACTGAATCACTAGTCAAAATATAAGGTGACTAGGACTAAATTACAAGTCAAAAAATTAATTAACTAAGACTAAACCACAAGTCAAAATACAAAATGACTAGGACTAAGTCGCAAATCAAAAATTACAGTGAACGAGATTAAGCCAAAATTGAAAATCGAAATGACCAAGACTAAACCATAAGTCCAAAAATGGGGTGACTAGGATTGAATCACAACCGAGAAATGAGGTGATCAAGACTGAATTGCAAGTTAAAAATAAAATGACTAGGACTGAACAGTAAGTTAAAAAAATTAAATGATTGAGATTGAACTACAAGTCAAAAAACAAAATGATTGGAATTTAGCAACAAAATCAAAATAATCAAGACTGAATTGCAAGTTAAGAAATGGGGTGACCGAGACTAAACTGCAAGTTAAAAAAGTTAAAAGATCATGACTAAACCATAAGTCTAAAAATAAAATGACTGGGATTGAGCTACAAGTCAAAAGTTAGAGTGATCAAAATTGAACCGCAAGTCCAAAATTAAATGCCTAGACTAGATCGAGGCTGAAAATGAAGTGATCAAATGTTCTATAAATTGACAATTAAGGTTTTTAGGACCATGCCTTAAGGGACTTTCATCTTTGGCATGAACTTTCATAATCAAACCATCATTTTCATTTTGAAGAAATCATCCTAGTTCCGCTTGACATCTTATCATAAAAAGATGCAATGCAAGTAATGATTGCAATGAATTAGGCAATGATGATGCAAACATTGATTTATATCATGCACTTTAAATTATGTTAATTCCATTTTCAAGATTTGTTTAGTTTTTTTAGACTCTAAAAGTTGCTTTCAGTATTCCCATCCTTTTGAATCCTTCTCTTATATCCTTATACCCTTTTTTCTGTTATTTTGAAAAATAATTTTTTGAGTAATATGTCAGTCTATTATAAACATTATTGGTCATCATTATGATTTCAAGTGACAAATGCAATGATTTCATGGTCAAAGTTGAATATAAGGTTTAATGAATAACAAGGGTATTTATTTCTATTTAGAAAAAAATAAACTTTCTGAAACACATAGAAAAGGTAATTCATAAAACATTGAAGAAACCAAATATCAATTCCTTAAATAATGAGCATTTGGATGAACTTGATCAAATCAGTATGGATCTTTTCTCAAAAGTTCATAACATTTGCGATCTTGATACATTTGATCTCATGGAACTAAACCATTACCCTATAGTTTGTGATTGATGGAGATTTATCCCCAAATGTTATTTCCCTTAAGTCTAACGCTAATTCACCCACTTTCCCATCATGTTTCACTTTTCACTTGAAAAGACTTCTTCTTAATTTCTCTTTTATTTAAGCTGCCTTTTCAAATTTTTAGCTTAAACAACCCCCTTTTAATTTAGACCACCATTTATCGAGTTTTGGATCGAATCTTCCTTTTTTTATATTTTTTCTTTTTTCTTCCTTTTGTTGTTATTTTGATTTTATTTTTTTGTCTGCTTTTTTGTTGTCACTTCAAGCGAAATATTTCTTAATAGCATTAGAGTTTACAAGATTTGGCAATTTATCTTCATCCATTTTTGGAAAGATCAAGGCTCTACTAAAGAAAGCCATTTTTACCACATTTAGACCTTCCCAATTAGGTGTCCATTTTCCCTTATTATCATGTTAACTTGGTAAGACTCTCTTCAGAAACAATTTACCTTTACAATAGCATCAAGGTCGTATTTTTTACCATAAGCTCTCATCATCCTTTTTTGATACATCTACCCATGGTAAAGTGCCGAGAATCTTTTTTTATCAATGAGATTTAATTGTTCAAAGTAATCTCGAAACCATTTTGCCTATCTATTTTTACTTCTATCAAAACTCTTAAAAAAAAATTTCCACCTCAATTCGCAACACTGCCCCCATTCCAAACACTAACGAAAATGAAATGGCCCTTATGAAAGTTCGAACTAATGTTTTATAAGCAAGTCAGGGGAAAGGTAACTTCACATGCCAATCTTTATACTTATAATCATTTTTCCCAATATGTTTTGATGTTTTTATTTATAAGCTCTACTATACCATTTATCTTTGGGCGATATAGCATTGAATATTGATATTTATCTTAAACTGTGAATGCACCTCCTTTACCATTTTTCTGATCACATTTATTCCTCACTTAAAGAATAGTTATAGAGGTGCCAACATATATAATGGGATTGGAGGGGTGTGAATTGTATCCACATAAATTTGGCACTTATGCTACTTTCAGACATAATTGATGTAATCATTTTCCAATGTAGACTAGTAGTAACCTTCTTCCAAAATCTATCTGGACAACATATGTCCATTGGCATGCATTTCACAAATACCCTCGTACATTTCTTTAAATATCTTTCTTGCTTTAATAGTGTCTACACACCTTAGCATTATCTGATCTTGAATTTCTTGTATAGAATTTCTCCATCAAGCACAAAGCTCGTTAATAATCTCTGAATGATAATCTTATCATTTTTTGAAGCCTGTTCAAGGTAGTTTTAAGACTTAATAAATGTACAGTGTCATGATACAATGGTTACCAATATACTTCTTTTCAACATTTAAATAATGGAATAGGAATCCTTATTTGTACTCTAATGGATTGGATTCTTGTATTAGCATTTAACTTGAACTTTGCTGCTATGGTAGCCAAGACATTAGCGATTGATTTTCTTCTCGAGAAGCATATTGAAACTAAACCTCTTTAAACTACTTTATTAGGTTAGTTATATGCCTTTGGTATAATATCAGTTTTGAGTCTCTAGTCTCCCATTCACCTTGCAGTTGATAAATTACTAAGGTTGAATCCAAATATACTTTTAGCACCTTAATCTTTTTCTCAATGGCCATTTGCAGATCCATAGCACATGTTTTTACTCATATACATTATTTTTGTAATTGAAATCCAACCTTGTAGTGCTAGGGTAGTAATTTTCTTTCAAGGATATCAATACTACCCTAACGCCATGCCCTATTATATTAGATACCCCATTGAAAAACATCTTCCATAACTTTCTTATGGGTTTTTCATCTTTATCTCGCAAGATTGCCATTAACTCTTCATTTGAAAAATTGAACTTCATGTACTAATAGTTTTTTGTAGCCCAATTAGCAAAAAAGTTAGCTATTGTGCTCTTTTTTATGGCGTTTTGTGCCATGTACACAATATCATATTCTGAAAACATAATTTACCATCTCTTTATTTTACCTAACAAAGATGGCTTCTTAAAATCGAACTTAAAGAGATCTAACTTTGATATAAGCCAAGTTGTATGATAAAGAATTTACTGCCTAAACCTATGAGTAGTCTAAACCAAGGCACATCATATATTTTTCAACTAGGAATACTTAGTTTCATACTCCGTAAACTTATTACTTAGGTAATAAATAGCCTATTCTTTCTTATTGATTTTATCCCTTTGCCAATACACACCATATCAAATTTTTTTGCATTGTTAATACAAAATCATTGGCCTCCAAATAACTAATGGTACCAGCACTAGTGGGTTTGTCAAATACATCTTAATCCTTTCAAAGGCACTTTAACATTCTTCGTCCCATTTGCTATGATTGTTTTTATGAAACAACATAAAGATTAGGTTGCATTTCGAGGAAAGTTGGGTTATAAAGTGAAAAATGTAATTCAATGACCCAAAAAAACCCCTTACTTCTTTTTATGTGTGTCAAGGTGATAAACTTTAAATGGTTTAAATTTTATCAAAAGAAAGGCTAAGTTGCCACCTTAGCCAAATGAGAAAAGAAAATAACTAAAAGAAAAACTAAACTAGAAAGAAAAGAAAAAGGGTTTCGATGATAGAAGATGAGATAGGGGAGGAGCCTAATTACAAGAAGAGTACATTTCTTATTTATAATGTGAGTTTCGACCAATGAGGGAGGAATTTAGACACTATTGTCTATCATAATATATTAGTTCGAAGACTCGATCACTAGATGTAAATTTTAAAATCATAAAAAACATGAAAAATCACTACCAATCTTTTTTAGGATGTGATTTGTTAGCTTTTTAAGTGAGATGATGATCTAAAAGGGAGTGAATTGGATGTCTTCAAATTCTTTTCCAGCAAATTATTTAAATATAATTGAATGGAAATTAAAGCCGATATAAAAATATGATGCAAATAACAATGAATTGATGAACCATAAGCAAATATAAACTATAATCAAAATAAAGAGATAGGGATAGAGAAATCTAACACAAGGATTTATAAAGGTTCAGTCCTTCTTCACAAGGCACCTACATCCTCTTTCTTGATTGTCCATACCAAGGCTTCAATTCATTATTTTAGAATGAAATTATGACCCTATCTTTTTCTCTCTAACTTAAGATAGAAACCTTACACTCTCTATTTTTTAGGCTAAGTAGTAACCTTTCAATCCCACAAATTTAAGAGGATGCCTTACCTTTTGATTACAAAAACACTTAATGAAAATGCAAACTTAGAACACATCTTAAAACGTTAAGTGTTTGCCTAATAAAGTATAAAAAAATTTGATGAGTGAATCAACAACAATGATTTGGATACAACAAATACAAAAATATAGACTTTAAAGCTCCAAAACTCTTGATTTCTTTAAGAGAATGAATATATGCCTTGTTTGATCTTGCCATCTTGATTCATTAATCTTCTTGGTGTGTTAGAGTGACCAATATATAGAGAAATTGAAAAGCTAGCCATTGAGGATGCTTGGGAGAAGAAAATAGCCATTGAATCGTTGGAGTTGTTCCAAGGCATAGCCGATCGATCATTTCTATAAGGGGATCGACTGGTTCACTTTTGAAAGCCAATTACACCTTTGAAAATGCCTAAATGATCGATCCCTTCCTTAAAAAGATCGATTGGTTCAAGAGGGTGATCGATGTCCTATATAGGTTGATCAATCCATTCTTGCCATTTCAAAACATAGATTGCTTCTAGGTAAAAAAATCAATCAATCCCTTCCCAGAGGGGATCGATCTTGTCAAAGCTGGATGGTTGTCTCCTATTTTGCACTTTACTCACTAATTTGATCATAGCTTGAGTTATACAAATCCAAATCAAAAACCGTTTAAAGATTTAGAAACTAAACTTAAAGGGCTTTCTATCTATATAAAATTCATTACCTAATTCATTATGTATGAATTATAGTAAATTTTCAAAGCTACCCACTATGCAATTTTTAGACAACTGCAGAGTGTCTAGTAAAAATTCAAAATCTTTTCTTAGAAAATTTTGATTTTGATTTTGTTTGATCCATTATAAAGTAGACTCAAAGAGCTTTGCAACCATATAAAATTCAAATATTAAAACTTTGTGAATTAATACAAAAAAATAAAACAAGTTCAATATTGAAAAACTTTGTTCTTGTAAAACAACTTTCTTAAGTTAATCTATTTGTCAAAACCAATATTATCAAAATTGTATTAAGTCCAAGATGAATAAGTTCATATTAAAAACAATAATTGGACTTTCATTTAAGCTCAAATAAATAATCTTTAAAGATAAATTTGATTTGAGAAATATAAAAATAAGGAAAGGTTTGTTTACACTATGAAAAACATATTATTTATTTAATACTAAAATATAAAACTTAAGAACATGAACTAAATAAATCTTTTTCAAAATCTTGATCAAGCTTATTTAGCTGAATGTTTTGTCCTTTGCAAAATAAGGATCAATTCAAAGCTAACATGATTGCCCACCCAAAAATTATATTTTTTAATAAAACAATAAAACGTGTTTAAAGTTTATTAAAAATATATTTTTGGTCTATGAAAATAGGATTGGATTCGGGAGTCAATTATGTATGAGGAATGATTAGCACCCCCTACAGTGCTCATAAAATTGGCACTAATTAATCATGTGCTATTTATAACTTTGGACAAAAAAAGATTTTTGTATAAAATTTAATTATAATTCCTTTCATTTTTAAGAAATAAAATCAATTTAAAAATCTCTATTATGAATATTATAAAAAGCTTTAAATTAAAGGATTATCTTATAATTCTTTAGCATATAGGACAGAATTTAAAGATAGTTCTTTTCATCTAAGATTTATCATAATATTTTTTTAAAAATAAAAATAATATTCTTTGAAACTGATAATTATTAGTGACTCTCCAATATCTAGGCAAAGCACTAAAAATTATATTCCTCATAATATTATTTTAAATTTATTTATTTACTTTTAAATTTTAAAATTTTTTAAATAATAATTAAATAATTAAAAGCTAACTAGAATATCAATAAGAAATAAACATATATATAAGCAATAAAGGCAAATATGGATATAAATGTGTCTCAAATGATGATGAGATGAAAATTTATGATTAGATTCTTAAATATAAAAAGATCACCTGAGCTCTCACCCTCTAAGTAGAGCTTAAATATGACTATTTATATTTAATATTCCATTTTAATTTTATATTCTTTACTTAATTTATTATTTTAAAATATGAAATTATATGAAAATTTAAATAAAATAAATTTTTTTAAATATCCTATCATCTAGGTGGCATTCGAGGACATTACTTCACAAAAGGTTTTCATACGAATCCTTAGATTTTGAGATTTTTTGGGGCTTCGGGCCTTGGGTTTAGGCTTTCATTTAGGGTTTCAACTAAGGTTTCGAGGTTTTGCTTTAGGTTTAGGGTTACATTTAAGATTTTAGGATTCACCTAAGATTTAAAGTTTCACTTAAGGCTTCAAGATCTACCTATGCTCTAGGGTTTCACCTAAATTTAGGGTTTTATTTTAAGGTTTTAGTTTTGACCTAGAGTTTTTGGAATTTATTAATCTCTCAAAATTCTTCAACTTCTAGGCAGATTTTCAAAGCAAGCCAGTTTTTTATAATTTCTCTAAAAAATAAATTTTTATATTTTATATATTTTCTTTTTATTAAAATTTTATTATTTTTATTATTTATTATTCTTTTATTATTTTTATCTTTTAATATTTAATAATTTCTCAACATTTAGGCAAAATTATTTTTTTTTAAATACAATTTTGAATTTCTTCCAACATTTAGGTAGGAATTTCAAAATCACTTTTTCATTTTTAAAACTTCGTTTGTTAATATTATTTTTTAGGAAATTTTGAAAATATAAATAACAATGAAAATGCATGTATAATCAAAGATAATATAACATATCAATTATCAATATAATTCATGTATAAAGTCACTAAGCAACTGAGCTTGAACAAGATAGTCATATAATGATAACAACAATAATAATGATAATAACAACATAAAAGACCATGTAAACATTCATAAGCCTTAAGCTTTTCTTTCTATTTTTATTTTATTTTTTCTATATTTTTTCCTTTATATATTTTTAGTATTTTATAGTTATAATTTCTTTTTTTTTAACAACTAAAATTTTTTAAATAAAATTTTGATTCCCTAACATTTAGACGGAATTAAACTTTTCAAAATTTGATTTTAAATCCCCTCCAACATCTAGATAGGGTTTTCTAAATTTTATTTTTATTATATTTTTTATTTTCTATATTTTTATTATTTATTATTTATCATTATTTTTAATTTTATTATTTTAAAAAAATCTCTAATGATCCAAGGACATAAATAATTAACCATGATATTTAGAACCCTTATGAACATAAAAAGGAAATTCAAACTATCAAACCTGCATATATTGAAATGAAACATTTTCCTTTATCTAAGCATGCATTTTTTTCCTCCAAAATGTATCTGGGACAAGCTACTTGTAAAAACGTAAAAATGGAAAAGCTAAAACAAACTCCAAAGAAGAAACAACAACAACAAATCCTAATGCAAAGCCAAAACCAAGACTTTCATTACAAAATGGGGCACACAATTCTTGGTGCTATCCTTATCTTAAACTAATATGTTTGACATTTAAACTAAACCATAAGTAAATAAAAACAACTAATGAAACTAAGAAAAGAAGAGCAAAAAATAGATGGGGAACCTCAAGCTGTGATTGCCCATACCAAGAGTAGAATTTGTTTGGTTGGTTCCATTAAAGTCAGAAAATCAGTGTTGTTTTTCCCTTCCTCAATTTTTTTTTAAAGAATCTCAATTTGCTTGAAAACACTTTTCTCTATAGCTTTAAACCTAGAAGAAGACAACCACTGGCAATAGTGTTTCAAGATAATAAACAAAAAGAAAAACGAAAGCAATGCATGAAAAGAAAACGCATATTGTTTTTAAAAACACATGACAGATTACCTTTTCTTTCTCCAACTATTTTTTTTTTCTAGTTCTTCTTCTCCTCTTTACTTCCCCGTTCCTCCTTTTATGTACAAAAGCTTCCCATTTTCTTTTTTTTTAATTTTTTTGAGCTTCTTCTTACTTCTGCCACCTTTTTTTACTTTTTTTTGCTTCACAATATGTCTAAGTTTTCTACTACTGATTGGCATTCCCAAGGCTATAATTCTTTCTTTTTTGTTTCAGATTTTTATTTTTTTTCTTATTTTATTGTCGCCTACTGCTGATGCTTCACATTTTAGCTTTTTTTATATTTTTTGGTTCATTTTTTCTTTCTGTTTCGTCGGTGCTTTTTCCTTTTCCTTTATATTTTTGCTCTTATCTTATTTCCTCTTTTTTAGTTTCTCTGTTTTGTTTCGAATGCCTCCCCCTCCTGAATGCTTTTTTTTTGTTTTTTTTTTTTTTGCTCATGTCTTTTCTACCTTACACTCCAAGTTTGTCATTGCTACCACTGCCATGCATTTCTTATTCTATTTTATCTTTTTTGCTTTATCATTTTACTTTTTTTCGATGGGTTTTTTTTTTTGCTTTGAATGGCTCTTCTCTTCACCCCGTGAACTGTCTCTTTTTTTCCCATTTTTATATTATGCATCTTTCCCCTTTTGCTTACTACCTTTCATTTTGTTCTTTTTGCTTTACCTTCGTCTTCTCCCACTACCCGTATGCTTTTTTTTTAGTTTTTTTGTTGTTCAACCTTCTTGATTGTTAGTGCCTTTTTACACAAATGGTCTCCTTTCTCATTTTTTTGTTCTGTTTCTCTTCTTTTAGGTTTGCAAAATCATGCCCAGATTTTCCATGTTATTTTTTCCTTATGTGCCCTTTTTTTCTGCTTGCTACAATTCACTTCTCTTTCACATTCCACCATGTAATTTTTTTCTTTTGTAGTTTTTGGTCAACAGTTTTCCAACTTCAAGCCTCATGCAAACCCATGCATGGTTTGGCTACTTTTATTTTTTTACATGAAAAAAATGGTCCCATCTATGGCCCACTTTAGCCTTTATTTTTATTTTTTGTTTTGGCTTTTTTTTATGCTTTGTATTTATTTTATTTTAGCTTCACTTGAGCCTTCACAATTTATTTTGGGCCAAGCCCATTTTTAATAATTAATTTTTTATTTTTTATTATATATATTTTTATTTGGTTTTTATTTAATGATTTTTATTTTATTTTTTTAATAGCCAATAAAGGGCCATTAATGGGCTTTGAAAATAATCTTTTTATTGGGCCTTTTATTAGGTCATTTTGGACTTTCATTTAGGCCTCACTATGGTGCCCACATTAGGCCCTATCCACGAGCATTAAAAATAGATTGTGTAATAAGTCTGAAAATTTATGATCAAAGCCTAATTACAAATCGAGGTCGAGTTAAAGTGATAAAATATCTCAAACAAAATTAAGTGTCTACATTGTCTTTGGTAGGTAATCAATTATAATTCCACTGATTAAGGGATTATCCATGAATGTAATTGATCCCAATTTTGCTCTTACCTTAAATACCTTTGCCACCTAAAATTTGAATTCCAAGAAAAACTTTCAATCAACCATCAACAAATCAACATTTAAAACCCAAGTTCCTTGATTTGCATAAATCATGGATTATTAAAGAAATCCAATAATTCACTCTCTACATTTAATCTGTTGTTGCCCATAATATACAATCCAAAAGAACATTCAGTTAACTAGTAAAATCCATGAATTGTGTGATTTAGCAAATCATCATTAATATGATTTTGCATGAATCATGGAATTCATTAGGGGATCATACAAATCACTTTTGTTTTCATTCTAGCAAATGGCCAAATATCTTTTGCATCTTCAAGTACTTTTGATTTGGTTTCTTAATGGATTGGATTTACATGTCAACTTTGGATCACATCTTTACATGCTTCACCTCACTTTGTCACCTTTGCATGGTTTGTGTAGGACTTGGTGTTGATGTTCAAAGTACTCCATTTCTTCATGCAAACCTAAAAATCACCAATTTACTTCATTATTGAGCAAAAATCATGAAAATTTTCAAAATTTAAACTCTCAAATTATATGTAAATATCTATAAATCCTAAGATTATCACACCTCCATACTTATCTTTTTGCTTGTCCTTTGTCATGCTCTATGGTATATTTAAAGATAGTTATGAACATAATTAAACATAAAACTTATTCAAAAGTAAGCTTTTAATTTTATGCAACTTTCATGTATGTGAAATTAATTATTATATAATATATACATGCAATCTAAGCAAAATGTATGTAAAATATACCATTACATATCAATTTAAAGATAAAGTATACTTTATATGTTTACTTTCCTCATTCTTTCTCCACTAATATAAACTTACATACTTCTCATTCTCTCTCCATTAATGTATACTTACATATTTAACTCAAGATCAATAAATCTTTATTAACTTGTAACGTAAGGCTTAGGTAAAAGTAAGAAAAAGGATACATTTAGGCTTAGAACCATTTGCTTGTTTATTAGAACTTGGACTTGAGAACTTTTAAGACTTATCAATGTTAAGACATCTTTATTTTTCAACTTTTTCTACTTTTTTTCTTTTTTTTAGCCATTTTGGCTTTTACTCTCTTTTTTTTTTCACATATAACCATTTTTAATTTTTTTTCTTTTTTTTTTTGGCCTTATTTGCTTTGCCTTGTGATTTTTTCCTCCCAAATATAATTTGTTCTATTTATTAAGTCCCTAATATACATATGCAATAGAGGTTGGGTAAAAATAATAAGAAGGATAAAACATAGAAAAAGACTTGGGCTTATTATATTATGGCTAAATAACAAAGAAAATGAAATATAAAAGCACAAAATAAAGATACTAGGGATGATTTGTTTATGGGTAGGCTTAAGATACATCAAACGAAGCAAGAAAAACATAAAATAAACCAAAAAGAAGTTCGACCATGGCATGAAAAGGCTGGGTGAACCTCAAAAAAAGAATTAATAGTAAAATGTTGCTATATCTTGATCTTTCATGTCTCAAACCATACCAATGGCTTGGTTAATTAAGATTATTGGATCAAACATGGAATGTGGAGGACAAAAACTATAGGGAGAATTGTTCCCTATTGAAAAATCATAAGAAATTAAAAAAAAAAAAACCTAAAGGGAACTAACATGGAAATACATAGAAATAAGCATAAAGATGCAT
The DNA here is from genome assembly GCF_002303985.1 of Durio zibethinus. The sequence goes on along the minus strand of NW_019167926.1, from coordinate 15,278,686 downwards.
GGAATATAAGATAGGATTATACCTTCTAAAGCTTTCCAATTTTTCCCTATTCTTTTTTTCTCCCTTTTTAATTCAATTGCAATAGCCACCTCTTCCCTCTTCTTAGCCATAAATGATGAATATAAAGGTCATGCAAATGCTTCTAGGCTATTGATCAATCTCCTATACAGTGCCCCTCTTTAGTCCTCGAGTTTATTCACCAAGCAATAACCTTTCACCGTAGGATCTAAACTCATAGAATATCACTAGCTCAAAATGAATACAGCCTAAGATTTTATTCTTAATGCAACTGTAACCATAGGAAAAAATCATTTTGCCACTATTAGCCATGTTGCTAATTTGCATGATTATCTTGGAAACCTATGATCTCATTGTTTGTTTTTGTAATTTTAATGCACTAAAAATCATGAAATAATATAAAAATATGATCTAAAATTTTTACAAAAAATCAACCTCGTAAAGGTCAAATTACGAAAATACCCCTAAAGGTCATTTTGATAATTTCATACCTTTTGAGGTGCGATCAAGGTTTTCAATATACCAAAAATTTTGAAGTAATATAAAAACATTATTTGAAGTTTTTCACGAAAATCTGACCTTATGAAGGTCAAATTATGAAAATACCCTAAAAGGTATTTTGGTAATTTTATACCTTTCAAGGTGTGATTAAGGTTTTTAATATATAAAAAATCATGGAATGATATCAAAATATGATCTAAAGTCTTTCATAAAAATTTGATCTTGAAAAGGTTGAGATTACAAAAATACCCTTAAAGGCATTTTTGTAATTTTACCCTTTCTGAGGTACAATCAAGGTTTTTAGTGCATCAAAATCACAAGAATATTAATCCTAAGCCTTGATATTCTTATTCAGTTGTGAATTCTAATGGTGGGCCTAAGTTTGACCAATTTTAACTTTTTTGTCTAAGTTTGACTTTAGTTAATCAAATTTGACCACGAGGCAGTTGAGTCAACTTGGTCTAAAATTTAGTTTTGTAATTTCGTCAAAGTTAAAAAGGATTGGATTCAAACTAGTCTGAGCCTTAGGAACATCATAACTGGTCAAAAATTATTCGAACAAAATTAAGTGTTTATAATCAAATATCAAAAGTAAAAAGTATATCATGTAAGATAAAGATTTTTTCATCGTGCATACATAGCTTACAGATGGCAATTTTTTCTTACTTCAATTCATGAATTTTTCCTACATAGATCCATTTTCTTTCATGTGAAAGTCGATTAAAGTCCATAAATGCATTATTATCTCGTTCTACATGGTCTATGGCTTTTTAGTCTAAATCCATAAAGAATGTGATTTAGCCATCATAACAATACTAAAAACAAAAATAGTACTTTTAACATTACGTAAAAATGCTTTAAAGGTTTGTACCTTCTTTGACTCGTTATATTTATAAGCAAAGTGACCTTTTTAACCATATTTAAAGCATTTGACTCTCTATTTGTTCTTCTTAGGATAAGCCTTAAAACCTTGTTCTTTACTAGTTTAGCCACTCGTATGAGCTTTTTCTTTATTCCTACAATATGGTTTTTGCTTAAAGCCAAAAGTTTCTTTTAAACTAGATGATGCTACATAAACATTAGCACTAGGGGTAGAAGCTTCCATATGATCTTTCTCTAGTTGAAAATGATAAAAAAACATTATTAAGAATTCTTATACTCTGATTGTGGGTAAGGTGCATGTTTGGGTGCTCTTAATTGTGTGGTAAATAATGGACAATAGCCTAAACCTATTGTTCATCTGATAGAGTGTGGCACCCTCATTCAACTCACTTATCTTACTTGACATCTTTTTCTCATGTTGCCTTATATTATAATTAGGTCACTTCTTGTAGGTGTCAAACTTGATAGTAAGCTGTCTCAATTTGGTAACCATGTTGTACCAAACTTTTATTTTCAAGGCATTCCAAATCTTTTTAGCTATTCTATAAGATTGAAACTCGCACCTAATATCATTTTCCATACTATTAAGCAATGTAATATGTGTAATGGAGTTTTATTTTTTAGACTTCATAAGCTTGTTGGTCCTTCTTATGCTAAGATGTATTCCCTTTTCTCAAGCTCATCAAAAGTATTGTTTAAAACATCAAAAACCTCTTGTTTTTCAAGTAAATATTTGATTTTCATACTCTAAATCCCATAATTGTCCTCATTCAACTTCGCATCCTTGTTTAACTCAACAACAATGTTTTTAAAAGTAGAAGCCATTTCAAAATATAATTCTACATTCAAAAGACATACGCACTAATTAATGCCTAGATTGCACACTTTTCATTTTGCCACAATGTCACAAATAAACAATGAAATCATTCACATCAAAATGAAACCAAAAGGTCACTATGTTCGCAATCAAATTTAATTTTTTAATTTATTTGATTATCACTAATTTATTTCATTATGCAAAGCCAATTATTCTAAGATAGAACAAATCAACTATCTTAGAACTCCCACTAGCCATAAGGTTACCAATAGATAATCAATAACATATATATTGATTTCACATAAGTTTTACAAAACATAATTCAAATCTATTCTTTTAAAAAAAAAATTAAGTCAAGTTTAGGATTTATTTAAAAAGGATAATTCAATTAACTGGTCAATCATATCTAATAAAAAATTGGTAACGACTTTACTTTTGTGAATAACATTTGAGTTTTCAAACTTACACATTATGACACAAACACTAAAAAAACTAGACCAATGGGCTATAAACAAACTTGAGATGTCAAATAAAAAAATCATAAATCATGAGTAAAAAGTTATAAAAGTGCAAATGCAATAAAAAAACCTCATGATTAGAAAAAAATGTAATATAAACATGAAATACACTTATATAACCCTCACATCCAAAAAAAAAAAAGTAACAAGAAAGTCAAAAGTCAAAAACATAAATGTTGAAAAATCAAAAGTTTCAATAAATTTTAACAAATAAACTTTTTAAAAAAACATGAATAGAAGAAAATCAAAAGTTAATAATTTATATAAATTTTAGGCAGCAAAAAGTCTATTGTGTTTTGTATAATAAAATTAGAAGACCTTAGCTTTAAAATTTATGTAAAAAAGACTTGAAATTTATTATAAATTATTTGAGGGTTTTAGATATGGGATAATATTTTGAACAATCTTAAATTATAGTAAAATGTTCAATATGGCCCTTAAATTTTAAAATCTCTAAATGATACCTGAATTATAAAATTGTTAATTAGTGTAATACTTAGAAGAGTATTTGTTAGTTATGTGTTATCATTTAAAGCTAATTACATCACAACGAGTATTATATTAGTTAAAAGATTTAATTCAAGTATTATATTAGAAATTTTTAAAAATTAGGACTGCATTAAACATTTCATTATAATATAAGGACCGTTTGAGAAATTAACCCTTTATATATATATATATATATATATAGATTAGGGGGAGAGAGAGAGAAATTATCAAACAAATTGACATGGAGTTTTTTAACTTTATAAATAGGGTTAAGATGATAACATATGTCTTCTAGTGTATATTAAAAAAATAAAATAAAACTAATTTTAAAAAAAAGTAAGATATATGTTACCATCTTAACTTCGATAGTAGACTTAAAAAACTCTATTATCAGTGTATCAAATAATTTTATATATATATATATATAGAAATTTATCAAATACACTATCAATGGAGTTTTTTTAATAAATGGCACCTGTTATTTTAAAATCTCAACCTTAGCAAAAAAAAAAAAATCTTAAAGTCTTTTCAGATTATCTATAGTAAGATCATAATTTATCAATCTTATTGTAAGGTCATGAGATATCATAATATCTCATGAGAAATTGAAAAAAATTATAAAATTGAAAAAGGCAATGAAAAATAAAGAACAAGTTAACAAGTTAACTAAAAAATATAAAATAATTTTATTTATTTATTTATTTTTCTAACAAATAAAAAAATTATAAATTACATATTCTATACTTGTTTTTATCTATTTTTACAAACAATAACATTAAAATAAAAATTCAATTCTAGTTATGTCATATTTTATTTCAATAGATAATATTTTGTTATTTCATCATTATTAACCAATAATATACTACAACAACAAAAAAAATAAATTTTAGTATTCATCTTAATAATTTTTCATTTTTTTAATTTTAAAATATCAATTATTTTATATTGTCTTTTTTAATCTTAAAAATGGTTTTTTTAGTTATTTGTGATATATATTTTATGAGTTTATTTATATGATTTCTCTTTCTACTCTTAAAATTTTATTAATATAAATCATAAAAATGAAAGCTACCATTATACCATTTTATTTATATGACTTTATTTTCTTAAATATTTTGATTGCAAATTTTTATTAAAAAGTTTTTCTTTTATTAAAAAAAAGTTTAGTGTATTTGAAACATCACTGGATCAAGATGTGACATTTTTTACTACTACACAAATATTTTTACTACGCAATGAAAAATAAAATTACTATACAAATATTTACATTAATAAATTTTTAAGACTAAAAATATACAATGATAGCTTTCAAATATGATAGAAATTTTATTGTTCCTCTCACTTATTTACATTAATAAAATTTTGATTATTTATTACCAATTTTCTTATATATTTATAAAAATAATAATTAATTAAAATTTCATATTACTGACTTAATTATTTACATTACAATAATATTTTTTTACAGTTGTTTTTATTTTCATTACGTTTAAAATTATCAGAACTTCTTTTTATTATGTTAAAACACATTTTACGCCAAATGATATAAATTTTATTTTTTCTCTAGCATCTTTAAGTTACCAAAATTTATTATTATTATTTAATGGATATTTATATATATTTATATACATAATAATTAATTAAAGTTTTACATTACCAACTTAGTTATTTACGTCACAATAATATTTTCATAAGCTATTTTTACATTCCAATAAGTTTAATATTTTCATAGCTCTTTACATTACCAACTTGTTCATTAGACCTATTTATTTTTTAAATTTTAGCTATTTTTATTATATATTTATAAAAGCAATAATTAACCAAAATTTTACGTTGCACACTTATTTATTTAAGTTACAATTATATCTTTTTATGGTTTTTCTTACAACTTGCAATAAGTTTAGAATTGTTATAACTCTTTCTTAATGTATATTATGGCAGTTTTTATGAATTTTATGTCAACTAATATGAATTTTATGATTCTTTTCACTTGTTTACTTTATTTTTTTAATTTTTAACTATTTTTCTTAATATTTACAAAAATAATAATTAATTAATTTTTTTATTGTATACTTAATTATTTACTTTACAATAATATCTTCTTATAGTTGGTCTTACTTTTCATTACATTTGAAATTGTAGCAGCTCTTTCATAATATTTTATGACACTTACCCATTTTACGACAAATGATACGACTTTTATGTTTTTTTTTTCACTTATTTACATTACTTATTTATTTTTTTAATATTATGTTATAAAACAATAACATATTTCTAATATATTTATAAAAACAATAATAAATTAAAAGTTTACATTATCAACTTAATTATTTATGATACAATAATAATTTTTTTCATAATTGTTCTTACCTTTTAGTGTATTTAGAATTATCATAGCTCTTTCTTATCCATTTTACATCGAATGATATAAATTTTATGTTTTTTCTTACTTGTTTACTATTACAAATTATTAGCTATTTTTTATATATTTATAAAAATAATAATTAATTAAAATTTAAAATTACCTCCTTAAATATTTTTATTACAATAATATCTTCTTACAACTATTCTTATCTTTTATTACATTTAAAATTATTATAATTTTTTTAGTGTGTTATGATGCTTCATATCTATTTGACAATTCTTCTCACTTATTTATGTTGCCAATTTATTTTTTAATTTGTAGCTATTTGCCCAATATATATATATATATATATATATATATATATATACACACACACACACACAATAACAATAATTAATTAAAATTTTACATTTTCATCATAATTATTTATGTTATAAAAATAAGTTTTATGATTTTTCTTATTTTTCATTACGTTTAAAATTATTATAGCTTGTTTTTACTGTGTTATGACATTTCTTACCATTTTACTTCAAATGATGCTAATTTTATATTACTTCTCACTTGTTTATTTTATCAATTTGATTTTAATTTTTGGTCATTTTTCTTATATATTTACAAGAACAATAATTAATTAAAATTTTACACTGCTAACATAATTATTTACTTTACAATAATTTATTCTTAGGAATGTTTTTACTTTTCATAATACTTAAAATTGCCATAATTATTTTTTTGTGTGTTACTACACTTTTTACCTAATATACACCAAATGATATTAATTTTATGTTTGTTCTTGCTTGTTTAGGTTACCAATTTTTTTAATTTTTAGCTTTTTTTTAGATATCTATAAAATAATAATTAATTAAATTTTAAATTGATAATATAATTATTTAAATTAAATAATATACTATTATGATTGTTCGTAATTTTTATTACATTTAAAATTATCATAACTTTTTTTAGCATATTATAACAATTTTTACTTATTTTATGCCAAATGATACTAATTTTTTATTTTTTCTCACTTGTTTACATGGGTAATATATTTTTTAATTTTTAACTTTTTTTGTTATATATTTAAGAATAATTAATTAAAATTTTACATTAATAACTTAATTATTTATATTACAATAATTTCTTTTTAAGATTATCTTACTTTTAATTATGTTTAGAATTGTCATAACTTTTTTTAGTGTGTTATGATATTTTTTACCTATTTTACGTCAAATTATAATAATTTTATGTTTTTCTTAATTTTTTATGTTACTTATTTATTTTTTCAATTTTTAGCTATTTTGCTTATATATTTAAAAAATAATAATTGGTTAAAACTTTACATTATCAACATAATTATTTATGGTATAATAATATTTTCTCACGTTTGTTATTACTTTCCATTACATTTAAAATTGTCATAACTTTTTCTTAAAATATTACGACACTTCTTACTCATTTTACTCTAGATGATATTAATTTTACATTTTTCTCACTTGTTTATATTACCAATTTATTTTTTAATTTTTAGCTATTTTCTTTATATATACAAAAAATAGTTAATTAAAATTTTACATTATCATCATAATTATTTATATTATAATACTATATTTTTAAAATTGTTCTTATTTTTCATTATGTTTAGAATTGTTATGGTTCTTTTTTAGTGTGTGTTACAATACTTTTTACTCATTTAACACCAAATGATACTAATTTTACATTTTTCATTTGTTTACATTATCAATTTACTTTTTAATTTTTAGTTATTTTTCTTATATATTTACAAGAACAATAATTAATTAAAATTTTATTTTATCAACATAATTATTTACTTTACAATAATATCTTCTTCAGGTTATTTTTACTTTATGTTATATTTAGAATTGTCATAATTCTTTATTAATGTGTTACAACACTTCTTACTTATTTTATGTCAAATGATACTAATTTTATACCTAATGATTCTAATTTTACTCATTTAACGCCAATTTATTTTTTAATTTCTAGCTATTTCCCTTATATATAATAATAATAATAATTAATTAAAATTTTATATTGTCGTCATAATTATTTACGTTATAAAAATAAATTTTATGAATGTTCTTACATTTCATTACGTTTAAAATTGTTATAACTTGTTTTTAGTGTGTTGTGATATTTCTTACCCATTTTACTTCAAATAATACTAATTTTACGTTACTTCTCACTTATTTACTTTATTAATTTGATTTTTAATTTTTAGTCATTTTTCTTATATATTTACAAGAACAATAATTAATTAAAATTTTACATTGTCAACATAATTATTTACTTTAGAATAATATATTCTTATGATTGGTTTTACTTTTCATAATATTTAAAATTGCCATAACTCTTTTTTTTTTTTATGTGATACTACACTTTTTATCCAAATTACACCAAATGATATTAATTTAAAATTTGTTCTTACTTGCTTACGTTACCATTTTTTTAATTTCTAGATAATTTTTATATATTTATAAACAATAATTAATTAAAATTTTAAATTAACAATATAATTATTTACTGTAAATAATATATTATTATGATTATTCGTAATTTTTATTATTTTTAAAATTGTCATAACTCTTTTTTAGTGTATGATAACAATTTTTACTTATTTTATATCTAATGATACTAATTTTATATTTTTCTCACTTGTTTACATTGCTAATATGTTTTTTAATTTTTAACTATTTTTTATATATTTAAAAATAATTAATTAAAACTTTATGTTATTAACTTAATTATTTATATTACAATAATTTCTTTTTATGATTATTCTTACTTTTAATTATGTTTAGAATTTTAATAACTTTTTTTAGTGTGTTATGATACTTTTTACCTATTTTACATCAAATTATACTAATTTTATTTTTTTTCTCACTTTTTTAAGTTACTTATTTATTTTCTTCAACTTTTAGTTACTTTTATTGTATATTTAAAAAATAATAATTAGTTAAAACTTTACATTATCAACATAATTATTTATGGTATAATAATATCTTTTTTTATTGTTCTTACTTTTCATTATATTTAAAACTTTCATAATTTTTTCTTAATATGTTACACCACTTCTTACTCATTTTCCTCCAAATGATATTAATTTTACATTTCTTCTCACTTGTTTACATTACCAATTTATTTTTTATTTTTTAGCTATTTTCTTCATATATACAAAAAAATAGTTAATTAAAATTTTACATTCTTCATAATTATTTATATTATAATCCTATATATTTACAATTGCTCTTATTTTTTATTATGTTTAGAATTATCATAGTTCTTTTTTAGTGTGCATTATGATACTTTTTACTCATTTAACATCAAATGATACTAATTTTACAATTTTCATTTGTTTACATTATCAATTTTTTTTTAATTCTTAGTTATTTTTCTTATATATTTATAGGACCAATAATTAATTAAAAATTTATTTTGTCCACATAATTATTTATTTTACAATAATATCTTATTGTTGTTTTTGCTTTGTGTTATGTTTAAAATTGTCATAATTCTTTATTAATGTGTTACAATACTTCTTATCAATTTTATACCAAATGATATTAATTTTGTGTTTGTTTTCATTGTTTATGTTACTAATTTATTTTTTAATTTTTAGCTATTTTCATTAGATATTTATAAAACAATAATTAATTAAAATTTTACGTTATCAATATAATTATTTATTTATGTTACAATAATATGTTGTTATATTGTTTTTACTTTTCATTTCGTTTAAAATTGTCGTAACTCTTTTTAATGTATTATGATAATTTATATGCATTTTGCGCTAAATAATACTAATTTCACATTTTTTTCACTTAATTACATTAACAATATTTTTTAATTTTAACTATTTTTATATGTTTAAAAAAGTAATTAATTAAATTTTTATGTTGACAACTTAATTATTTATATTACAATAATTTTTTTATGATTATTCTTATTTTTAAATACGTTTAGAGTTATAATAGCTATTTCTTAGTGTGTGTTGTAACATTTTTTACCTATTTTATACCAAATAATACTCATTTTATGTTTTTCATGTTGTTTTACGTTACTTATTTATTTTTTAATTTTTAACTATTTTTCTTATATATGTAAAAAATAATAATTAATTAAAATTTTATGTTGCCAACATAATTATTTATATTACAATAATATATTTGTAGGGTTAAATATAAAAATGGCCCCTAAACTATATATTTTCTATTAATTTGGCATCTAAAGAAATAAAATTATCAGTTTGATACTCAAATCTCCATTCCATCATTCACTTTTAGTACCTAATACTAACATCATCACTTAACTTCTTAAGACAAGAATATCTAATAAAATGCTGACATGTTTAAAAAAAATCGATCAGCATCATATCATCAATGGCATGTCAGTATTAAAATAAAATTTCTAAAAATTCTAAAAAATTCTAAAACTTTTTTAAAATATCTAAAAATTTAAAAATTTTCTAAAAATTCTAAAAAAGTCTCTAAAATTTCTCTAAAAATTCTAAAAATTAAGGAAACTTAATAAATCTCAAAAAATCTCTAAATTTAAAAAAAAAATTAAAATTCAAAAAATGAAGATTTTAATAAAAATAAAATTTAATAATATTATAAAATTAACAAAAACTTAAAAATATTTAAAATAAAAATATATATGTTTTAAAAAATTGTAAAGAGTTTTTTAAAAATTATGAAAAATTTTCATTTGTTTCAATCTTACAATTTTAATTATATATATATATTTTTTTTTAATTTTTTAAAAATTTTTAAAATTTTTAAAATTTTTTTTAATTTTTAAAAAATTAAAATTTTTTTTAATTTTTTAATTTTTAGAATGTTTTAGATTTTTGAATTTATTTAATTTTTTTAAAAATTTTAGAAAATTTTAAAAAAATTTTAGACCTTTTCAAAATTTTTTATATCTTTTAAAATTTCTAAAAAAATTTTAAATTTTTAAAATTTTAAAACATTTTCTTTTTATTCTAACGTGACAATAAAGATATGATACCAATTGAATTTTTTTAATATTTGTTAGTATCTTATTTGATATTCATGTCAAATCAATATTTCAAACTAACGATGTTAGTTTGAGATACTAACACGATAATGGAATGAAAGTTGAAGTGAAAAACCAACAATTTTATTTTTTTATGTATCAAACTAATTAAAAATGTATAGTTTATGAGTCATTTTTATAGTATGATATTTTTTTACTTATTTTATGATAAATAATACTAATTTTATGTTTCTTTACACTTGTTTATGGCACTAAATTACTTTTTAATTTTTAACTATTTTCTTTATATATATAAATAATTAATTAAAATTTTACATTGCTGTCATAATTATTTATGTTATAATAATATACTTTTGCTTTTTTTTTTTACTTTCCAATACGTTTAGAATTATCATAGTTTTTTCAAAATATGTTATGACACCTTTTACCTATTTATGTTATTTATAGTTTTTTTATTTGATATATTTATAAGAAATAATAATTAGTTAAAATTTTATATTCTAACTTAATTATTTACATTTCAATAATATATTTTTTACAGTTATTCTTACATTTCACTATATTTAGAATTATTATAATTCTTTTTTAGATGTTATAACATTTTTAATATATTTTATACTAAATGATATAAATTTTATGATTCCTCTCACCTACTTACATTAATAAATTTTTGATAATTTTTTATTTTAAAATTATCATTTTCTACATTATTTTTTAATCTTAAAAGTATTTTTTTAACTATCTTTCTTATATATTTATAAAAAAATAATTAATTTAAAATTTATATTGTTAATTTAATTATTTACATTAAAATAATTATTCTAATGCTTTTTTTATATTTAATTATGTTTAAAATTTTCATAACTCATTTTTAATGTATAAGTTAATTTTTTGAAAGAATTTTTATTTTAATATTTTTTAATTTCTTTAGAATTATTTTTTATTTTTATGATACTTTTTAGCTATTTTAAAAGATATCAATTACATTATTTAAAAAAAAAAGGAGTATTTTTAATTATTATTTTTTAAATAATTTTATAAACATATAATAAAGTAAAAATAAAAAATTATTACATAAAGTGAAAATTATTTAAATTTTGTATAAAATTTTATAAATTTTATTTTGTAATTTCATTATATGATAACATATTTTAGAAAAAAACTTAAATGAAATTTCATAGATGAAGTTTGTAAAGTTTTTTATTAGAAATAAGTAAAAAAAATTAAAATTAAAAATCGAAATCGATATATTGAAAGATTTTATCACATAAATCAAGCGTGTAAATTTTGAAAAAAAAATTAATAAATTTTGATGTATTTATTAAATAGATATTTTTAGTAAAAATATTGATAAAAGTTTTATAATTAAATAAGTATCAATTAAATTTAAATTATAAATAACATTTTTAATAATTTTTTTACATTAATTTTTACATTAAACTCTATTAATCAATCCTTTTAGATTTTTTATTAAAATTTTGATTAAATTATTTTAAAAAAATAAACTTCATAAATTTTATTTAAATAACTTAATGTAAGTTTTATTCATCAGGCTTTAAACCTTAAATTTTAAAATTTAACCAAATAAACCTAATTATTATTGTTATTATTATTTTTTTTTTGTTGACCGGCTAATAAACTTAAACCCATTCGTCAAAAAAAGAGGTCGAAGAGATTTGGAGGTGGTGGCGGAAGAGTGTCGCCTCCGATGGGTTGGATTCAGAAAGCAAATGCCGAATGGTTTCTACATAACGGTTGGACCCTTTTTTTTTTAATTGTTCTTTGCTCCATTACACTTCCATGGGTTGGCTTAGATTAGTAAGTATTAAACTTGTTGTTTTGTCTTATATGTCGATTTTCACTGAATAGAGTATAAACGTGATGGTGATGTTTGGGATTCGCATGCCGGATTGGATCTTCATTCCAAAATGGTTGCCCTCAAAGTTTCTCCATCTGTTGTCTGTCTCCTGTCTCACACGGGTATGCTCTTTTAACTCTTGTTTTTGGTTTAAAGTTTGAACCTGAATGCTACAGGCAATAACTGAATGCTACAGGCAAGGATAAGTTATTTGCTTGCTCGGGGACTATTGTAGAATGTGGAGACAAAGAGAGTGATGGTACATTTGTTGGTATCATCCTAACTTCTGCCAGTCTTCTCAGATGTCCCTCTGGCGCTGCTTCTCTCGCTCCTGATATCAAGGTTTATGCAACCTAGCTTTAAAAAAAAAAAAAAAAAACAAAATGTTTCTTTCTTACTTTGTTAATATGCTTTTACATGTATTTGATTGCAGGTTGATGTTCTTTTACTAGATGGGAAATTATTACAGGGTGAAGTCTTTGCATATGATTTTCATTACAACCTATCTGTTATAAAGATCCGATCTGATGCCCCACTCCCAACACCATCCCTTAGAAATTTGGATGAATCCAGGCCTGTTACTCTGCACCCGGTGCTCGGTTCAACATCTTCTCATCATTCAGATTCATTTAAAATTCGTCCAGGCGACACAGTCATGGCCTTGGGGCGCCACTACCATTCACACAGTCTTGTGGTTGCATCTGGCTCTTTCACGTATGTTAGAAACTAAGTCAGCCTTCCTTTTAACTTGTTTTGATTCTTTTCAATCAAACTTAGCTTTAGCCTTTTAGGGAATTTTGTTGTTCTTGGCCATTGCATTTGGTGGCCTTTTCATCTAGATATATGACAAAGATTGCCAATAAGCTTAAATCATGTTTGGATGGTGCACTAGGGTTAGAGTTAAATCATTCTTGTTCAATTAAAGTTAGCATGCATATTGTCACCGTTACATTTATAATCTTTTGAAATTATTAATTATCATCTATTTTAATTTCTTTTGTGCTGCTATTTATACTCTTCCAATCTTATTTAAGTCAATCGATCTGATGCTTATTACTACAGCCTAACTAGCCCTTGTTCTTCACTTATACTTTTTTCATTGTTTTCCTTTCTTCTTTTCTGTCCAGTATTGGCCTGTGTAAATTTGGTTGTAAAGAGCTTTTGAAGGCAACTTGCAAGATGGTTACTCGAGTAAGAACATTCTTCTTTCTCTCATATACACATGACATTTACTTTATCAATTCTTATATGTTATATTGTTGGCGTGCTCTAGTTTTTGGAACCTTTTACCTCTTTTTTCTCCTAGGCCGTAACACCCAATAACATATTTTACAAATTTGTCTCTTTGGCTATTCAAGCTACGTTAATACAAGTATGCCATAGACATGGAAATTTGGGTACTTGATAATTGCAAACTCCACTCAACCAAACTGTGTTGGAGTGATGGTTTGCATGGGAACTAGGCAACTAGCAAGAGAAGTTTCTGCTACAGATAATTTATCTTGTAGTGAATGTTTTGTTGAGTTGATCTCAAATAATTTTGAAAGAGCTTGTTTATTTGAAACACAGTTTATTGTCTTGAAAGCTCCAGGACTTTATTCAAGTGTTTATGAGTAATACTTGATCAATGATATATTTGAGGAATGTGTTGACCTGAATATCATTGTTAATAAAATAGGCATTTATTTTTTATTCTATGCTATGAATTATGAACAAAGATACTAGTACTTTGTGAAATCAAATTGGTCATATGCATTTTAATTCATACAAAAAGAATATAAAAACTATATGAATCCAACCTTCATTTCAAGAAAAGAAGAGCAATTTGTTATGTTTCGATGTTAAGCTCCTCATGAGCTAAGCTCAATGCTTCACTTATTCATCTACTTGTCTTACACCTATGCTTTGTAAGTAGGCTTGAGACAGAAACACCATCTTCCTCTATTTGATTTTTAAAGCTTTTCTCCAGACTTTAGATGATTTTAGCCATAATATTCAATTATACAGGTTATCAACAACTTCAGACCAAACAACCTAGACTGGGCCTAGTTGTTGTTACTTGTCACTCCTCCTTAAGAGGTTTAAGGTCCAAAGTTTGAATCCCCAATTCCCTTTTGACTTTCTTGTATGTATAAAACAGGAAAACAATATAAAGACCTAATTTGCGTTAAGGACAGATTATAGCAATGAGGTGCAATGCTTATGTTAAGCTAGTAGTGAAATAGTGTGATTAGTCTAGTCATATAGTGGTGGTTGTGTGGTGGGTAGGTAAAATAATCATTAAGGGCAAAATGAAGTGTTTATCTCATTTGGGATTTTATTTAATATTTTAGATTGTTCAGGCCAAAAGCCCAAATGCAGAAACACCTATAAATTTCAATTCATTTTCCAATTCTTAATGCTTAGTGAATTAAGGAGTGACATCTACATGTTCTAGAGTTAGCACCTATATTTTACGAATTTTAACTTTCATTTTACCACTTGTGCTGAGGTCACAAAAACCATACTAGACTAGAGAAACATAATTGCTTATTATGATTACAAGTTTGGTTGAAGTGATACTCTTATACTCTCCTTGTTTATTATCGCTGATTGATCTAAGAACGAGCTTATTTTGCTAATTTCTCTTATGTGTTATTTTGCTTTAGTGTACTCTATTTAGGGTCATGTGTTTTGTAAGAGTAGTGAAGGATGCTCCTTCTTGTAGGTTCTAGTTCTTTGATGATAAAAAACTATTAAAATTTTATCCTACACAAATAATATCATCTTTTCTGCTATTTAAAATTCTCTTACGTAGCGTTTTCCAGGTATTCCATTACTGAAAGAACTAAATTGGATTGTTTCTAACCCATCCTTTTTTTGGATGGTTGAACTAAAATAGAAATTCTATTCCTTCAAAATGGGTATCATTTGTTTTCTTTATTTTCTTTATTTATTTTCTTCTTAATTCCTTTACTCCAATGCAAAAGATGTTTACCTTGTTTTGTCACTCTTTGCTAACTTTATTTTGTCACTTCAATGCAAATTGTAACTTACCTTCCACTCTCCTCACCATTTGTCCCTTTCTTCCTTTACTTTTCCTTCGCAAAGATATTTCATGTTGGCAATGTTTTGTTCCTTTTTGCTGACTTTCTCTCTCTAATCTAAATTCAATCTAGTTTTTTTCGCTTTGATTTAGTTTATGCATTGAGCCTTGTTGACTTAAATATGTCATGCTGTTTTTGTGTTGTTCATTGCTATTTGAGTTTTTGGTGTAAATGGTGACTAGCACATAGATTCTAGGCTTCCATTTGAATGAAAGCTTTTAGGTAATTCTCTAATTAGGGTTTTTGAGTAGAACAAATTGATTTGGGTTTGTTGCTGTTGTGGACTGGTCCTGTGGAGGATATATTAGCAAGGACTTTTGGAAAACCTAAGACGGACTGGGGATCCAAATGTTTCAATTAACTTGTTCGTTTCCTTTTCAAGTTGGAATATTTGTTCCTCGATTTATGGATGATACATGTTAGATGCAGTGTTTAGATCTTGTGTCATGGCATCAATTGGTATTGAAGTTGAGTCAATTGGTATTGAAGTTGAGTAAGGCAAAAAATTTGAATTTTTTTAAACTTTTGTTAAAATTGGCCTTCTTGATTTTCTTGGAGCTAGGTTCAATGAAAATTAATCATGTGCTTTCTAGAAATTGTAGTCGATGGAAAAATGTTTTGATTAGATTTAAAATTTTAATTAATTGTAAAGCAGGGCATATCTAGTCCATGAGAATAGCTAGGCTGGATAGCTAAAAGCTCTGTTGATTTATAGCGATAAACTTAGTATATGTGATATTGTTAATAGAAATATATTTGCATGCAAATCCTAGGACTGATGGTGCTTTTTTGCTAGTATTACATTGGGGGTCCTCTTATCAATCGTGATGGAGAAGTTATTGGGATCAATTTCTATCATGAGAGGTATACACCCTTCCTACCAATCAATATAGCTTATAGATGCTTGGAGCACTTAAAGATTCAAAGGTATGTTCCAAATCTATTTTATTGCAAAAATTATTTGCTTTTCTGCGATGCTTCAACTTTGTATGCAGATCATGGAAGTTTAGGTCACTTCTGATACTAGTTATGAGTACACATGTTGCATGTGATTGATCACATTGTACGTGAGCTTTGTGTGTGGTGTGTGTGTGTGTGTATATATATATATATATATATATATATATTGCATTTTAAAGTCTTACTGTGATGTCTAAAACTTTAAGCATAATATTTGAATTTGCTAGTTGAGAAACTGAGTTAGGAAAATTATTTCCATCCTTCATTGAGATTCAATGGAAAATGCACTCTCCCTACAGTTTGAAAAACACCCACTGTTCCCCTGAAAATGTAGCAGTGTTGACAATCCATTTGTCTTAACATTAAAAAGATAAATAAAAGTAAAAGAAATTGTTACCCAGTAAATGGCTAAGGTTTACCTAATTTTTTTCTAGTATTCTATTACTTTTTCTTTTTAAAATTTTTCTTGTTTTTTCTCCTTTTCTTCTCCTTAAACAAATTTTCTTCTTTTTTTTTTGTCCTTCTTTGGAGCATAAAGAAACTTTTATTTGGAAAATAAGATAACAAAGATGACAAGGCAACAAACTAGGATCAAACACCAAAAAAAAAAAGAAGTTGAGAGCTCTTCAGACTGTATTCATCTGGTTAAATAGATAGCTAAAGATAAAAAGTCCAAGTAGTTCAAATGAAAAGCATTAGCCATTTTTTTCTTCACCATACTCCCATTGAAAAGAGAGAAAAAAGATATGAAAAGTTCTGGTATTTTCAAAATTTTAATTACTCTTTGACTGGTATTATTTTGATCAATGGATTATTAGCTTCCCTTGGGGACCAATGGTGTTTTGAAGTTGAGGGAGTGGTAAGTCTATTTTTGTGAAAACCTTTGGGTTGTAAATTTTTTCACCCAAATGAATGAATTCTTCATTATAAAATGGAAATCTTTTTTATCACAATTATTCATTAATCCTTATGCAGTGTGAGTTAGAAGTTATTGTTTTTTAAGTGTAAAATGGAGTTGACTTTTTTTTTTCATTTGAAAGGGAAAAGGTGTTTTACCTCAGAAGGAATATTGCTAATTGAAAATAAATTGCAATTTCCTACCCTACATTGCAGATTGAATTTTGACGTATGAAAAAGAAATTTTTGTTGCAATTAAAAGTTCTGAAAATTAATTAAGGTATATTCTTCAGGAAATTAGAAAGATTAGGAATATTATTGTAGATGAACTTGTGATTGATAGTGTGCTTTGTAGGTAATTAGGATTCTTTAAATGGTATTTTTTTTTCCTCACAAAAGTTTTTCCTGAAATCCTTCCTTTTGTAGATATTACATATTATTTTTATAGTTGGTGCTATTGTAACACCATTTATTAACAAACTTGGTGCTTTTATCTTCTTGAAACTTTAATATAACATTGTATGTGAAATTAATTGTTATTGTTGAACTAGGAATGCAATCTACACCAAGTTTTTTTATTGGCTATTATCATAGAAGATAGCTAATACTTAATATTTTGCTTTTATATGTAAAAATGATGATGATGATAACTACAATGAAAATAATTGTAATTTATGAATAAAATGCATTAGAAAGGTCAAAGGAATTTTAGGATTCATTAGGAGTTTCAAAAATTTTGTCATAGTTTTTATTTTGTCTTTTTTGGGTGTTTGGGGTTTCATTTTCTTTTCGGAGTTGAGGTAATTGGAATAAGAGGAGGGGGCAAAAGGGTTGGAGAGCGAAAGAGGTAAAAGGGTGGGAAAACGAGAGCTGACTTGCTCTAGTATTGGTTGGTGCTGATCTAATGCTGTCAGCACTTGCTTAAGGAGGAGAAAGAGAGGAAAGGAGGGAGGGGAAGAGGGCAGGGGAATTGTTGCTGCCCACTTTGGTCTTAGGTGGCCTGATTAATGTGAGTGATGCTAGATTGAGTGACTAAGGAAAGTAGAAAAAATGACATCTGGGGTGGTAGTGGGGGAAGAAAAAAGAGGACAAAAGAGGAAACAAGAAAAAAATGAAAAGTAGGAAAAAAAAAAAGAAAAGAAAGGAAAGGAAAACAAAAGGAGGACAAAATGTATGTTTTCGATTATCAATTTAAAAGCACTAAAAAGAAAAATGATAGGCTCAATTTAAATAAGGATAAATTACAAAATCCCATCATGTGGTTACGGGTGGAATAAATAGGCCCCTATCTTTTAGAAAGTAACACTTAACTATGTATGGATATTTTTGTTGATTTTGAAGCTAACATCATAGATCGTTTTCCTGTTCCTTTTTTACATCATAGATCATTTCCCGTTCTTTTTTTGTCAACTTTCTTCATTGAATTTCCAGTCCCTCTTTTTGTAATGTGTCATCTATGTCATTTTTGCTCTAACAATGCTGACCTAAAAATTAATGAAAGAAATCATAGGATGGTAAAGTGCCAGTTTTTAAAATTAAGGGTCAATTTTTTTGGCTTCTAATTACATGGTATAGTTTTTTGATTTTCCAAACAACTGGTGACTAATCAAAACAGAAAAACCAACATTAGGGGTTGGCGGTGCGGAGAACTAAAATGAACATAAGAAGAGATAAGGAAACATAGAAAATATAGGTAAGAAAGGAAAAAAAAAAAGAAAATAAAGGAGATAAAGGGAAAGTAGAGAAAATAAAAGAATGAAAATAGGGAGGAAAAATATATATTCTTGATAATCAATTTAAAAGCACCAAACAAGAAAAGGATAGGCTCAATTTATATAACAACTAGTTACAGCAGCATATGCGAGATCTTTTAATTGAAGATGCTAATTTTAGCTTTTTCCTAAATGAGACAAAGAAAGTTGTTCAAATTAATTTAAAAATATTAAAGTTAAAACAATGTGTTTTTGGAGCAATTTGAAAATTTTTCCACTGTTTTAACTATTCAACTTTATTTTCCTGTCTAGCATTAGAAAAAATTCCATATATTTTCTTTGCTACTCTAATTTTATATACAAAATTAAAATCAATATAATTTGCATAATTGTTATTCTGTGTGCACAAATGAAAACTCGGAAAAAGTTTTATCTCATCTTCA
Organism: Durio zibethinus; assembly: GCF_002303985.1. The sequence continues at coordinate 15,259,106 of NW_019167926.1, read as the reverse complement.
TAAGAGAAAACTTGTAATGTGATTTTGAAAGAAATCTGACCATATTATTTATTGTGTTTATATGTGGACAGGAGTGTCAATCGTCCTTGGCTTGGGGTGAAATTGACCAACTTTTATGCTGTAAATTTGGTTGATTTGGAGAAAATTATTCAAAAGTTCCCTCATATTTCTGAAGGTGTTGTAGTTGAAGAGGTATGTTACTTTTGGTACCTTTTCTCAAATGATTGGAGTTTTCATGCAATTGTGATGTAGGAGAGCTAACTTTTGTTAGGGTTATGGTGGCTTTTGTGAGATAAAGTCCCAAGGAAATCTAGGAAAAATGAATAAAGGAAGGAAAGTATAGAAGAATACCTAAGCTTAACACCTAGGGTTCATTATGAGTCAAATACCAAGCTGATGCAAGATAGCTAGATGGTTAGGTTTATGTCATTTTTGTTATCTCAATTCTTGGTGAAATCAAGCAAAATTGAATAAAGTACAAACAAAAGGAGAAATTCCTAAACCTAAAAGAACTATAACTCTTATTTCAATCAGGATCAGCCAGATTCTGTTCAGCTTGCATCAAATAGTTTTTGCTATCATGCACCTTCCCTCATCATAAGAACTCCCACTTTTAGTATATAATAATACTTTTGATTACTGATTCAATAGCTGCCTCCCATACCAATTTAAGGGTTTGAAAATTCCAAAGCACGCTTGGTTGCTCACTACTCTTGAAAGGCAGCCTCCATTCATCGTTTTTAAACCCTCGCTTCACCCTTTTTTCTCTTTTTCTCTGTGAGTTTATTTTCTTCGTAACCTACTTCCTTTGACTTTTTTAGTTTATTCTTCCTTTCCTCTCATTGCCATGCATATCTAGTATGAAATTAAAAATAATTCTCATATCTTTGTTACAAGAATTTCACGTTTTATTTATTTTTCATTTATCTTCTATTTCTATCATAATATACAAATAAATCTTGGATGTGCTTAGTTTCACAGATCTAGATATTTATATCCCATATTTGGGTTTTGTTTTTTTTTTCAGCTGTCTAGTAACTCTAAGATATATTGAATTTAAGATTAGTTAGCTTGCAGTTCTCTATTTCACAACAGTCATTATGGGCTTTTTTTCCATATACCCATTTGAACTGGAGAGGTTAGCAGGTAATAGCTGAATCAGTCACTTGGGTATATGTGAAAGGATGTCCTAAAGACTAATCTGATTGCGAGAAAATCTCTCTTATTGGTGCTGATGCCATTGTTTGGTATTCCTAAACATGTCATCTTTATTGGACCTTCCTTAAACAATGCTTGAAGTGTTATTTTATATTTAGAAGTCCTTTTCTTCGTTTTTTCCCTGCTGGTCTCAAAAAAAGAATTTGTACTTATATATTGTAGTATGACCTAAAGTGTGTCACATCTTTATTGAGGTTAAGTTGTTAAGACTGAGATATCAGAACTTGCAGGTAAAATTGTACATATTTCACTTTTATCAATTGCACCTTTTGAAATTTAATTGAGAAGGTAATCCAAAACTTCTCAAGGCACCTTTTGTATCATTTCTTGTTTGCCTACAATTGTGACATTAATAATGATATTAACAAGGAACTAAATATGAAAAAAAATGTGTTGAAAAATGTTGCAGACTCTGTGTAGACATGTATGTTGTAGGGATAGATGTGTGCATTAATTTGTAATTGCCTGCTTTAATTGTGCTTCATCAGGTAGCAAATGAGTCCCCTGCTAAAGTTGCTGGAATACTACCAGATGATGTTATTGTTAGTTGTGGTGGACATTCAGTCAGGTGTTGCTCGGAGGTAGTGAACCTTATTTGCACCGTTTCTTTTGTTTGTGATAACTTTTATTATACTTTTTTTTTCTATAATAAAATGAAGAAAACATTGGATTAAAAGGCCCCAATGGGGTGCCAACCTATGGACAAGGCTAGATCTTAATAGACAATATCACAAGACAACAAAGTCTAAACCATCTTGTACATCCAAAAACTAGTGGCAGTTAGGGAAAAAAAACGAAGAAAGAAAGAAAGAAAGGGACAGCGGGCATAGAATTATGTAGCTAACAGCTTTGATAATGGTTAGAGGTGGGAAAATTTGATAGGGAATCTGAAAACCCGCATGGACTCATCTAGAAGCAAATGGTTTTTACTCTCATGTAGTCCAGTGGTCTTTAATTCATTTTAGTCCACTTGTTAAACAACAAAGAAAGGATAAATTCTTATATAATTATACTCAATATATACCAAATCTAATAAAATTTTAAAAAATATAACCATTGCCACATAAGTACTAAACTATACATGCCCTAGTTTGCCCAAACCCAAGAGGATTCAAATTTGAAGCAACCTGAATTTGAAACTTCCCAATCCAAAGTGAACCCAAATCTGAAAAATCTTGGAACAATGTGAACTTGAAATGGTTTGTACCCGAAGACAGCCTGACCTGAACTCGACCATTGTCACCTTTAATAGTGTTAATTCTTCCCCCTTGAAAGAGCTTTTGTTTTTCTTATCCTCAAAATCCCAAAAAAAAAATAGTGAGGAATTAATTTTATTAATGTTCTCCTTTATTCACAAGAACATAAACCTTTTGAAGCTCAAAACTTCTGTAACAGAGCTTGCCCCTACCTAAGTCATTCCTAGCAGTACATAGCCCAAAAGCAACTCAATGGTAGATGAATTGATTTTTCTGCTGTGTTCAAAGAAAGCATCTATTTGGTAGAATTTTCCCCAAAAAACTCATCTATTCTACTATCATCCTTGATGATGTTTTGGTATGATGAATTCAACTGTAAGCAAACTCTTCGCAAAGTCTCCATCAAGGTGAGTTCTCTGTTTGACCAACTTACTCTTTCTATAAAGTAGATCAAAGAAATTTGTAGTCTTTTAGTTATTTGTTTTTTGATTTGCGGGAAAAATGTTGAAATCCTTCGACTTTGTTTGATTTGAGAAAATGTTTTTTGTTTTCATTTTTTTTGTATTTTTATTTTCTAGAAAATAGATCTTGTGTTCTATTTTTTGTTTTCTAGAAAATATATTTGATAAACAAAAACAAAAATTATTTTCTAAAAATGCAAAATAAGAAACAAAAAAAGAAATAAAAGCAATTATGAAAATAATTATTATTAATGGCATCTAATTATAAATATATAATATATATTTATTAATTAATAACTTCCAAAAGTATTCAAATGTGAGACCAACTTCTCAACTTGCAAAACATAAGCAAAAAAGTAATGAGCATTCCTTGTTTCATAATTGAAAACATCTTTTTTTTTTTTCATATTTGAGCCTGTTTTCATTTTTGTTTTCTAAAAGCTTATTTTCATTTTTATTACCACACACGTTTTCACTCTTGTTTTTCAATTTTCAAGAAAATGAAAATGGAAAATACCTCTGTTTTCTAAAATTAAGCACTACCTTCAATTCCCACTTTTTCTCATTTATCAGAAAGTTAACATTTCATAACAACCACTCATCAGATGTGAACAAAGATTGACTAAGGGCTCCTTATTTCTTGGCATTAAAAATAAATTTTCATGCTAAAGAAGATTAACTATCCACTCTGTACCCAAAGAAAATGTAAGTTGAGAACTTTTGCTATTTTTTTCCAACTTATTTGCGGACACTAGAACCCTAGGGGTTTGTAGCCTCCTTGGAGATCCAACCACCTTGTCTCTATTTACTATGCAATAGTCACAAGTACCCAAATATGTTCCTTTTCCACCATATAACTCCAAAGTCTGTTTTGAATAAGGGCTTTACATATAGGGTTAGAGATTTGATTCCCAAACCACCTTCTATCAGTTGTTTGTTTATATCAAGTTGACCAAATGAAACTTAAAACCATGACATGTACTCCCTCAATGAAACCCCTTTTGGATATGTTTGATCATTTAGCCATTGTTTTATTCTAGCCTTAATAGTCTTGAAAAGGCCATAGAAAAAAAGGAAAAACATAGGCTTCTACCCTCGAAAAGCTCAAATTTGTTTGGTACACAAAATAACCAGAAACAGCCAAAACGGTCTGATGCAACCCTGCATCAAAGCCGGAATGGAATTTGGGGAAATATTATATTGGACTCTTTAAAATTTAGTATGTTTCAGCTAGTGCCACAAGGCCACATACAAAATTAACATTTGCTAATGACACCCTTTAGGATACAGCTTCAGATTAGCCTCTATTAATCTGGTACAATCCCTCATCTCTTCCAGATCTGTTGAAATTCAACTATAAAAGCAGTACTTCTCAGAGATTCAGGCCTTCCTCCAATTTGCCTTGCCTCTCATACCAGAATTATGTTGACATTCTCCAAGGGGACAAATGGTAGTTAAAAATTGAGAGTCCAACTTAGAGGTCTGGGGTTGAAATCTTGGGATAGGAGGGCTGGGCTTATAGGATGGGAAAGGACTACCTCTTATTGTATAGCTCAATATCATATGTACCGAGAAAAAGGAAAAAAAGAAACATCCAAGAAGATAGAATCTTTTCTCCTATTTATAGGATCTTCAATTTTGAGCATAAATTCCTTATCAACTTCCAAAGCCACTTCAAAAACTTCAATCTCTAGTGAAAGACCAAAACCAATCCACTCTAGCTCTCAAAACTTTCCTTCTATTCCTCACTCCGTCTCTCATTTTCTCTCTAGCCATTTTAAGCATCTTGGGAGTTGTTTTATTACTACCTAATAGAGAAAACACAAAAAGAAAGAAAATGGTGAACTCTATATATTGAGGTGAATGTATCTCACCGTTTTATGTGTCGTCACACCTGCATTCTTTTTTGGGCTAAATAGCGATACTGGGATCTTATGGGACAAAAAACTTTCATTTTGGACCACAGCCAGCCAAAAAAATAAATACTTCTGTGTAGCTTTTCTACTATATCCTTGAAGTAAGCTTCAAAGTTGTTGATGTAGTTGACTTTTACATGTTTAATTCTCTAGTAATTTACCAGTGGCACATTACCATCTCCCTCAATTCACCTCAATGACCTTAGAATGGTTAAAAACCTCTCTGGACAAGACTATTCTTCTGATGCCTGTTATCAAACCTGCTATCATTTTGGTATCATCCTGGACATACATCACTCTTGTAAGTAGTTATTAATTAATTAATTAATCCTCCTCTCATTATCTAAAGTCTGGACATTTTCTTCCTTTTTTTTTTTTTTTCAGTCCCATGATTTGGACATTGCTGTCTTTTAACATTAAGTGTGCAAATTTTGTAAGATCTTTTCACATTTCTTGATGCTTAATTTGTACAGTATTTATTTTTAAAAAAAAAAGAGTTAAAATGAACATATGATTGAAAAATCTTGACTTCATTGATATTTGAATTCTTAATTGGTTGTAATAATAATAATAATAATTAAAAAAAAAAAAAAGATTTGAGTTCTACTTATCTAGATGCATGTGTGTTTGCTGTAACTCTGGCTGAAGTAGTTAAATTGTCTGCTTTTTCTTGTGCCTCATACGTGAGTGACATCGTCATTGTTTTCAGTTGCTGCTCTGTCATACTCATATCTTGAGAACTGGTTCTTTCTCTTATAATTTGTTTATCATCTTCATTATTGTATCAAGTGATGAATCTTTTTGTCTTGGCTTCAGTTCTTTGGGATAATGTGGGACAAAACTAGAGAATCTGTGCCGGTGGTCGTGATGAGGACAAGCTGTGGTAATCGTCTGATGCTAACTATTGATGTTGGTGATACTAGTGAACATAGATATAATAGGTAAATCTTTTCTTGGCATTGTGTTTATTATTTCAGTTGTTACTCTTGTGGAAATTAGAGATCAGCTTTTAGTAAGGAAGTAGTTAATATGGATGACATTATAGGATAGGTGTTTTGTTTTTCTTTCTTTTTTTTTTTTAAAAAGAAATTTTATGCTGTAGAGTTTGTCAGTTTGCTTTCGGCTTAGTTTTTTAGTTCAGAGACTAATATTTTCTTTTACCAATGGTCACAGATTACTGATTTTCTATGGGATTTTTCGGATAATTTTGATCAATGTTTATTTGTGCTTTTAATTCTAATACTGATGTGTTGCTTCTTTCTTATTTGTCCTGCATTATGTGCTCAGTTGGCCAATTTACAGTGCACTCAGGAGGACGTGTTATGGAGGTCCGCTGAAATAGAATTGACTAGAGATGGGCATTTCTGAATATAAATGCTTTTTGCCGTTTTGGGTATTTGTCTAATTAGCAGATGTACATGTATATACGAATAGGTGTCATTTTCTTTTCTTTTCTTTTCTATTCTTTGCTTAGTAGGATATATGCAACTACCATTGAGCCAAATACTAAGGTCTCTTAGCTTTAAATGCTTTTATAAACTTTGTAAATTGGATGAAAGAGAAACTGCTTCGTTTTGCTTATGCACTAGTGGAGTAATCTTTACAGATCATTAGAAAAATGCAGATGTGTTGTCACTGGTTTTTTTTTTTTTTTTGTCATCTTAATTCATCGAATATATTTTTTAATTTATTTAGTTAAAAATATAAAAAATTAAAAAATTGAAAATGACACAAAAATATTTTAATTAATCATTTTTTAAAAAAATTTACATAATAAAAAATAAATATAAAAAAACAAAAAATTAAAAAAAGCAGAAAAGAGAAAAAAAATATAAAAGAACGAGATAAAGTGAAAAGTTAAGAGTTTACAGAGGGTGTTACATTAACATTTCATATTGAGCCTAAAATATTAATCGCTAAAATAAGAGATGTTCTAAATGCACCTCAAATTTTACTTTTCACATCTTACTTTTTTTTCTCAAAATTTTTGTAAGTAAAAGTCCTTAATTATTTTTTCTCATAAGTTTTTAGATATTCATAAGAAAAATTACATAAAAAAAAAGAATTTTATTAGAAATTTTTATTAATTAGTGTAATGAAAATTTATTATTAAAAAATCATAAATTTTAAAATTAATAAAAATTAAGTTGATTTTATTATTTTAACCTTAGAGAAATAATAAAATCTTATGGAACCCTAATTAAACATTTTATCTTTTGATGTTACAATGGATGATCAAGATATTATCAAATCCGATCAATATTTGAAAGTTGAAACTCTTAAAAATTGTACAAGTAGTACTACTAAATATTACACAATTTTGTTAAAATCTAATATGCTAAGTAGATGGAGAGACTTTTTTAAAAAATTTAGTTTAGTTAAAGATATTATAAAATTTTAATAATCGATACCAAGAAAAAATATTTATTAAAAATATGAATTTTAAATTTATAAAAAAATAAAATTAGTAAAATTAACTTTTTTTATAAATTTTAGTAATAAAATTTTTTCATTATACTAATTAATAAAAATTTCTAATAAAATTCCCTTTTTATTTTAATTTCATTAAACTTTCATTCCTCCCTCTACGGAAATCCATTTTAAGAAAGTTATATAACTTTCCGAAAATCCATTTTTGGTAAATTATGTAAGTTATAAAATTTATCAAATATAAATAGCTAGAAACTTATGAGAAATGATAATTAAATAATTTCACTTACAAAAAGTTTTTTAAAAAAATTAAGGTATGAAGAGAAAAAATGAAGGTGCATTTAAAACCCACCTTAATATAATACAAATAGTATAAAATTAAATAATTAATAAAATATATAGTTATATATATTATGTCGAACAAATATCTTAAATATGTTGTTAACGTGAGACTGTTTCTTTTTTAAAAACTCGAATTATTTCAAGTTAATTTTGATTTTAAAAAATCATCTCTTAACATTTTGATATGGATTAAAAGTTATCAGATACAGATTGATTTTTTCATTTCTATCAATTGACATCTTTCGTTATAAAATTTATCTAATTAAAAAATATAAAAAATGAAAGGAAAAAAAAGTCAAATAAGACACCATATCGACACCTCCATTAAACGTTTTTCACAAAATTACTTTAATAAAAAGATAAAAAAAGGAAAAAGGAAAATAAACAAATAAACAAATAAAAAAGAAAAAGAAAACTCATTGAGGTATTAGGAAGATCTCTCAATTGAGATGGGTCATTGGATACGAATTATTTTGTCATTCCTATCTATCAACTTATTTTGTTCTAAAATTTATTTAATTAAAAAAAAAGGAAAAAAACAAATTATGGTGCCATATGGACACCTACATAGTTTTTTTTTTTTACAAAATTTATCCAATTTAAAAATAAAAAATTGAAAAAATGAAAAAAATAAAAAAATAAGATCGCATGTCAAAACTATGAATGAAGTTTAAACAAATGGAAAAAAAAAAGGTCAAATTTATGTAATAAATCGATGAATATATTACATCTTAATTATACATAAAAATAGTATTTAAACAAATTAAAATATTAAATAATATCTTTATTAATATAATACATATATAAATAAATAATTAAAATATAATTTAAGGTAAGGTGAAATACCATTAACCTACTTATGACAAGACCAAAAAATTAAAAAAAAAATGATTTGATCTCAAATAAAAAAATGCATTTATCGAATCTAGACGAATAGTAACACATTAGATATAGATGATTTTGTTATCTATACCTCCATTGATATTTTCTTAAAATATTTATTTATCAATTTCTTTTGTTGTAAATTATTCAATTAAAATTAAAAATATAAAAAATGCAAAAATGTGAAATAAGGTGTCACATGTATACATATGTTGGTTTTTGTAACAAAAAATCTAATTAAAAAATAAAGGAAGAAAAACTAATAAAAATTAAAATGAAAAGATGAAAAGGCAAGAAAAGAAAGGGAACATAGTTGAGTTGCAACCCGATATTAATAAAAATGAGTTTTCCCTAATATTCTTTTTTTTTTAAATTATCAAATTAAAAAAAAAATCAATAATATCAAATGGGCCTTACATTCAAAAAATTAAAACAAATTAAACATTATAAATATTTAAAAGGAAAAAAAAGAAAGAATAAGTAATTAGAATAAGTGATAAAAATATAAAAATAAAAAAATAACTTAACACATGGCATACCCATGATATTAAGTTGTTTATACAAAAAAGAATTTAAATTCTAAAAAATATTTATTAAATATATAAAATATAATAAAAAACGATAACATGTGGCATACTTTATATTAAGTGGATCCTATAAAAAAATAAATTTGAAATCTTAACAAAAAAAGATAAAGATAAAAAAAGAGACAAAAAAGTGACAAAACAATCTTAGTATAAAGTAAGACCTGCCTTTAAAAATAAAATCTTTCAAAAATATTTATTAAAATAAAAAATTAACAAAAAAAGGAAAGAAGAAAAAAAAACGAGAATGACATATAGGTACCTTAATTGTCTTCTTTTGTCATAAATTTATCTAATAAAAAATAAATATCCTAAAAAATTGTAAAATTCAATAAAAGGGAAAATGAAAAAAAAAATTTTATGTATAATCATAAAACTATTATAGTAATTTAAGCCAATTGTAATATGAGGTCTGTTTTTGTAATCAAGTTCTTGACAAGAATAGGTAGAATCATTTTATCATATTATTGTATTGATATTAAAATTTAATATGTAATTATGAAACAATCAAAATGGTGTTGTCATAATTAAGTTGAAAGGGTATTACAATAATTTTTGTTAATTATAATATGATGGGCGTTTTCATAATTATGGTATGAAAGACATTACATGAAGTAATCAAAAAGGTATTTCTTTAAAAGTACAGTAAAAAACTAGCATAGTAATTTAAGCTAATTATAGTATGAGATGTATTTTCGTAATTATAGTAAGATAATATTTTTGTAATTATGGTTAGAGAATATTAAAGTAATTTTGGTAAATTATAATTTGATAGGTGTTTTCATAATTATGTAGGAGGGCATGTTTATAATTATGGTTATTGGTGCGTTAGAGTAACTTTAGCCAAATATAGTAAGAAGGATATTTTAATAATTTTGTTAAAAGAAGCATTATAGTAATTTTAGTTAATTATAAAAAAAGAGACATTACAATCAATTTGAATACATGTAATTCAATTTTCAAGTAATTGAAAAGGCATCATGATCATTTCTATGGGGATTAATTCATATTATTATATGGATATTAAAATTTAATCTGTAATTATGAAACAATCAAAAAGTTATTTTTGTAATTATGCTTAGAGGTATTTTAGTAATTTTAGCCAATTGTAATATAAGAGATATCTTCGTAATTATGATTGGAAAGACATTATACGAAGCAATAAAAAATGAATTTTTTAAAATTATGGTTAGATGATATTATTGCAAATTTGACAAATAATACTATGAGAGGTATTTTTGTAAATATAGTAGAAATGGCATCATAGTAATTTTAGTAAATGATGGTTGGGGTATTTTGGTAATTATAATTATAAGGCATTATAGTAATTTTTGTCAATTATGATAAAAAGGGTATTTTAGTATTTATGTTAAGAGAAGCATTATAATAATTTTAGTTAATCATAGAAAAAAAAAGCACTGTAGTTAATTTGAATGTATGTAATTCAATTGTCATGTAATTTAAAAGGAATCATGATCATTTTTAGGGGAATTAAGTTTTCATGTGACATCAGGAATAATGAGTTTTTTATCGAAAAATTTATATTATGAATTAAAAAATCAAAACTAAAAAAAATTTTAAAAAATCAAATTCGAATATAAAGCCAACAAATTCGCAAGTATAAATCTCTTTTACAATAATCAAATTAAAAAATAAAAATAAAAGATCAAACATATATTTTTAATAATAATATCAAGTGGCTCATACTAAAAAAATCAAAATATAAAACTATTAAATATTAAAAAAGTTAATAGAAAAATAAATAAAAAATAAAATGACTCAACATATTGTAGATTATTGATATAAGTGGATCTAAAAAAATTAAATAAAAAAATATTTATCAATTATGTAAAAAATAAAAAAATTAATAAAAAGAAAAAAATAAACATGTTGTGTACTTCAAAATCAAATTAAAATAAAAAAATTGTTTGAAAAAAATTAAAGAAGGAAAAAGTTAAAAAAGTAAAAAAAAGAGAGAAAATTTTGTATAAGTGAGTCCAACAATTTTTATTAAAAAAAATATTTTTAAAATATTGAATATAGTAAGAAAAATGGAAGAAAAAGAAATAAAATGAAAAAATAAATTTAAAAATGTAAGTCCAACATCTTTTAAAAAAATTAAAAAAAGCATGTGGACTCCACTAATAAAAAAATAAAAAAAGAAATCGATTGCAAAAAAAATTTAAAACTCACACCTTAAAAAAAAAAAAACGTGGGCTTTACACCCTTTTAAAAATTTTAAATAGCATGTAAGCCTCACCAATAAAAAACAAAAAATCAATTGAAAAAAAAGTCCAACACCTTAAAAAAAAAAGATTTGGGAGAACACATCCTTTAAAAAAAATAAAAAATAAGTGAGTCTTATCACCCAAAAAATATCAAAGAAATAAAAATAAAAATTAAAGGGTTGCCACATGGCAAGTTAAGCTTTTGACATGGGGTGTTATCCGAGCTTAGGGTTAATAGGGTGTTCTCTAAGCTTAAGATCAATTATACGAGGGATATTTTTATAATTATGTTAAAAAAATATTATATGAATTAATAAAAAAGTATTTATTTATAATTATAGTTATAAGATATTATAGTATTTTTAATTAATAATATGAAAAATATTTTGTAATTATGATAAAAAAGTTGATATAAGAAAGCCTAAAAAAATCTAAAAAATATATAATTTTATAATTTTTAAAAGTATTTATTAAATAATTTTAAAGAAAAATAAAGAAACAAAAAAATAAAAGAAAAAGAGTTAATTATTTTTTATTTTAAAAATAAAAATGAAAAAAAAAAAAAAAATCCTTTGGTATAATTAATTCCACACATAAAAATACAATCTTTTCAAACATTTTTTTTTTATAATTTTCAAAAATTTATTAATTTTTTAAAGGAAAAGATAAAAAAAACAAAAATAAGAAAAAAGCAAAGAACGAAACAAAATGAACCAATTGTTTTGTGACACGTGGCATAACGGCAAGGGCATGACAGTCCGTATATATATATATATATATATATGCTGTTGAAAGCAAAATGGTAAAAAAAAAAAAAAAAGCAAAATAAAACCAAAAACAAAAAAATCGGAAGATGACACGTGGTACTGTATGGGAGGAGTGCTGTGCTACATTATTGAAATTAATCTTATAGAAAAATAGATGGATGTAACTAAAACCTTTAAACCGGATCAGGCCACGAGCCCACAGAAGAAGTTGATGCCTGATATTATAAAGATCCAATGGATGAGGGCTGGAATAACGCCGAATCGAACATGCCTTTAGAGTTTAGACCTTGCCCTGCCCTGCGCTGCCTTGCCCTGCCTTTGCATTGATTTCAGTTTCTTGAACTCGGCGGCGAACATCGGAATTTTTCCTGAACTAAGCCGAAGCGAAACAAAACCCAATTATTAAAATAATAATAATAATAATAATTGACCAGACTTGTTTCTGCTCTAGTTTGGAAACTTCCCCACCAATGTTAGCCCACTTAGCCCAGCCTGCTCCATTGATGATAGCCCGGCATCGAGCGGAAACTCCGTCTCCATGGAAACGAAAACGCGAAGAGACTTGCGGTTAGAATTTTGGATTTATTTATTTATTTATTACTTTTTTTAGTGTTGCTCTTATTCTTTGTTTTACCTACTTGTATCAGGTTGTTTTTGTGTTACGAGGAATACTTTTGGAGAGACTTTTAATAGCTGTGTGAAGCAGAATATTTACTTAAATCTTCGCACCAAAGTCTCCGCTTTGAAAGTTTCTCCATCTCTTGTTGCCCTTGTATCTCACTCAGGTACTCATACTGTTTCTAAACCATCTCTTGTAAACGAATTCAAGAAATAGATGGTGAATAAGTTGGGTTTCTGTTTGTTTAGTAAGTTTAACAAATGATTTCAGGTTTGATAATTAAATAAATATGTTCATGTTTCGTTTGTTTACACCCTTATATATATATATATATATATATATATATATCTAAATCTAACCAATGGAATTACTAAATTTATTTATGCTAACAGGTGATGGTGATTTGTTATTTGCATGCTCGGGGACTATCTTCGAATGTCAACACCAAGACAATAGCGATGAATTCATTGCCACCATCCTTACTTCTGCTACTCTTCTTACCGGTCGTTCTCCTTCTTCCAATGCTGACATAGCACCTAATATACAGGCAAGTAGTCTTCTCCTTCCCTCTCATTTATTTATTTATGAAGCACTCTTTTTATGCTTACCCATCTTTACTGCCTAGGTTGATGTTTATTTATGGGATGGTAAAACATGTCAAGGTGAAATCTCTGCTTGCGATATTCATTTCAATCTTGCTCTTATTAAGATAAGATCCAATCAACGACTGCCAACGCCAATTTTTAAGCATTTGGATGATTCCATGACCTTAACTCTACCCAGAGTGCTGGATTCAACATCATATGAGCTCCATTCTCAGCAGGATATGCTGCAAGGTTCAAATTCTTTTAAAATTTGTGCTGGGGACAAGGTCATAGCTCTTGGTCGCCATTATCTTTCCCATGAACTTATGGCTGCACCTGGTGTATTCAGGTGGACAAAAATACTCGTTGGCCTTTTTCTTTTTGTGTTTGTGTGTGTGTGAGCACATTTTACTCATTTTGTATGTTAATTAAGGTTCGGCACCTGTCTGATCATGTACCTTATGCTTTCATTCATTCAGCTAGAGATTATAAGTTTATCTCAATGTCAAACATTAGATCCTTATCCATCTAACATAGATAAGTATTGTTATAATTTGTTGCTGGTTTTTCATACTTGTTCTCACTTTCTTTCCTCCCACTTTCCTAGGTTTGGCTATTGTGATCTTGACTGTGAACAGCTTTGCATTGCAAGTTGCAAGATTACTATGGTAATGACATCATTATCTCCCTCTTTCTCATATGCTCTCTGGTTTTGTGCACATATGTATTCGGTTTATTGATTTGGTGGATGTTTATTTTCTTTCTTTTATGAGCTGGCTTGTCTGCTTTTGTAGTTTGCTTCTAAGTCCTTAAACTGATGTTTGCAACATGTATTTCTTCCCTGTTGTATCTGAGTTCTTGCTATTTTTGTTTGTGATTTTGTCCATTTCATAAGTTAGTACTAAATTCCAGACTTCAGAAAAGTGCTTCTGTAACTGTTCTAGAAATTTCTTGAAGTAATGGAAATAAAAGGTTAAGGCAGACAATTAATTTGATTGCACCCTCTAGCGGTTAAAAAATGCCTGGGTAGGCATGTGAAATTAAAATATTTAAGCATGGAGGGCACATTGTGGGAGGTGGCAATTAATTTTATCATTTTTTTTTTTTGAAAATTATGATGAGTCACCTCTTTTTGACTATTAGGAAGAGGTTGCAATGGCTGGCCGATCTGGTTTGACATGCATTTTTTTGTCATGTGCCAAGCAAAGTCTTTAACCTACTTAACTCTTTAACAATATATATTACTAACATTCCAGAAACTTTTAGCAACTTGTAATCAGTTTTTGTCTTATGACCTTAATTGCATGTGAAATTTACTAACCTATGGATGCCAAATCTTTCCTATTATAGATCATATGTTTATCTTTTGATAACGTTGGGCATTAGATGCTAGTAGAGTAAGAGTACATGTATAAAAAACTGCAAAAGAAAAGTTTGTCTTTTTTCCTTTGGATGCGTTCATGTAGTTGTCTGTAATGTTGGTGCTAACTGCATATTGTAATTGATAACGTACACAAACACACCAAAAGAGGTGATATGCCAAAAGAAAAAGATGAAAATGGAAAGATATTGCTACATCACTGTGCACCAACTTTCCTCATTCCAACACACATTGACTGGACAGCAATGTTAAAAGATTAGAAATGTAACATTCTAGCAAATGATATTTCTTGGTGTGCAAGAATTAAAGTGAGTTGCATCTGTTGCATTGCATGCTATTGGTTTTATGTATAACAAATGTAACTATTCAGGCAAGAATTACTTGACCAATGCTTTTTTGCTAGGGTGGTATCGGGGGCCCCCTTATCAATCGTCATGGAGAAGTCATTGGAATTAATTTTTACAGTGAATTATTTACACCATTTCTGCCGATCAATGCAGTTTCTAAATGCTTGGAGAACTTAAAGAACCATGGGTATGTTTCAAGTGTATAATATTGTTACACTTCATTCCCTGTTCTTGAATTGACAGTTTATTCAACATGTGGATTATATTATGACATGTTTTTAGTGTATATTGAGCCATTAGCTTTCCTTTTTTAAAATCTTTTTGGCTGAACTTGTGAAGTTTTGAGTTCTGCTGTAGCACACTTGACTAATTTTTATGTGAAAGAGTTTAGACTCTGAAAATCTGTCTCTCTCACATCACAGGAGAGTTCATCAACCTTGGCTTGGGGTAAAAGCATCTAGCCTTGGTTCTGCAAGTGTGTATAAGTTAGAAAAGATAATTCTTAAGTTTCCCCAAATCAGCAAAGGTGTCCTTGTTGAAGAGGTATGATCTTGTCTTATAAATTCTTTCATATGGGATTCTAGTTTTTTGTATTACTCTTTGTCCCATGGTCAGCATCATTAATGGACACAAATATTAAAGAAATTCAAAAAGAGAGAATAAATGATAAAGTTATGAGATTACAAATTTGCACAAGTAAATTTAGAAAGGGACGAAAAAAGGTGGATGAAGAGCATGGTGTCTTTTTTCATGGCTTTTGGAGTTGAAGTTTGATATAGGACAGCAAAGACTAGGGTTTATGGCTTGTTTATTATCTGAATTCTTGAGAAAACACAGAAAAATTTGAATAAAGAAAAAAGAAGAGGAGGAAAGATCCCAAAGCTTCACCCTGGGGTTCCTTAGGGGTCACACTAAGGTAGATTGCTTTACAGAATCAAGAAGAAAGAAAAGCAGATCCTATGCTACACACCTAGGGTTCCTTAGGAGTTGCACATTGCATCATACAATCACAATAGCAACAATGCTGGAAATTCTTTCATAATAATTCTACATCGAGGGAAAGAGTACATAGTCATCTATATAGATTTCTACCAACCCTAACCCTAAATTATAACCCTTGTTCCAAATATGATTTAAAAAATGATTAGAATGCAAATAGAAAGCTAACTAACTAAACTTAAAACAAAATGTAATAGTATAAAGAGGACAAAACTTAAACTAAGATCCCTAATGCTAAGTTAAATGTAAAGTTCCTAATATAACTCTTAACTCTATAGAATTTTACAATGAACACCCTCAATGCAACAAAAGTAAAAAAATAAAACCTTAAGTAAGTTAATCCCTCATTAGTTTCTTTTTATTCTACATGCAATTTCCTACCCTTGTTCACTTCTAGAAATTTTGTATATCTAAACTATTGAGTTTAGTGGGATTTTGAGATATTAGATTTTGTGGGTTGAAAAGTTTTAAGGCCCAATAACATTCTTGTATTCCCTTGCATGATTGATTTTTTGTAATAAAGGTGGACTTAGTGTTGTTAAGGCACACATCTAGAAACAAAGGTGTAGAGCCAAACAGTAATAGTGCCTTAGATGCACATGGGCAGCCCCAAACAGTAATAGTACCTTAGACCTTAAGCAAGGTGTTTGTGATCAGTTGCATGCTTTTGTGCTTAAGCATGCTTTCTTTTTTAAGCAAAAGGCACAAAAAAAGCTTGCCTCAGCGAAATGCCTTTTTAATTTTTTATTAGTTTTTATTTTAAAAGTAAAAAGGACCAAAATCTAATCTTTATATATAAAAGAAAAAGAGGGTAATACACTCTGTCCAAAGCTTTTTATTGGAGTTAGGGCTATGACAACCAAATTATTTATTAGGGTAAAAGACTCTTCTACAAAGCTGGCTGTGTTAAGGAGAAACTTTAGACCTCTGCAAGTTTCAAGCCTCAGTTTGCATGTGGAAATAATAAAAAGGATCATGGGTGGAAGTGCAACTTTGATAATATATATATATATATATATATATATATGTATGAATGCACCATACTTCACTTGAGTGAGGTTTTTGTTTTCTTTGCTTTGCTTCCTTGACAACATTGCATGCAGTTGCTGTTAGTGGCATTTTCTATACAAAATAGGTGTTTTGGTTAAACTTGGAATGCTTAAATCCATGTTATGAGATTAACTACTGGAGCTTGGGTCCAACATAACAAAATTTTCCCCTGGTAGTGTTAATTGTCTACATCAATCCTTTTCTCCCCTTGTCCCCCTTTCTTCTCTCTTATCCTATCCCTGTAGATCTTCTGCAAGTAGTGATGAATGTGCAGTCAAGGACACTAGTACAAAATACGGTTATTAATGGCCAAATATGATGTTAGGTAGTTGAATTTTCACTTTTGAATGGTGCTTCATTTCCAAAACTGTGACAATTCCATGGCTTTCATGTATGTCTTGCGTTTTCAGAAACTTTTGCAATAAATTGGCAAATTTTATCATCCCAGTTGGCAAAACCTATTTTCTTGTGCATTTTGAGAATACCTTTTTTTGTTTTACAAGAATGTAAATATGAGGAGTCTAACTTGACACCTCTTGACACTTGGCTCATACTCAACATTTTAAAAATCTTGTTAAAAATATTTAAATTATGGAAAGAATGAGAAGTTCAACTGGTCTTGTTTTAGGCGGACAATTGAATACAATTATTAGTTGTAATTATATTTGAAAGAGAGGAGCTTGTATGAAGTAGAGAGAACCAGTGTGAAGGATGGAGGAAGGGGTGAAGGACTAATCTAATGCAGATAACAATGAACTAGAGCATTAGAAGTAACATAAAAATAGAGCAAAATCATTCTACCATATTGAACAAAAAAAACCTATAAATGGCCTCAAGTCCACAGCAAAAATCCAACTCATGAATTAGAAAGTTTTCCAACTTATATGAGCTTATGTTGAAACCTCTCACCTATGCACCAATGCATCATTGAAGGAAAAAATTCATCTGTTGTGTGTAGTCTTATCAGTAACTAATGTAGCTAGATGCCAAGGTACATGCAATCCAGCCTAAGTCTTTTTCTCCTAGGTTGGCATTTGGTATAAGGCTGTATTGTCAAGAGCGCAAGGCACCCGCTAGGTGCTAGGACCTTTGTATCGTCCAAGGGCAAGGTGCAAAAAAGTGCTCATCTGAGTTAAGCAAGACATATATATATATATATATATATATATATATTGAAGAAAAACTTTATGTATTATCTTTAATAAGAAGTTTTACTTCCACACTGGACCCTTTTTATTGTTTCCAATTGAAGCAGCGACATTACTTGCCATTTGAAACTTTACACGAATTTAATGATACAAACAATTGTTAGTATAACTTGAGTGAGAAAAAAGGTGGTTTAAAGTTTACTATAGTTTGATAGTAAAAACAAAGGCCTTATGTTTTGTTCTTTGGGAGAAAAAGTTAGAAAGTATGCTTCTGATTTGAAGGAAAAAAACAGAGCAACAGATTCTCTGTTTTTGTTATGTTGCCTGTTCTTGTTTTCCAAACAGAGTAACACTTGCTCTGTTTTTTTTTTTTTTTTTTTCCATAACAGGGTGCCTTAACCTCATACTTTATTTTCAAATAAAAAAAAAAAAGAAAAACCTGAAGTTTTCTCTCTCTATTTTTTCCCCTTTTTCCTTTCTTCTTTTCTTTGTCACACGTTCCATTTCACTGCTAAACAGTCGTTTACGATGCAAAAAACTAACATTACCGCTGCCTAGCATTGTTTGATGAGATGGGACTTCATTCAGCTATGAAGCATGGACATGTGAGAACATCTCTCATATTGGTGCCATACCGGTGCCTGACATACAGACAAGCCGCCAACACATCAAAATATGTATGGGACGTGGCTAAAAACCAAATTGAACACTGTCAGGACATGTCTAGACATGGATTAAGTGATGAAAAAGGGTTAAAAAAGAGATGGAGGCTGCAGGTATTTTTATAGATCTAGGCTTTTTTAGTTGTTTTTTGGGTAATATAACTGGATAGGAAGAAAGAGGAGGTTGAGAGGAGTTTCCTGGTGTTTTGTAGAGGAATTTTGGTGGATGGGCGATGGAGGCAATAGCTGGTGATCAGAAACTGGGTAAAGAGTGAGAGGAAGAAAAAAAGAGAAGAAAAAGGAAGAGAGAAGAAAAAAAGTGGTGGCTCCCTTTTGTAGATGATGAGAGGTTTGTTAGGAAATTGTGCACGGTAAACAGGACAAGAGCTCTCCTTTTCTATCAATATTAAAATTAAGTTATAATTAAATATCAATTTAATTACTATCAATATTATAAACTATTCATTAACAGTTTAGGATAATCTAAGTTTAATAATTGGCCACATTAAATGAGACTTTTGGCTTCACTAATCACCAGCAACAACATGATATCATATACAAGAAGATAATAATATAGTTTTTTTTTTGATAGAGAAAATAATATAGTTAAAGATTATGTTAACTGATTTAAATTGGAAAATAAAAATTAATGATATATTTTGTGTAATGACAAAATTTTGTAAAATATTTTATTATATATTAATGAAAAGTATCAATATTTATATTCATATTGAATATTTTTGCACAAAAAATATATAAAAATACTTATATGGTCATGTCCTGCCATGCCCATATTCTCATTTTTTAAAAATTGTTGTGTCGCTGTGTTTGTGTCGTGTTGGACCTGTATTACGTGTCCATCTTTGTGCTTTCTAGTCATTCAGCTTTGGCTAATGTTGATCTGACACATCGGAATGAGATTCTGCCCAGGACTGCTTTGCCCATTTCATTTTACGACCAATTTATGTAGCTGGTTACTCTTGTTGCCTTTCCCTTGTTATTTCAATAGGTAGACCAGGATCAGAATATTGTGTAACTGAATACACAACATGGACATGCTCTTTCATAACTTATTTGCATGACAAGCTTACGTTGAGGCATGTCTGTTATTTTATTTGTTTGAGTGAATAGAATGGGTTTTCCATTATAGAATGCATTTATGGAATTTCACTTTGGTTTTGCAAATTGCAAACTGTCTTTCAAAACTGCTGTGGTTTTTGCTCAAATGCTGAACTCACAAGGCACTTACCATAAATTATTATGGTAGATGTGGTAATTTGTTGTTTTTCATTATACTTGCCTTTTTAGTCATTTGTTTTTCATCAAGTCTGTGCAGATTGCTTGGTAGCTAATTTTTTGTTTATAAATTTATTCACAGGTAACATCCGAATCTCCGGCTGCATATGCTGGAATACGCCCCGATGACATTATCGTTCAATGTGGTGGAAAGTCTGTTGGGTCTTCCTTAGAGGTATACTTTTATCATTGTTATTCGTAGGGCTTTGCATCCTGTCAAAGCATTCTCAAATATACCCATTATTACCGTAAATGTTTTTCTAATGCCTTCTCAAAGATGGCCATTTTATTTTTTATAGTACTTTAATGAATAAATATACCCATTTTGAAACAGGAAAAGTTTCTATTTGGATAGAATTTTATTGAGCTTTGTCTTATTCTTTTTGGAGGCTTAGCTAGGCTATAGCTATGATCTCAATTTTATGGATGATGGAAGGGCAGATGAAAGATGGATTGTGAGGACAATCAATGAATAAGTGTTTGATCAAGCTGACACAAGTTTCTCAAATTTGTCCTACCTAAGTTATCAAAATGGTAGAGCTGACAAGTTCTTAATTGCATAAATGCCTAAGACAATGGTCGTAAATGCTAAATTGATCCCTAATTCAAATTGAATTAATTGCACAAAGGGTAAGGTCTTGTTTGGTGAGCAACAGTTCATTAATTTGCTAGATGACCAGGTCATTGATTTCATTATTTCTAGCATATTTTCTATTAGAAAACATTAGAAAGTCTGCTTGTCACCAATCTTGCTTAAAGCAAAGATCGAGTGAAATCAACTTTAAAAATTTCCATGGTGAAAGAAACAATTTCAGAACTTGTGGATTCTTCTACTTTCACTTTGAAACACAAAAGAAAGTCATTTAAAGTCTCAAAGCTGAGCCTTTTCTAACTTGATGAGAATGCCACAGCTAATGGAAAACCTAATTAACAATTATTTCTTCTGTTATTTCAGTCTTAGGAATTTAGCAATATATTTAGGGAATTATGGGTGTTTTCTTTTGGAGGGTCCCCAAAGGCCCCAAACCATCAATCAAATGTTAAAACCCTAAATTTTCAAGGACAAAAACAGTTCACTTTGCTCTATCGAGGCTTTCTGTCTCTTTTCAACCTGCATCTCTACTCTACTTGCTTCTCCCACTTTTTTCCAGCAACCATGATCTTAAGTCACCCATCTATCTTCCATATCTTCGTTTTCATTTGCCAGCTCTCTCTCTCTCATGCACATGCACCCCTCAACCGTCTCTTCATCTTCTCCTTATTTCTGCCGGTTCTGGTTTCTGAGCTACCCCAAGAAAAACTAAAGATTGAATTAAGAAAGTAATTGCAACAACATTGACCTAACCCTTGCGATGAGTGTGAGGTTTTTTAACTGACATGTGACAAATTATAAGCAAAGAAAAATTTGTGTCAAGTTGGGTTTTACTTTCTTTTTTGAGTTTGAGCAACATCTACAAGCTTTATGTTTTGAGAATTTTTCAGATTTAAAAATGCAACTTTGGCTCCATTGGATTGTAGCTTTTGCTACTCCTTTTGTTTTAGGAAGCAAAAAACATGAGGTGCATTTGGATACCAAAGAAAAAAATGTAAATAAGTTTTAAAATAATGTTATTCGTTTTAGATAACAAAAGGCATGTGATGTAGAACAAATAAGGAGGAAGAGAGAGAACATAGAGTTTGGAGGGAATCAGAAAATGATGGAAACAATGAGGTAGAAGATAGAAGAATAAAGGAGAGGGGTGGGGGTGGAGAGAAAGAAGAAGAATAAATGAAAGGAAGAAAATTCTCAATCTCAAAATCTCAATTAACCCAAATCTGTCTAAAAATTGAAACTCACAAGAATTTTAAACTAAAATTCTAACATGAAAAATACCAAATATAATCCCAATGCCCTAATATTTGTAATATAACTCAACATACTATTTAATGTAAAATAACCTAAAATGTAAAGATTACAATCAAACATGTAAAATATATAATAAAGTCCTAGATGGTATGCTCCCTCAATTAATATTTGCATTCTCCATCATTCTCCCCTGGTTGGAGAAATCTCTACCCTGATTTGAAAAATTGAGCTTTTTGGCATGTCATTGAAGCTAGCACTTGGAGGTTGCGGGTTTAAAAGAGCTTAGGGGCATAATATCCTCTTTAGTTTGGTAAGTATTAGGGTAGGGTAGGAATTTCAAAAAAAAAAAAAAAATCTGAAAAGATCCATGATCATTTGTGTCAAATATATAGTGGCTTGAACAACTTGAATAAAGCAACTTGCAGCTCATTTTTAAGCTCATTTGGAATGAAAAAGTCAACAAAAGAACTATCATCAACAACAAACGGCTGAAAATAATCAAAAGGGTCAAGACAAGGTATGGAAGAATGACTTGACTAAGCTCTTCAACTACTTGGATAGCCACTTCAGAAAATGTAGATTGAACGTTTTCAATGTTAAGCAAATCGTGTTGCAATAACTGGTTGAGATTCTCCCTCATACATGTCATCTCCTAGTCCCTCTTCAACAAGATTATTCTTTTCAGACTAAAGAATAAGGAAGTGTTCATAATTGTAACACATTCAACATGTTTTTCTTCAACTTCCATTTTGACATCTTCAATATCTTTGTTTTTCATCTGGCAGCTCTCTCTCTCTCTCTCTCTCTCTCTCTCTCTCTCTCACACACACACACACACACACACAAACAGACCTCGACGCCCTCTTCATCTTCAATTTCTTTCTGCAGCTTCTGGTATCTGAGCTTCCCCAAGAAAAACTAAAGCATGAATTGAGAAAGTAATGGCAACTAACATTGACCTAACCCTTTCTGCAAGAGATTGTTGTGAGGTTTTTTAACTTACATATGACAGATTATATGTAGAGATGAGTTGTGTCAACACGAGTTGTCCTTTCTTTTTTGAGTTTGAGCAACATCTTCAAGTATTATATTTTGAGAATTTTTCAGATTTGAAATTTCAACTTAGGTTCATCTAATTGTTGCTTTTGCTGCTTACTTTTGTTTTAGGAAGCTAAAACAAAAAAGTAATTTGGATACCGAAGAAAAAAATTTTTATATAACTTTTAAAGTAATGTCATTCCTTTTAGTAACCAAATGGAAAATCAGAAAATGATAGAAACAATGAGGGAGAACATAGAAATTAAGAGGAGAAGATATAAGAATGGGATGGGGGTTTGGGGGGGAGGGGCAAGAAATGAAAGGAACTGATAGGAGTAAAATTCTCAATCTCAAAAGTCTCAATTAATCCAATCTGTCTAAAACTTAAAACATCACAAGTATTTATAACTAAAACCCCCAACTCCCTAATATGCAAAATACCAAATATGACCACAATGCCCTAATACTAGGTAATCTAAAATAACCTAAATATATGTAAAAGATTACAATCAAACATGTAAAATATAAAATAAAAGCCTGGATAGTATAATCCCTCAACTGTTATAATTGACTGTAAATTTTAGTTATTTGTTCATTTTTAATTAATAATAGTTTTTCCTTTTACCTTTGATTTTATTTTATAGCAACTTTTCAAGAAGCAACAAGGAAATATAGCTAAAAGCAAGTAGCAAATGTAGCAAACAAATAGCCTTAGTACTTTAAAAAACCTACGAATGACTAATAGTTACATGTGACCATCAATACTAGTTCCTGATAAAAGAGTATTACATTGATTAATGAGTAATAAAGTTGCTAATTGTTTCAGTGGCATTTTGTCATTTTGTTTCTTGTCAAGAGTTTGATGCTCTTAGCATTTGCCACTTGAAAATTTTCAAACTATCATGAAATGTGAGAAAATATACCAAGATGTGGTAGAATCCAGCTAAAAATCTATATACTCCAATCTGTATTGTGGTTTTGAAGTGAGTTTGCTCTATTTTATGTCATTTCGTATTTGAAAAAATAATTTGTTTCCTTTGTACACAGATTTTGTATTAGATTTAGGAGAGCTAGGTCTGATCTGAATTCTTGGGGAGAACTGGTAAAATTAAATAAAGAAAAGAGAACAAGAACAGAAACCCCTAGGGTTTACACCCTATGGTTCCTTGGAGTCCCGCCAAAGGTTGATTGCATTGTCAGTCATAAGCTTTAATGCTGGAAATACTGTTATAATGATGCTATATCTCGGTGGATGTAGTATAAGAATTTATATAGATTTCTTCAGAACTGCGGTGGTGATAGATTTGTAGTAATGTAGGGATGAATTATCTTAAGTGAGATCACCTATAAGCGGAAACTGGCTTAGAACAATGTAGATATACATTATTGCTGGAAATTTCTCGGAAATATGTGGTATGACAATTGAAGTGCATTTCTTTTGGAAATTTTCTTCCTCTATGTAAATTGTATTGGAACTACTTGCTTGGTTGCTTCTTTGTGGTGAATGCTATTGTTGAAGCAGTTAAATATAGAATGGTTGTAGCACGAGTTTCACTAATTTCTCTGCATCTTGTCATAAGCATTGAAATTTTTTATATAGTTAATTATCTTGCTCCTACATTGATACTTTGCTTGTTACCCTTTTCTATGTCAATATCAGTTCTTTGGATTTATGTTAGACAAGGTTGGGGAACCTGTTGAGTTGGATGTCCGGAGACCAAGTGATGGTACCTGTTTGACTCCAACTGTCTTTGCTGGTGATAGATGTAATAGGTAAGATCCCTTGTACTCTTTTTGGTTAAAGTATATATATATTTATGTATTTAGGTATATAATAAGTTGTGCATGTGTACTAGTGAGGATCAAGTTATATCTGTATAATACGTTACAACTCTTTTCTGAAAACGTAGTCCTTTGAACTATTCAGTTAATAAATAGTTTATTCAAGTATCAATCTGACCAAATTGACAAATCTTTCATCACAGTTCAAATTCAGATTTCATGTTTTAATAATTAATAAGATACAAAACATTGGACTAGGAGTATACTTTTAGTTGGATGAAAAAGGTACAAATGTAGCGGTAATTACATACACATCTGATTTCTCTCTTGTTGTGTCAGGTGGCCAATTCCTAAGGAACGACAGATGTTATTCGACACTATACATATGTAGCGGTAATTATTGAAATATTTTGCTTTTGGTGTCATTTCAAATGGCCGTTGGTATTTACGATGAATAGAGGTTGCTTGTTTGGTGCTGTGCAATCCAGGAACAGAATGAACGGATTTTGCATTTTGTTAGTTTTACAAATTACAACTATTCAATGCTGCGTAAGTTATTGTAGTATGATTCAAGCTTGACTAATAGTTTTTCATTAATGATCAGCTATAAGTGATCAAATTAGCATCTAAAAGTTATTCAGGAATGAGGTCCAAACTTACGTTTCTGTTTAAGGTAATAGGTAACAAAATAACTAGAATGAAAGAATAGATTTTTTTGCATTAAGTTATTATGAATATGAAAAGTTATCATATTAATTTCATTCTTGCAAATATTAAGTTTTTTTTTTTATTAAATTAGTATTGATAAAAATTAGTATATTAATATCTCAATTTTTTTATTTTATTAATTAATGATTCAAAAATAAATTTTTGATAAAAATATATAAATGCACTTTTAAAATTTTTTATATTTTTTAACCATTGAATTTTGTTAAAATGGTAGAAGGAAATCCAATTATAGTGTTTGAAGATCTTAATTTCCTCAATCTTGTGTTTTTAATTAATTTCTCAATTTTTATTTATTTTTCAAATTATATATAAATGAATAAAAATTATATATATTTATATTTAGTGGTTAAACTCAGATCATGTGCTTTGATTGTCAATCGAGTTGTATGTCCTAGGGATGAATCTCAATCAACATGACCTTGGACTGTACAAATTAGGTTGAAATTTGGGTAAACAAGAAAGCATGGTTTCAATAGGTATGCCAATGTGGATTGAGTTGGAAGGATTCTAGAATGACATACCATTATGATGATCGAGTGATCAATTTGAAAGGAAATTTAAAATTTTCTCTTTTCCTCTAATTTTTTGACTTTTCTTAAAATTTTGTTATGACCCAATTCTCGATTGAATATCACTTTCGTTTTTGAATGACACAACCTAGTGTCGATCGTATACTTTGATTGTTAATGGAGATATATGGCTTAGGGTTGAATGTCAATTGACGCTCCTTTGTGTTGATTGACACTCATGTCCTTTAATTTTTTATTTGTTCGATTATTTTTGCATTTATTTAGACATTATCTTCATTTTTATAATTCTTAGCTTTATCCTCCAATAATTCTTCTAATTTTTTAATTAATCTAGGTCTTTCGTCAGTTTGAATCTTAAACAACCATTCCATTTCATTGCACTTGTAAATAGTTGGCTCCAGTTCAGTTTCATATCACACTAGAACATTTTGAAAAGCTTTACAATTGTTCTTACCACTTTTTCCTTTAAGACTTTTTCTTTTTTTCTTAAGAAAATTTTTTGAAAATTTCTTAGGTTAAACCCTTTAAAGTTCCAATCCCAGTCTGAAGGAGCCCAAGTTCGAAACAATCCAACGTGAAGGAATCAATGACCAGAAAAATAAAAAAATTTAGGGTATTCTAAGTCCTTCCAAGGTTTTGTCCAAAGAGTCCTTGGTTAGACTGAAACTTTTTCAAAAAAGTCATGATCTAGCTAAAGCTTTGTTTTACAATTAATCGTGATCCACACTATTTCACATTAATTATGCCATTTAATTTTAGGTGTGTTTTGACAAATTTATACCTTTTTGGTATTTTAATTTCATATACTACGTCTGCCGTTATTTTATGTCCATCGTTATGTAAATTATTTATGTATTTTGCATTTAGATATGTACATATATTAGATTAACTTACAGTTTTTTAATTTACATTATTTATCTCCAATTTAAATTAATTTTTTATGTTGTGTTATTTAAATTATTGCAATAAATGTCATAAAATTGTATGCTTAAATCATGCATATTTTAATAGTCGATAGACCACCCAACCCAAGATTGCTAGCACACTTGTATATTTATAAATGTATGCATAAATGTATGCATGACACGTAAAATATTCAAAATTGTTTGAAAATGTATGTTCGCATTAAATTTCGAGACAATGATAAAATGGATAAATAGTGGCTAAGTTTATCCCAAGTATGGTTTTAAGATTTAATTTTTTCTAATCTTAGATCCAAATATCTAAACCAAATTCTTTTAAAACAAGAGACTTGAGGCTTTGAAAATTTATCTTAAATTTCAATATATATAATTTAATTAAGTGACAACTCCAAATGTCATAAAATGGCTTAAACGATACAAGCTTCTAAGGGTGAAAAAGCTTCTAAGGGTGAAAGTTGCATTGCTTATAGTGGCAACTCAATAAGGAATTGATTTCACTATGGTTAAGGGTATTTTTTTTTTCTAAAGGGCATTTTGATCATTCTTATTTGAAATTGTCAGTAGATAGTTAGAGACATTTTGGACTTTTGGGCCAACCTAATATGTTCAATACCACATCAGCTTGACGATGCCATTATTATGTCTCATAGACACCTCACATTCTGCCTATAAATAAAGACATCTAAGTACTATCATTCTATTTCACACCACATATACATTATCATCTATTTCATACCACCTATGCATTCTTACTTTTCTCTCTTTTCGACCTCTTTTGTACCAATATTTGACTTGAACGTCAGAGTACAAACACAGGGAACACCCCTTGCCTTTGCCCTTAACTGTTGTCTTCACTTTCTTGTGATTTCAAGGTTTTGCCTTTTAGCTCGAAGCTTGGTGCCAACATATGGCGCGCTAAGTCAAGGGAATTCATTTATTAGTCGAGCCAAAAACCATGTCACTTAGGAAGAGAGCCAATGAGAAAAGAAAGATAGTTGGTAGGAATCGAAACCCACAACAGCTAGCATACTGATCAACTTATGCCACAAAAAGGGGGCTAGCATGGAACAATTCCAATCTTTGACTGATCAGATCCAATCCTTAAAATAATTGCTGCAAACCATAACACTAACCTTGTTAACCCTAGCTGATAGCCCATAAAAAGATAACCAAGTTACAAGGAAGTTGAGGCTTCCTCAACCTTTAGAGTAGAAGAGCATGCCATCTTGGCCGTCTACCACTATCCTAGTCACAACTCAATTTATGCCACAACCAAAAAATCAAAACAAACTAACTTGGAATAGAGATCTAAAAGCCAAAATACAGGCCATGGAAAAGGAATTGAAGGGAAAAGCTGGTGCTTTTAAAGATGAATTAAAGTTCATTGAGCCCTCGCTCTTCACTGATGAGATCGACAAGAGCATGCCCCTAAAGGGATTTAAGATGCCGACCTTGGAAACATCTAATCTCTTTGATCATTTGAAACTTTATAAAACTAATATGATGATGCAAGGTGCAAACGAAGCCCTAATGTGTAAAGGATTGGCCATAACTTTTAGAATGGTAGCTTGGTCCTGGTATTATAACACAAGCCAAGGTCAATCATAACGAAGGTCGAGATGTAGATAACCAACCTATTGCAGGCATAATTAATGTAATTACTGAGGGAAACTCTACCTCGACAAAAAGAAAATTTGGTTAAGGCTTGGTTATGGCAATCGATTTGTCGGCCAAGAAAGAAAAAGATTGGAAGGATGAATCGATTTGTTTTAGTATGGAAGACTTATAGGGAATCCAATATCGTCATAATGATGCCATAGTAATTACAACTATGGTGTACAACTATATGGTGAGAAGGATCTTGTTTGACAATGGAAGCTCGACCAACCTCTTGTATTATACCACCATGAAGAAGATGGGAATCAAGGAAAATAAACTACCACTGATCAAACTACTTTGATTGGATTTGAGAATGAGTATGTGTTGATCAAGGGGATCATCAAGCTTCTGATTTCTTTAGGAATAGAACCAAAGATGCTTACCTCGATTGTAGAGTTCATGGTCGTAGATGTACCATCAGCATACGTTATAATACTAGGCTAACCTAGTCAATCCATTATGTGGCTCATAGGCTCGGCTCCCCACCTGAAAGTAAAATTTCCAACACCTTATGAAATTGGAGAAGTGAAGGGAGCCCAGTCTATAGCACGGCAATGCTATATCACCATAATGAAATGGATGATAGGGAAGCAGATTGATAGCTTGGCTAGGATTGAGGATGTGGAAAAGAAAAAAAAAAAGCTACGGGGGTTGAAGTTAGAGAAAAAAAAGAGAACCGAGAAAGCAAGGGTAAGTGGTAGCAGCAACAAAAATTGACATGAAAGAAGCGCACTTTTAAGTCATTCTAAGCTCTTAAGCTCCATACTTGTGCAAATAAGATTTTTTGCAATTTTTGAATAGTATTTTTAAAGACCAAGCTCTAAAGCCAGCATACATATATGTCAATAGGACCAAGGTATTAGGTCGGTCAATGAAAAATGAAATGAAAACATGTATTTTGCTCAACTTTACATTTCTACATTTCTAGCACTTATCATTTCACTAACAAAGAACTAACTACCACATCGAGATCTATCTTCGTAGGAAATAATCCTAACCTAATTAAGCAGAACTGAGATTGATGAAAACTGACTTAAACTAGTAAAAGACCTTGTCTATATACCATTAAGGGAAAATAACCCAAAATATTGTATGCAAATTAGGATGAAACTTGACCATAAAAACAAATTAATTCAATTCTTAAGAAATAATGCTGACTTGTTTCATGGACACCATTTGACATATCAGGGATTAACTTTAAGATGATGTTCCATAGATTACATACCAATTCAAACATGAAACCAGTTCGACAAAAAAAGAGGACCTTTACCTTAGAAAGATGAAAAGCTATTGAGGAAGAGGTCAGCGAGCTATTACAAGCAAGTTTCATCATGGAGGTTTATTACCTTGAATGGATAACTAAAATGGTTATGGTAAATAAGCATAATGGAAAATGAAAAAAGTATGCTGATTTTACCAACCTCAACAAAGCCTACTCAAAGGATAGTTTTCCTCATCCTAACATAGATTTGCTTATTGATGATAGTGCTAAGCACGACCTTTTTAGCTTCATAGATGCCTACTTTGGCTACAATCAAATAAAAATATTGTAAAAAGATGAGAAACAAATAGCCTTCATTATTGAAAAAGGCTTGTATTGCTACAAGGTTATACCTTTTGACTTGAAGAATGTAAGAGTGACTTACTAGGTGTTGGTCAATAAAGTTTTCAAAAATCAGATCAACTGAAACATGGAGGTATATGTAGATAACATGATAGTAAAGAGTAAGAGCCTAGCTACCTAAAAGACCTGGAGGAGCCTTAAGCACCAGGAGAAAATACAATATGAAACTTAATCCAAGCAAATGTGCCTTTGCTTTATTCCTAAAAAATCCTTAGGTGAGAAAATTCTGTTAAAAATACTAGCAAAATATCGGGGTATCTAAAAAAACTTTTAATAAAAGTTGTCTTTACTTTGTTCCTTTTAAAAATTGTTAATAATTGTGAGATAATTAAAGAAGATTAAAAAAAATTAAAATAAGAAATGAAAAATATAACATAATAATAAGTAATATATTGTTTTTCATGAGCATATTCTATTTTATTGTTCTGCATTATATGATCTTAAATGTAAATAAAATTTTTGATGATGAGACTTTAAGAAGTCTAAGTAGTGATTTCTAAGAATTCCCTAGGTAAGAGAATTTTTTCTAAAAGATATTGTTAAAGAATTGAAATATTTAGAATGATTCTCAATACTAGAAATTCTTGATAATTTTTCACCTCTAAAAAATAAATTTTTTGCAATGGCATCATGAATTAATTCATGAGTATCATATGTCGCATATATTAATTATAAACAATAATGGACATTTTCAATAATTAGACTCGGGGTAGTCCAAGTTGTGATTCTTAAGAATTCCTTAAGTGAAAAAAGTCTTATAAAAATTATCAAAACATTGAAATATTTAAAAATTTCTTTTCAATACAAAAAATCTCCATTTTATCATTATTTTCTTTAATTTAAATAGTTCTTAATAATATAAAAATATGCAACTCTTTTGAAAATAAATTTATTTATAGATAATTATATTATTACATGACTTTTAAATACTAATAATTATTTAAAAGCAAATGAAAAATTTTCAAGGATGAGATTCAAAAGAAATTCAAGTAGTGATTGTTTAAGAATCTCTAAGTAAGAAAATTTATCTAAAATGTTGTCAATGTATTGGAGCATTTAGATAAATTTTTTATAAAGATTTCTTTTTTTATAAATGGCATAGAAATGAATTTTTAAAAAATATTATTTGATATTAAATTATAGATATTATAATTTACATTTCTTTTAAATATAATTATTGAAAATAAATATGAAATGCCGATGATAAGATTTTTAAAAATTTCGAGTAGCGATTCTTAAAGATTTCTTAAGTGAGATGGTTTCTTTTAATATTGTTAGAGTATTGAAATATTTTTAAAGATTTTTCAATATGTAACATTCTTATTTATTTTTCAAGCGTACTATTAATATAAAAATATTTTTAAATAAATCAAAATTTAAATACTAAAATTAAGATCATTTTGTCAAAATTGAAAGATAACACATAATTAATTGGTATTATTTTTTATAGGTATTGTAGGGGTGCTAATCCTTCCACACTCATAATCGATTATCAAACCCGAACTATTTTTGCAAACTCAAAAATTATCTTTTTAATAAATTTTATTTAATTTTAAGATTTTATTAAAAATGTAAGTTTTAATCAGTGTCTAATCGCATCTAGTCAAAAAAGATTAGTAACGACTTCTTTTTATTTTCAAATTCGTTTAGTAGCTTGAAAAGCCGTTATAGCAGCGTGGCAACTCCATTTGGTATGTCATTTTTTTATAAACTCAGGTAAAAAATTAATAATGTGTTATCTTTAATTTTGTTTTAATGGTCTTAATTGGTATTTAACCTTAACTTCCTTAATTTTAATTATTTTTTAATAGCAACAATAACAACAACAACAACAACAATAACAACAACAATAATAATAATAATAAAAGGAAAATTAAAAAATTGTAGTTCATTTTACCTATGTTATTTAATTACTATTTTTTCTTTTATTTTATGCTTTGTACCTATTATTATTGTTATTATGAGGTGCTTAGAATAAGAGTTATAATACTCTATTTCCTTATTCACACGGCATATTCATATCATGCATAAGCCCTATACCTGGGCTCCAACCCTCTTAGGAGAGAGTAAAATATCTATACTTTCGTGAGGTGATATCTTTCGCAATGACAAACGAAATACTCTCACTCAAATTGAATCATTTTAATTTATAGCCTATAATGAGTGAGGATCGAGATGCCTTACTAATCCAGAGTGGACACCAGTAAAGAACAATTTAGGGACCTTTTAGATGCAAATAAATCTGAACCAAGGATATAGTAAGCCATAAGAGTCGACCTTAGGTAGAGCCATGCTCCCCTTATATAGATTATCTCTAAAAATTAGGACAAAAAGGGGAATATTTGTATTGTAATACTTTTCTAAAAAAAATCATAAATGAATGCATTCATATTTGATTTGATTTTTCAAAAAAAAAAAAAGAAATACAATATGATGTTCGTCTTATTCCCCTTTCTTTTTTCTAAAAAATAATATAAAGAGAAAACTTTTGCTTTTGTCTCTTTCACTTTCCAAGTTTTTATTTATTATTTCCATTTTTCCCTATATACTAACTTATTTTTTTTTTTTTTCTATTGTATTTCTTTTTCATAAATTACATTGGCATGCCACAATAACATAGTGAGGTATTTGCTCTGAGACATCTTTTAGCAAAGTTCTTTTCATGGATCCTATAGTATTACAAATTTATTCTTTTTCTGTAAGTGCCTATGTGAATCATACAATGAAGGGCATGAATGGTCTAAGAAAACTCAACAAAAAGAAAAGGGTTGTTTACCTATTAGTTTTGTGTTGGGTTACCAAAAAAAGTGCATCTAAATCTTACATAAAATAATTTAGAGGATTTAGCTACCATATGTAATTAGATGGGTGAAACTAGAAAGGCAAAGTTTTGTGAAAATATGGGCAAATTACATCTCTTATAATAGTAGTGATTGAGGAGCATTTGATACGAGCAGTGGAGTGGTTTAGTTTTAGGACTTGTCATACAGATATTTCACATTTAATAAGAAGGATTTGCTATTGACTATTGAGGAATATTCGATCCTAGTAGGATTGGAATCATAATATCCTGATAAGATATATGTCAAAAAACCAAAGTTGATGTATCGTAAGAAGATAGTTAAATTAATAGGAATGAAGGTAGAGGCTGTGGATGCATTGATGAAGGATAAAGGTAAAGGGGCCAGCTTAACTTGGCATTTCTTTCATGATTTCATTTTGGGTCACTTCGAAGGATCAAGGCATGGCAGTGTTTGCCTAGCTTACGGCATAGCGATTTTTCCAAAAACTTTGAGGTACATTGAATTGGTGATAGTTGATTTGTTTGAATAAATTGAAAGCTAGGCGATCAATCCCATTTCAACCATACTAGTTGAGATGTTAGGTCACTGAATTTTTGTAGCCAAAATAGAGGACATTTCATAAGAAGTGCATAACTATTATTTGTTTGGATAAAGAGCTATTTTAGATGCAAAAAAATTGCTTTTTCCAAGCCTTATCTTCAAAATAGAGCCTTGATCAAAGAGTTTTACCTGAGAGTCAATGGCCAACATTAAAATCCAAATAAGAGTGGGTAGCATTCTTTCGAAGGCTTACTAATGATCAAATCAAATAGATGGCACCTTGGATGCCTTATGTGCCAATGATATATCAAGGTAGAGGTGATTCATGGGTACTACTTTTGTGATTGTAGGGAATGGTAAGTTATGCTCCATTAACGGTGTTAAGGTAATTCAATGTGAAGTAGTTTGTCCCTACAACACATGGACTCACCCAAGTAGAATTTGCTTATGAAGAAGCAGGCTTGTCGAGAATAATGGAACAATTAGTTCAGGTATGGAAGAAGACTCGAAAGCTAAGATTAGGACTTATTCTTGACAAAATCACTCCCGATTACTCAATTTGGAAGGAAATGATTTCTCATTTCAATAAGTGGACCAGTGGACAAAAGAACCATTATAAAAAATGGAGCATGTTAAGTAAGAACTTGAAGCAAAAAAAGAGAAATTAAGGAAGGAAAATTTGAGACTCCGAAAAGAGATGGGATAACTAAAATATGCAGCAGAAGCCTAAAAAAATAGACTAAAAAAGGTAATGCAAGATCAGAATATGGCTTAAAATGATCTAAAAGATTTGCATCAAGAGAATAAAAAGATATGAACCCAACTAAAAGGAAGAAAGATGTGCTAGACTTGGTGTTAGATAGCATAGGAAAACGATTGAGCTTCAAGAAGAGATGCAACTTTGGAAGGACAAAGCCAAAGAAATTGAAGAAAAAGCCATCAAGATTTCTTGAGAATAATAAAATTAGAAAGGTTTGTATTCAACAGCTTTAACAAAGTTGATAGAATGTTAAAAGGAGAATGCTAAATTAAAGGCCCATATCAAAAATGAAAAGAGAAAGCATTGTGAACTACAAAAGGAGAAAGAATCACTTTGCCAAGTTATTCAAGAGATAAAACAACCATTAGAGACCACAAGGATCATATTTGCACAATCATCAAAGAATGACAAAATACGAAAGAAGATTGGAGATATACTTAAGATCTCAAAGTGGATGCTTGCATAAAGTGGAAGGCAAAGAGCTTAGGAAGGTAACAATACATAAAGCATCTAGATAGTCAAATTTGCAAGGTAGTGAGAAAAGTAAGAGAGATGGTCGATAGGATATAAGCTTTGATATAAGAAATCAACCCACTAGAAGTTATGGGCAACGTCTGTTGGAATTTTTGGTTGAAGCAAGGGATCATTATGAGCAAATTAAATGTTTCTATGGTTACAATTTTAGAATAATAGACTCTTTGTAATCAAAACTTATTTGAAATCAATGAGAAATTCTAATGTTTGAGATATGTCTTGGAGTAAATACCTCTCAACGCATTGATGTATACATATTTTTTCCTTTTTCAATATTTTACCTCATTAAAATGGTGTTTTTAAAATTAAAATAAAGATTGTTTTTACTTTCACAAAAATAATATGGTGTTCTAATTTTTCAAATTAAGGTAATAAAAGTTTAAAGATAGCTCTATCATTAAAAGTTAAGAACCAATCTCTTTTCCTCCTATACAATACACAATCATGGATCAAAATTATGAAAAATGAATAGGTAGCTAGGATAGAAAGAACGAAAAAAGTTCAGGAAGATATACAAGAATAGATGACTAAAATGCAAGAGGAGATGCGAAGACAAATGATGGAGTTAAGGGAGTTAATGAGAAGCATGGATAAAGGGAAAGATGTTGCTGAAACCTCTACGGCAAGAAAAGAAAATCAAATCCAAGAAAACAACAATGTTAGAGAAGAGCCATTTTACCCACTCGGATATACACAACTCTCATGCTTCAAGTGAGGTATCCACCGATATGGGTGGGGCAACCTTATCTTTTTATGAATGTGAACTTACCAACTAATTAACAACAAAATCAAGGGCAATTTGAATAAAACCCAAGATGTAATCTAGTTGATCCAATTTTTGTTCCTAATTTAGATGATCCTAGAGAGTAAGAGAAATTAAGGTGCATATCGGAGTCAGAAGAGAAAAATAAAATTCAACCGAAATAGGACTTGCTAGAAGAGAGACTAAAGGCCATTACAAGAAGGGATATCTTTGGAAGTATTGATGCAAATGAACTTAGTTTAGTCCATAATATAGTAATTCCACTAAATTTTAAAACTCTTGATTTTGAGAAGTATAATGAAACTAAGTGCCCATCAATCGATCTTACATTGTTCTATTGTAGGATGGTAGGTCACACTAACAATTATAAGCTTTTGATCTACTATTTTCAGGATAGCCTCATAGGATCTATTGTTAGATGTTATGTCTAACTAGATAAGAGTCGTATACATTCTTGGAAGGATCTTACTAGATCTTTTCTTGGTCAATACAAACATGTATCAAACATGGCTCCTGATAGATTGTCACTGTAAAATATGGAAAAAAGAGCTAATAAAACTTTCAAGGAGTATGCCCATAGATGGATGGATCTTACCACTCAAGTATAGTCGTCTTTAATAAAAAATGAGACAATGGTGCCTTTTGTCAGTGTTATCAAGGATCGTATTATGATGAACTTGTTGACAATACAACAAAAAATTTTATAGATATGGTAATTTTTTATGAAATGATTGAAAATGCCATCAAAAGTGGCAAGATTGAGATAGGTAACACCTCTAGTTTTAAGAAAGAAATACCACCTAAGAAGAAAGATGGAAAAGCACTTGATGTGGCCTATAGGAATCAAGCATCCAAAACTTTTATCCCATATCACCCCTATCCAACCTACCCGCCTTATTACCCCACCATAAATAACATTTCCAAGGTTTAGACCCATATCAATCAATACCACCACTGAGGTTCCCATAGAGTTTTTGGCCTTACATGTCTACTTACACTCTTGCACCTACAGCCCAACCTATTGTTCAATCAAATAATTTAACAAGTAATCTTAGAGGTCCAAGGGCCATTTAAGAGAAAATTCCCATTTACCCCATTCCTCTGTCTTACACTACTTTGTTTCCTCAACTAGTAGCAAATCATTGCATTACACTTCACCCTATAAAACCATTGAAACCTCCACCCTAGATGGTATGACCTAAATGCTTGATGTGATTATTATGATGGGATTGTAGGCTATTCCATAAAAAACTACACAGCTCTTAAAAATAGAGTGCATCACTTGATTAATAAAGGATATGTTAGTTTTGATACTAGTAGAAAGCTAAATGTCAATAAAAATCCTTTACCAAACCACGCTGGGCTAATAATTAAGCAATGATGCTAATATGGTAAGGCGTGTTAAAAAAATCATTGATGAAGTTAAAACCCTGATGGGTTAAGTGTTTAGAAGCTTGGTCAAAGCTAACATGCTTCATCTAATTCCCTTAGAACAAAAGATCCATCATAAAAATTATGATCTAGCTTAAACTTGCATTCATCACATGAATATGGTAGGATACTATTCAAAATTACAGTGTATTTCACCAAATGATGCAAACAATGATGAATTCATCCTTGTTAGAGTTTTATGAAGAAGATGATCAGATTACGGTGAATACAATAAAAAAAAAATCTTCAAGGAATATGCCCTCTAAGTTTATGTTTAAGCTGATTATGATTTACTAAAATGAAAAACCAAATAGGGCACAAGTGTAGTCCTTGAGGAATGCAATAGAAGGAAGATCTTTCGAAAGTATGTTCCATAAATTTATGCCTAAGCTAATAAATATCTTCTCTAATGCAAAACCAAACTTGGTGAAAGAGTAGCCTATTTCTTTTCCCATGAAACCTAAACAATTCGGGTCCTTAGCCCATTCCCTTATCAAAGTGACAAGGCATTGTCATGGAAGTATGATTATAATGTCATAGCATAAGGATCAAATGACTATTAGGTTGTAAGTGACCTAAATGTCACCAGCACTACAATATAATCAAAATAGGTGGAATGACATGGAGTGAGAGATGTTATACTTCAAAAATATTAGAAAAAGTTTCAAAAAGGAAAAATTAAAGGAGAAGAGGTGTTGATAGAATGAGACAAGGCTCATCCTATAGTGGCTCAAGATGCACGATATAAAGAACTTGCCACTGAAAAAAAGCCTGTTAATTTTTAAGTTGATTAAATACAACGTATATAGTGTAGTGGAGTAGTTAAACAAAATGTCAACCCGAATTTTTTGTTGTCACTATTGTTGAATTTTGAACCATATCGGAATACCCTATTAAGAGCATTGAATCAAGCATATGTAGACTGTAACATCTTTGTTAAAAATGTTGATCATATTATGAAGAGTATTATATCTTTGAATTTCATAACTTTTAATGATAAAGAGATTTCACTGAAAGGTTAAAGTAGCACCAAAGCCCTTCATATCACTATTATGTGTAAAAACCATATCCTAGCTAAAATTCTTATTGACAATGACTCTTTAATCAATGTTATGCCTATGAACCCCCTAACAAAATTGGCCATTAATGTATCAATATGAAGACCAGTCATATGATAGTGAAGGCTTTTGACAGGTCTCGAAGAGAGGTGTTAAGAGACATCGAGATACCAATGCAAATAGGGCCATGCACTTTCTCTATGGAATTTTAAGTCATGAACATTTTGTCATCTTATAGCTGTCTATTAGGACGACCCTAGATTCATATGGCAAGTGCTATTCCATCATCTTTACATCAGAAAATAAACTTTATAGTCAATGATCAACTGATCAGTGTTTATGAAAAACATGACTTATTAGTAACCAAGGCCATGACTATTCCATATGTGAAGGCAGCGAATGAAGCATTTGAGTGCTCTTTTAGATCCTTTGAATTTACTAATGCAACTTATGTTGAAAAAGGATAGAAAGTGCCCACTCTATGTTTGTCAAGTGCAACCAAAATGGTCATCAAACAAACACTTGGTAAAAGATGGCATGTTGGATATGGCCTTTAGAATAATTTGCAAGGAATCAAAGTGCCCCCAAGGGTGTTTGAAAACAAGGAAATGTTTGGATTGGGATTTAAGGTCACTGTGGTTGAAAAGAAGAAAGCCATTGATAAAAAGAAAAATAAGAGATTAGTGCGGCTTAAAGAATATGAGCTGAAGTACGAGAGAATGATCATTGCTTACTTTTATGATACATTTCATTCAGGTAGATGTATCCACCTTGATCCATCAAAGGTCACACAAAAGGAACATATGTCAAACATGGAAAAGCTTTTTTCGAACTACATATCTACATGATGGGAGATGCAGCGACAACCATTTAAGAAGAGAAGACTTTTCTTTATCCATGTCCTCTAAGTGAAGAGCTGAACAATTATAAAGCAATAAAGTTGCCAGTTATCCTTAAATCTTTCAAAAAGTAATATAGTGAGTTAATTTTCCTAATGCTTTTACCTAAGGGCATATGTAAGACTTTTGTATAGGCGTTTCTTTCCTTTATCATTTTAATAAATTGACTAGTGTTTCCATTTTCGTTTCCTCTATTATTTCATTCATTCAAAGTTACAATTTCTTTTTCTTTTTCTTTTCCTACACATATGTCTACATCTTTTTAATTTCACCAATTTTCAGGTTTTCATATAATGAATACAAGGATAATCATGAAAATAATTTAGGATTTGACTTTGAAAAACCTATTCACATTGATGAACTTGATAATAAAGAGGATTCAGATGACTACAATTTGTCCCTTGATTTATTAAAAGTAATGGAACAAGAAAGGAAACAAATTGAACCTCATGAGGAAGCTACAAATGTAGTCAATTTAGGTGATGAGGAAAATAAGAATGAGGTTATGGTAGATACATCCCTTTCACCCACAGAAAGAGAAAAGTTAGAAGAATTGCTTCATGAGTTCGTTGATGTGTTTGCATGGTCATACAAAGATATGTCAGGACTTAATTTAGATATTGTAGAACATTGATTGCCATTGAATGCAAGCTATTACCGCAAAAATTAAAGGGCATGAAGCTAAACATGTTAAAAATAAAAAAAAAAACAAGTGAAAAAATAATTTGATATAGGTTTTTTAGATGTAGCCAAATCCCTAGAATGGGTAGCTAACATAGTTTTGTTCCCATGAAAGATGAAAAGTTCGAAGGTGCGTGGACTATAGAGATTTGAAAAGGGTAACTTGAAAGATAATTTTTCTTTGTCCCATATTGACACTCTTGTGGACAACATCGCGAAGCACTCCACATTCTCTTTCATGGATGGGTTTTTAAGATATAAACAGATTAAAATGGCCCCTACTAATATGAAAAAAATCATATTTGTTATGATGTAGGGCATGTTCTTTTATAAAGTTATGCCTTTTAGATTGAAGAATGTAAAAGCTACTTATCAAAGAGTAATGGTAACCTTTTTACATGACATGATGCATAAAGAAATAAGGGTGTGTATGGATACCATGATTGCAAAATCTCATGAGGAAAAAGACCATGTTACCTATCTCAAGAAGTTGTTCAAAAAATTGCAAAAGTATTAACTTAAGCTAAACCTAGCTAAATGCACTTTTGGTGCTAAGTAAAAAAATTGTTAGGATTAATGGTTAGTAAGAAGGGTACTGAAGTTGACCCAGATAAGATACTTGCCATCCAGAACTTATCTTTTTAATACTCGCAAAAGGAATTAAGGGGTTTTCTAGGAAGGTTGAATTATATTTCTTGCTTTATTTCTTAATTTTCTTCTAAATGTGACCTAATTTTCAAGATGTTTTGAAAACATGATCCTAGAAAATGGGATGAGAAATGTCAGCATGCCTTGGGAAAGATTAAAGAATACTATCAAATCCATTAGTGTTAGTACCATCTATTACGGGAAGACCGCTAATTTTGTATCTCACCATTCATGACCATTCTATGGGATGTGTGTTGGGGTAACAAGATGAAATGGGTAAGAAAGTGCAAGCTGTCTATTACTTAAGTAAGAAGTTCACCGAATATGAGTCCAAATATTTCTAACTAGACAAAATGTGCTATACATTGGCGTAGATAGCATACAGACTCAGGTAGTATATGCTATACTATACTACTTGGTTGATAGCAAAGTTAGATCCTCTCAAGTATATTTTTAAAAACCATCATTGTCGAAGAGGTTAGCAAAATGACAAGTCATACTTTTTGAATATGATATTGTATATATTGCACAAAAGGTGATCAAAGGAAGTGTGATAACTAAATTCCTTACAGAGCATGCAATCGATGAATATGTGCCTATGAATTTTGATTTTCTTGATGAAGTTTTGATGAACATTTTCCAAATTAAAAAAGATGAACTAGTAGAAAAGCCATTGAAAATGTTCTTTGATAGGGTTTCGAATGCTTTAGGGCATGGGATTGGAGTAGTTTTGATATCCCCTGATGGAAATTAGTATGCAAGGTTTAATCTTAATTGCACCAACAATGTGGCAAAATATGAAACATCCATAATAGACCTGCAAATGGCAATTGAGAAGAAGATTTAAGTGTTAAAAGTAAACGAAGACTCAGCCTTGGTAATCTATCAACTACAAGGTGAATAGGATATAAGAGATTCAAAGTTGACACGATACGAAAAGTATGTAATAGATTTGATCAAGCAATTCGAAAACATCCAATTCTGGCATGTACATCAAGAAGATAATCAAATGGCTGATGCTCTGGCTATATTGGTTGAAATGTTGAAAAAAATGATAAAATGAAAATCCAACCTATCCAATTAAATGTGCAAGGATCACCAACGTATTGCTCAAATGTTGAGGAAGAGATTGATGGCTTGCCTTGGTACTACGATATCATGCAATATGTCAAGCAGCCACAATACCCGAAACATTATAAACTAATTATTAAAAGACTGACTATGGAATTTTTCCTCGATAAAAAAATTTTGTACAAGAGAAGTCGGGGTCGAATGTTATTGAGATGCGTGAATTCTATTTAAGCAAAGAAGATACTTGAAGAAATGCATGAAGAAAGTTATGGAGCATATGCAAATGGTCACATGATGGCTAGACAAATTATGAGAGCGGGCCATTAATGGTTAACAATAGAGAATGACTGCATTAACTATGCTAGGAAGTGTCATAAATGTCAAAATTATGCTGATAAGATTCATGCTCCTCTAATTCCTTTACATGTTTTTACACCTTCGTGGTTGTTCTCCATGCAAATGATGGAGGTGATTGGACCCATCACTTCAAAAGCTTCAGATGGGCATCGATTCATTTTTGTAGTGATTGAGTACTTCATAAAATTATTCGAAGCAACTTATGCTAATGTGATAAGGGCGATGGTGTGCAAATTTATAAAAAGGGAGATAATATATTGTTATAGCCTTCTAGAAAAAATCATCTATGATAACACTTGCAATTTGAATAACAAGATGTTAATGAAAGTTTGTATCTAGTTTAAGGTGAAGCACCATTACTTAGCTCCATTTCGCCCAAAGATAAATGGTGTAGTAAAAGCTATCAATAAAAATATTAAGAGGACAATAGAAAAAATGATCGATACCTATAAGGATTGGCATAAAAAGTTACCTTTCGCACTGCATGATTATAGGACATCAATACGTACATCCGCTGGGGAAACTTTTTTTTCACTTATATATAGGATGGAGGTCATGTTGCCAATTGAGGTGGGAATTTCCTCTGATGGAAGTAGATTTAGAGGAAGTAGAATGAGTTCGAAATCATTACGAATAATTAAACCTTATTGAATACAAGAGGCTCATAGTTTTTTGCCATGTCAGTTGTACCAAAAAAGAGTAATGCGAGCACATGATAAGAAAGTTTGATTTAGGCATTTTTTAGAGGGAGAATTGGTTTTAAATAAAATTCTTTCAAATCAGCAAGATAATTGAGGGAAATGGACGCTGAATTGGGAGGGTCCATATGTAGTCATAAAAGCTTTTTTGGGTTAAACGTTGATAATGGTAAAGATGAATGGAGATTACTGGCCAAACCTAATAAACTCAAATATTGTGAAAATGTATTTTGTTTAAGAAAGAGACAAAGAAAAGAAAAAACAAACAAATAAAAAAAAAGGAACAAAAAAAAAAAAGAAAGAAAAAAAAAATGAAGAAGAACTCATAATTGAAAACCCAAAAAAGACAATTTGAGTCAAAGGAAGGATCTAAGTTGAAAACCAAAAAAGGTAGCTTAGATGTAAAAAAATATCAATTTTCAAGTACATGGGGCAATGTACAGTATAATGAACTCAGAAAAATTAAGTGCATCAATGGAATAAACTTTTAAGAGAAAGAATTTTGGAATGTTGTTTATGATTGTCTGAATATTCACTGTCTAAATACCATTCCTTTATTTAAATTTTGTACTAGTGTTCAAGTTTCTCACTTGACACATCTTTATACCTTTCTACAAT
This sequence comes from Durio zibethinus, assembly GCF_002303985.1. The sequence continues at coordinate 15,216,003 of NW_019167926.1, read as the reverse complement.
AAATATTTATCTTTTTCCAATTTATCTTGCTTTTTGATAATCTTTATTCTCACAGATAGAGGAAATGCTAATTCTTCACATTGGTTATGAAATTTAGAATATGATAAATGATTGATAATATTCATAAAATTTCTTACATTATTTCATCAAAATCAAGGATAACAAGGTTAAAATAAAGATTAGGAAAAATGAGAGATTTGGAAAAACACCCATTTTCAAACTCATCAAATCAAAGTAAGAACTTGCTAGAAATGGGTTTGGATAATGATAATGGTAAATGATTGTCATAGTTCACAAAATATACTTGTTAGAATATGCAAACCAAGATTGAGATTGGTTGTTTTGAAAAAATGAAAATTAGAAAGGATTGACTTAAAGAACCTTGTTACTACAATTTGGATATGTCATATTGATTTCTTATAATCCTTGCATTGTATTCATGAATTAAATTCAATATATTTTTCAAAGAAAAATATGAACTTTGGGTTTAAAGTTGAATCCTTCAAACAAAAGATCAAGGTATGGAAAATGATTTCAAAATGGGCATAACTCATGAGACCCTTAGGTCATAATGTCATGAGGCATTTTCAAACAAGATTTTTAAAGTTCCAAAGCCTTTGTTTAGGGGGAGCCATTTTCAAGCATTTTCATCCTTATTTTCTGACTTACGGCTTCGTTCTAATCGTCTTTGTTCCTGACTTACAGCTTCATCCCAACTGTATTTATTTCCTGACTTGCGACTTCATCTTGATTCTATTTATTTCTCAACTTGTGGCTTCATTTCAGTTATCCTTGTTCTTAACTTACGGTTTCATCCAAGTCGTATTTATTTCCTAACTTGTGTTTCATCCAAATCGTATTCATTTCTTAACTTGTGGCTTCATCCCTATCATCCTTATTCTTGACTTGCAACTTTGTCTTGGTCGTATTTATTTCTTGACTTGCAGTTTTGTCATAGTCGTATTTATTTCTCGACTTACGACTTCATCTTGGTTATACTTGTTTCTGACTTGCAACTTCGTCTTGATCATTTTTATTTTTTAACTTGTGACTTTGTACTAAGCATCTTTATTTTCTGACTTGCGACTTCATCTCAAACATCTTTATTTTTTGACTTACAATTTTGTCCTGGTGATCTTTATTTCTTAACTGGTGGTTTAGTTCTAGTGTCTTTTTTTTTTCTAACTTGCTGTTTAATCCCAACATTTTTATTTTTGGTTCACGATTTAGTCTTAAACATCCTCATTTGCTAACTTGTGTATCAATTCTAATTAGTTTTTGCAATTTATGAACTTTTCAAACAAAAACAAAAACAAAACAATACAATAAAACCACAAGAAAAAGCAAAAAACAAAAAAGAAAGAGTTCTCCCTCTCTCTCAAAAATATCATCCAAATAAAATTATTGTTTGTCTTTACATTATTTTTAATTCTCAAAAATATACAAAAAATGATAACTATAGATACTAAATTTTATATAAAATAATCTAACACTGTTAAACCGAGCTCATTTTATGAAATATCAAAATGGAGGTCAAAATGGCTAATTTTAAAATGATCCATTTTTTGGCCCAATAAAAACCCATTTGCAACAAAAAAAAGCCCAATTAATGGCCCATTTTTAAAGCCCAATAGATGACCCCATTACAAAAATCTATTTGAAGATCCAAATAGGGCCCACAATGTAACTTATTATTTGGCCCATTTACATGAAATATGAACACAAATGAAATATAGCTTTTTTGGGTATAGCAAGTGAAAAAAAGAAAGAAAGTCTCAAAAAGGCCGACTTGATTGATCATAGGAGGAAGGAAAGGCATATGAAAGAGAAAAAAAAAGAAAGAGATAAGGAAAGTAGCAAATAGGCAAGGATTTGGAGCCCAAATCGAAAGCACTTCACGTAGGTGCATAAATATGCATGTATGGGGGAGCATCCAGTGGGAAACAAGTTGATGAGTTGAAGTGGAGGATAAGATGATTACACTTATGGCAGACAAAAGTAACAAGGTGAGTGGCTAGTGGGATTAGTAGCAAGGTAGTGGAAAAGAAAAAAAAAATAAAAAAGGTAAGGCTTGGGGAAGGTAGATAATTTGGAGTTTAAAAAAGAGATGGCAAACAGACAAATAGGAGAGAGATTTTAGTAGCTTAGGGATTTTTTTTTAAAAAGGAAGAAGGGAGAAAAATGAAGGGGAAAAAATGCCAAAAAAAAAAAAACAACAAAGGAAGAATGGTGGGAAACCTATCGAAAGGAGGAAAAGAACCTTGCTACAATTTGAAAAGAAAAACCGATAAAGCCATTACTTTTCTTAGCTAGCCGATATATATTTCTCATGTAAAGTTTAAGATTCTCCTATTGTTTTCATGGTTAACACTACTTGGTATAGGGCAAATAAACATGTTTTTAGAAAAAAGAAAAATTGGTGTAGAAAGCTTGTAACTTTCAATTATGAATCATCTTTGCTTCCAAGTTTTTTTAAGTAATGTTTTTTTAAGACAAAGCTCCCTATTTTAACATGAAAAAAGAATGGGAAAAAAGTTTTTTTTTTTTTTAAGGCTGAAAGTAATATCCCAAAACTAGGGAGAAAAAGAAAATATGTCTAAGAAGTTTCAAAGCTCGAAAACCATCATTAGATGCAAGTATAGTTTTTGTTTTTTTCATTTTCATGCATATGTTTTGTCCATAGAGTTTGTCCATGAAAAAAAAATTTGAAGTTGTAGGTTCCTATTTGTTTCTTTTACTGGTTGTTTGACATAATCTGTTTATAGAAGTTCTAGGCTCTACCATTTTGTGTAAGTTGCCTGTGCTTCCAGATTCATAAAAGCTAAGGCTTTACTTTTGCACGCTTTTTAGTTTTGTTGCATATTCCTTGTTTATAGAGATTTTTTTAAAAATTGTTAGAGATATTCCATGGTTTTTTCACCTTTCAATTAACACTCCTAGCTTTATCCTTGTTTCTTTGGGTTTCATTTTTAGCATTGTTTCTAGCTTTTATGGTTGTTTAGGTTTAGGCATTTGCTTCCACAAGTAATAAACCTATTTAGGTTTTAGACCTATAGGTCCTATTTGCATAGCACAACAGTTTTTTTTCTTTATAAAATGAAAAGGGAAAAAACAACAGGATAAAATGAAAAATAAACCTTTGTGGAAGCTAGGCTTATACTTTAAGCCGACATTTTTCTACTTTTAAATGTGAAGATAAATTGCTCATTGCAAATAGGAATGAGAGCCCACCATTTATTTTCAAGCGTGTTTCTCTCCCTTTGGTTACAATTTCTTTACTATATTTGGTTGATAGAAGTTTCTCATTTTCTTCAAGCTTATTAGGTTTAATATGTATAGGTTATTTCTTGCTGCTTTTTTTGTATAAGGCTTGTTGATAAAACCTAAAGTTTCTCATTCTTCATACTTCTCACTGGGTTCAACAAGCATAAAGTTGTTGTTCAAACTTTTAGTTTTGCCTAGTTTTCGTGCTCTTCACTTTTCTTTTTTCCTTCATTGCATGGTCCTTCCCTGATAACCCCTATCTATGCATGCAAGTTATGTTGATGCATGGAAACTTAAAGTTGTGGCCCTTGCCTGTGCATGTCATTTCCCTTGCAAGGGCTTCACATCAGAAGGTTTGTCACCCATGTTTTCATGCTTGACTAGGATGAAAAAGTAGCTTTCCTTTTTTATGCTAAAACAAGAAAACACGTGAATGATGAAGTTCAAGACCTTAGGAATTTTAGGAATCCTACAAGGTAACAATAAGGTCTAGGCTTAGATGAGGCAGTTGTTACGCCATCATTATGCTTTCCTTCTTGAATTTTCTAATCTAAAGTAATGAAAAAGTAGCATGAATAGAGTAGAGGTCTAAAAAGGTTTATTTATTTTTGTCTTTTTTTTTTATTCATTAACATGTGAAAACTCTAAAGCATCAGGTAGAAAGTATGTTTGTTCCTTATAGGTGTCATGCATATTACGTATAATACATGTCCATACTTTCTTCTTACTTAATTAAAGTTGGAATTTTATGCATTATAATCTCTTAGGTGTTTAAATTTTTATGTTTAATTTAATTTCATGTAGTAAACTATTGCTATTATTATTTTTTATGCAATTTATCTTTTATTTGCATTTTAGTTTCACATCAAATAATAATAATAATAATAATAATAATAATAATAGTAATGGAAATCTCTAAAAATGATATTTTAAGGAAATCTAAATAGTGATTCTTTAAATTTTTATATGAGAATATTTTTCTAAAAATATTACCAAAGTAATGAAATATTTAGAAAAATATTCAATACAAAAAATTTTCATTCATTTCCTAAAATTATATTAGATAATAATAAAATAATATATAATTAGTCTTTTAAGAATAAAGTTAATATAATAATGCATGAATGTTATTAACTATCTTTACTTTTCAAGAAAAAGAATATTAATCATTAATAAAAATAGAAATTTAAAAAGGTTTAAGATAAAAAATAATAAAATAATTAAGTAAGAAAGGGAAAAGTAAATGAAATCTCCGAGAATGGAATTTTGAGGAAGTTCGAGTAGAGATTCTTAAGAAATCCTTAAATGAGAAAATTCTTCTAAAAATACCGTCAAAGTATCAAGGTATCTAAAAAAATTTTCAATAAAAAGATTTTCTTTACTTTGTTTGCTTTAAAAATTGTTAATAATTGTGAGATAATTAAATAAGATTAAAAAAAATTAAAATGAGTAACGATAAATATAACATAATAATAAGTAATATTTTTTTCATGTACATATTATACTTTATTATTCTACATTACATGATCTTAAATGTAAATAAAATTTTCCATGATAGGACTTTAGAAAGTCCGAGTAGTGATCCTAAGAATTCCTTAAGTGAGAGAATTTTTTTTAAAAGATATTGCCATAAAATTGAAATATTTAGAATGATTCTTAATACTAAAAATTCTCAATAATTTTTCACCTTTAAAAAACTAATTTTTTGCAATGGCATCATGAATTAATTCATGACTATCATATGTTGTATATATAAATTATAAACAATAATGGAGATTTTTGATGATGGGACTACAGAAAGTTTGAGTAGTGATTCTTAAGAATTTTTTAGGTCAGAAAAGTCTTCTAAAAATTACCAAAATATTAGAATATTTAGAAATTTCTTTTCAATACAAAAAATCTCCATTTTGTAATTATTTTCTTTAATTTGAGTAATTTTTCTTAATAATATAAAAATATGTATCTCTTTTAGAAATAAATTTATTTATAGATTATTATATTATTACATGACTTCTAAATACTAATAATTATTATAAAAGCAAATGAAAAATCTTTGAGGATGAGATCCAAAAGAAATTTGAGTAGTGATTTTTTAAAAATATATAAGTAACAAAATTTACCTAAAATGTTGCCAATGTATTAGAGCATTTGGATTAATTTTTGATAAAGATTTCTTATTTTTTATAAATGGTGTCACGGGCTCCGACCTTAGACTCAGAATCCGTGTGGCCTTAGGCTTGGAATCTCCTCCTTTATGCCTAAGTCAGCCTAAAACACAAGCGTGCGGGCACTAGAACAATGGGAAGGACTGATTACGCAAGTTAAAGAGAAATAGGATAAGAAGACAGAATTCTGGAAATGCTCTTGTATTCACTGAAACAAAAGTGTTTAATGGTGTATAAATGAGGGTGGAGCAGCCCTCTATTTATAGTTGAGGCTCCAGCTACAACTTAATGGCATATCCCTAGAATAAAGGCTAAAATCATGAGATTATACAGATTACAATCAATCAGGATGCTAACTCCTGATTTTCAGGGTCAACCAAATCTGCCAAGATGCTCCAGCTGATCCTGTCTGCTTCTAGAAGCTTCCCTTGCGTGTCCAGCACCTTGGGCCCTTCTGGATGTGGTGCGGGCAGCTTATATGCTAGGCCTTGGTCTCACGGGCTGGCCTGCAAGTCGGGCGGGCGTTCTGAACTCGTTTGCTAGGCTTTGCGCACAGATACCCGCCAGCACGCCTGGTCTGCGGGCCTCAACCTCTGGCTCACCTGCTGGTCCGCCTGATGTGCCTTGGCACGCCCGCCCAAGGCGTGACATTCTCCCCCACTTGATGCGCAACGCCTTCATTGCATCTTCTGTATGGTACTGCCTGATCTGGTCCCTGAACTGCTATAAGTCATCTGCTGGTTCCCAGCTCGCCTTACTATCTAGAAGTCCCTTCCAGCGTACCAAGTACTCATGTCTTGGTTGATAGTTCTTTCGTCTCACCTCCTAGTCAGCTATGATGCTGTGGACCTCCTTCTCATATGAGGCCCTTGCTCTCAATGGCACACGCTTTGACTCTGCCCGTCCTGGATCTCCCTCATCCTTATGGAACGGCTTAAACATGCTCACATGGAACACCAGGTGTACCCTCGGCTTGAGTGGCATATCCAACTTGTAGGCAACCTTGCCTACCCTATTGACTACTCGAAAAGGTCCCTCATACCTTCGAACTAGGCCTTTGTGCAGCCCCCTATGGCGCACAATGGGATGCAGCTTCACCAACACCAAGTCTCCAACCTGGAACTGCACGTCCCGCCTCTTTTGGTCTGCCCACTTCTTCGACCTCTTGGCCGCCTTGTGTAGACAAACTCTAGCCAAGTTAGTTTGCTCCTACCATGCCTTGGCAAACTTGTATGCTGCTGAATTCGACCCTGTATAACCTACAGCAATTGAATCGGGTGTTAGTGGTTGTTGCCCTGTCACAACCTCAAATGGGCTCTGGTTCGTTGCCTCGCTCCTTTGCAAGTTGTAGGAAAACTATGCAATATCTAACAGCTTTGGCCAGTCCTTTTGTGTGGCACTCACATAGTGCCTGAGGTAGACCTCCAATAGTCCATTCACTCATTCTGTCTGCCTATCAGTCTGCGGATGCATGCTGGTGGAAAAGTTCAAGTCTGACCCTAACAGCTTGAACAACTCAGTCCAGAACTTGCTCGTGAAACGTCCGTCCCGATCACTAACAATGGTCCTCGGCACTCCCCAGTACTTAACCATGTTCTTCAGGAACAATCGAGCTGCCTCCTCGACTGGGCACTCCTTGGTTGCTGGAATGAAGATTCCATACTTGAAAAACCTGTCCACCACTACCATGATGCTTCCAAACCCTTCTGCTTTGGGTAGACCGACTATAAAGTCTAGAGAAACACTCTCCCATGGTCGCTTTGGCACTGGCAATGGCTCCAAGAGGCCGCTTGGTTTCTTGAGCTCCACCTTGTCCTATTGGCACACAAGACAAGTCTTCACATAGGCCTCCACATCATCCCTCATGTGCGACCAGTAGTACCGGTCCTCGATCAGCACCAAGGTGCGGCTCACTTCTGGGTGTCCAGCCTATCTTGAATCATGACACTCTTGTAAAATTTCCTTGCGGAGCTTCCCGTGCTGCGGCACAAACAGCCTACTGCCTCTGGTGTACAACAACCTATCCTGCAACCAAAATTGCCTAGTCTTACCTTGCTGGGCGTACTCCATCAAAGCCTTGGCTGTAGGATCATGCATAAGTCCCTCTTTGATGCGCGGCACCAGTGACCCCTCTGGTTGGCTAATGGCAGCAAGGTTAGCCTTTCTGCTCAGGGCATCTACCACTAGGTTCGCCCTTCCTGGCTTGTACTCCATCTGGAAATTAAATTCTGCAAGAAAATCTTGCCATCTCGTCTACTTGGGGGATAGCTTCTTCTACGTCTGGAAGTAGTTGGTTGCTACATTGTCCGTTCTCACCACAAACCTCGACCCCAACAAGTAATGGCACCAAGTGCGCAACCAGTGCACCACTGTGGTCATCTCCTTCTCTTGGACCGTGTACTTGCGTTCAATCTTGTTCAGCTTCCTACTCTCGAACGCGACTAGACGTCCCTCCTGCATCAACACGCCCCCTATGGCAAAGTCTGATGCATCCGTATGCACCTCATACGGCTTGGCATGGTCTGGCAAGGCCAAGACTGGCTCTTCGATCACAGCTTGCTTCAACCTGTCAAAGGCTTCTTGACACCCTACGCTCCACTCCCATGTTCTCCTTTTCTTGAGCAAGTCAGTCAATGGCGTGGCTATTGCTAAGTGACCTTTGATGAAGTGCCTGTAGTAGTTAACCAGCCCAAGGAACAATCTCAACTCAATGACCTTGGCTGGCGGTTGCCACTCCAGGATGGCATGTATCTTGCCTTCATCCATGTGTATCCTACCACCTCCCACTATGTGGCCAAAGAACGGGATCTCCTACTGGGCGAATGAGCACTTCTCCCTCTTGACAAACAGCTTGTACGCCTGCAACACCTCGAACACCTATCTCAAGTGGTCTACATGCTCTTCCAAAGTCTGGCTGTAGATCACAATGTCATCCAAATAAATCACAATAAATCGATCAAGAAACGACTGAAGTACCTTGTTCATAAGGGTGCAGAATGTTGCTGGGGCGTTCGTGAGTCTGAAATGCATCACCAAGAACTCATACAAACCATACCGAGTGACACATGCTATCTTTGGCTCATTTCCCTCCGCGATCCTGACTTGATAGTAGCTCGACCTCAAATCCAACTTGGTGAACCACCTTGCGCTCCCAAGTTGATCGAACAAGTCCGTAATGAGTGGGATGGGGTACTTGTTCTTGATGGTCAGCTTGTTCAAAGCTCGATAGTCTATGCACAGCCGTAACGACCCATCATGCTTACATTGGAATAGAACCGGTGCACCATAGGGTGCCTTCGATGGCCTGATGAAGCCAGCATCAACTAACTCTTTAAGTTGCTTCCTCAACTCCTCCAACTCTGGTGGAGACATTCATTAAGGGGCTCTGGCTAGTGGCTTAGCCTCGAACACCAGCTCGATCTTATGGTCCACCTCTCTCTTAGGTGGTAGCTTGCTAGGCAGCTTTGCGAGCATCACATCACTAAAGGTCTTTAGCACCTTTAGTACCTCCAAGGGTGACTCGGTCTCCTTCTCTCTTGGCTCATCATATTTCAGGGCTACCAAGAAGGTGTCTTCTTCCCTGCTTATCACCTTGGCAAATTGGATGGCTGACACCACCCGTGACCCAACTCCAAACCCTCTCCTCAATGGCACTAGGCATTGGCACCGTGCATCCAAGATGCAAACACAATCGGTAAAAGGCACAATGAGGGCGTTAATCCGAACAAAAAAATCCAACCCAATCATAAACTCATAGTCGTCAAGGGGTATTACCTCAATGGTCTTCTTGCCTTTCCAGTCTCCAAGCTGTAACTCCACTCTCCGTGCTACTCCAATGGCTAGAACCTCCTTGGAGTTAACCGTTTTAATGGTACCAGTCCCTTTTTGCACCTTTAGTCTGAGCTTTCGGGCTCCATCACCTGAAATAAAAAGATGTGAGGCACCTATGTCCACCAGTACGCTCACTTTCTGACCCGTAACCATCAGATCCGTAAACATCAAGCCCTTTGGCTTACGGTTCCCCTTACTCTAGACAACATTGAGCACCAACGACCTAAGCTTTGCTGCCCTTGACTCTGGCTCCTCATCAGACTCCTTGTCTACAACAGCCAGCTTACCTTTCTGTGGGCAATTGTGCGCTATTGGCTCCTTCCACATAGGTAGCATGCTAGTGGCTCTCGGTCCTCCTTTGCTTTCCACTTGCCTCCTGGTGGCTTCTCTCGCCATCCTTGGTTGAACGGTCTCGATCCCCATCCTTGGACTCTCGATCACGATCTTTCCCCTTGGACTGCTTCTTTCGGTCCCTATCGTCCCTGTCCTTACCCTTGGGCTTGGTAGACTCGAACTTGTTCAGAGGCTTGAACTCTATCAAGGCCTCGGCAGTAGCCAGGGCTTTAGCCAAGTCATGAACTCCTCTATTTTGTAGCTCATGCTTCACCCACGGCTTCAGCCCATCCATGAAAGCAAAGAAGGTGTCCTTCTTGTCTAGATCTGAGATCTGTAGCATTAGTTCAGAGAATTTCTGGACATACTCCCTTATGTCCCCTTGCTGGCTCAACCTGCGCAACTTTGCCCGCGCCTCATCATCGGCATACTCCGAGCAAAATTATTCTCTAAACTCTTTTTAGAACTCTGCCTAGGTTCCAATCTTGGTGCTCTCACGCCTGACATCATCATACCTGTGCCTCCACCATAATAAGGCTACATCAGTGAGATACATAGTAGCGGTGTTTACTTTTCTCATCTCGTCTTGCATGCCCATGGCCTGGAAGTACTGCTCCATACCCCAAAGGTAGTTGTCTACTTCCTTGGCCGCCCTAGTCCCTTTAAACTCCTTAGGCTTGGGGACATCCAATCTGGATTTGCACACTCCAGCAAACATGCCATTCCCAATGGCAGTCTTGCAAGTCACGAGCTCATTGGTAAGCTCCTCCATCCGCTGGCACATGGCCTCCATGCCATGGCGCATGGCCTCCATGCCATCTTGCAAAGTCAGCACTTTCGCCTCCAAGGATTCATTCTTTCGGGTGACCGCATCCAGGCCTTTGTTGAAAGCAACTTCTAGCTCACTTTGGATCTCCTCCCCCATGGAGTCTAGCGATGCAATGTGAGTCTCTACTTCCTCAAGCTTTTCCCCCACGTCGCCTATGGTCACCTCCACCTTGGCCAGCCTATCGTCCAGGGTAGACCATATATCTCTTGAACCTGCTTTCTTGCCTCTTCCACGTCCATGCTCCTGGGCCTCTGGTTGTTGGCTAGCAACGTCGCTTTGGGATGCCATCTCCACAATCACGATCTAACCTGCATAACACAAACACGCAGAATCAAACTTGCTCTGATACCAACTGTCACGGGCTCCGACCTTATACTCAGAATCCGTGCGGCCTTAGGCTTCGAATCTCTTTCTTTATGCCTAAGTCAGCCTAAAATACAAGCGTGCGGGCACTAAAACAATGGGAAGAAGTGATTACGCAAGTTAAAGAGAAACAGGATAAAAAGACAGAATTTTGGAAATGCTATTGTATTCACTGAAACAGAAGTGTTTGATGGTGTACAAATAAGGGTGGAGCAGCCTTCTATTTATAGTTGAGGCTCCATCTACAACTTAATGGCATATCCCTAGAATAAAGGCTAAAATCATGGGATTATACAAGTTACAATCAATCAGGATGCTAACTCCTGATTTTCAGGGTCAACCAAATCTGTCAGGATGCTTCAGTTGATCCTGTCTGCTTTCAGAAGCTTCCCTTGCATGTCCAGCACCTTGGGCCCTTCTGGATGTGATGCGGGTAGCTTGTATGCCAAGCCTTGGTCTCACGGGCTAGCCTGCAAGTCGGGCGGGCGTTCTGAACTCGTTTGCTAGGCTTTGCGCATAGATACTCGCCAGCACGCCTGGTCTGCGGGCCTCAGCCTCTGGCTCGCCTGCTGGTCCGCCTGATGTGCCTGGCACGCCCGTCCAGGGTGTGATAAATGGCATAGAAATGAATTTTTAAAAAATATTAGTTGATTTTAAATTAGAGATATTATACGTTACATCTTTTTTAAATATAAATATTAAAAATAAATATGAACAGCTGATTATAGGATATTTAAAAATTTTGAGTAGCGATTCTTAAAAATGTCTTAGGTGAGATGGGTTCTTTTAATATTGCTAGAGTATTGGAATATTTTTAAGGATTTTTCAATATATAAGGTTCTTATTTATTTTTCAAGTGTACTACTATATAAAAATTTTTTAAAATAAAATTAAGAAAATTAAGTTTTAAATACCAAAATTAAGACCATTTTATCAAAATTGAAAGATGACACATAATTAATTAGTACTATTTTTTGTGGATATTGTGGGATTGCTAATCCTTCACCACATGTAATCGACTCCTGAACTCAAATTGTTTTCGCAAACCTAAAATTATCTTTTTAATAAATTTAATTAATATTTGAGATTTTATTAAAAAGGTAAATTTTAATTAGTGTCCAATTGCATTTAGCCAAAAAAGATTGGTGGTGACTCCTTTTCTTTTTATATTCATCTAGCGGCTTGAAAAAGTATTATGACAGTTTCAAGTGTGAAAAATTATATATTCAATATCTCTTTTTTAATTCTTACACTAAAGAATGTAAATTATAATGAATTCTTATGCATGATGAATTCTAATATATAATGAATTATTATACCTAAATTAAATTAAAAAATTCTTCATCAAATATTAAGTCCTTTTTTTCAACATGATTAGTTACTGTCCATTATCATAACAAAATGGGAGTTTCTACTAATAAGGCTTGTTGGGTAAACTCAAGGCAATCATTATTCAAAATATGTTTATGTTATGACTAATGGGTCTTACTTAACTAACTTATATGATTTGGATGGGTAAATTCATTATCATATAAAGTTAAAGGCAATGATTAGGTGAATCATGTATGATATAGTTAGACAAGGAGTTGTTGCTCAATTGATCTAAGAGTCACATTAGATGTGATTAATAAAAAAATTTATTTGCCTAATTTATTTATCATAGCTTGTTGGGTAAAATCAAGGTTATGATAAACTAAATGGGATCTTAGACCATTAGAAAAATACGATTTTTCTAAATTAGTAGTAAATGCTATTAATTTAAAGAAAATAATGAGAACAACCAATTAAAAGATAAAAGATCATATCTAAATTAGTTTAATGAAACATGACTTTTTACATGTTTATACTTGTATGGGTTTTAGACTAAAGAATAATAATGTATCACTTTGACGTATATATGACGCTAACTTCGCCAAAACTTCTCGGATTGGTACTAAGGCTAGAAAATAGTTCTCAAATATGAAAGAAATTTGTTTGTTTGATTCTACTTGTCTCTAATGAGGACATTAAGAGACTAGAAATGTATCAAAATCATAGAGATGATATTGGTAAAAGTACATATATGACATTGGCTATCATAAATTCTAAGTTTCTAAAGTAAAGCCAAAATGATATTTTGTTCTTATTTCATCTTCTAAGATTAAGAATGATTCTTCTAAGAAGAAGAAATCAAATAATGTAAAGAAACTCAAGTTGCTAAAGCCATTAGGCTAAGAAAAGTGGAATAAAAAATTACAAAAATAAGGGCACTTGTCATATGTTGACAAGACAGGCTATTGGAAGATAAAATTGAAAGTTTTACTTGGTAAGCTTGGATGAGAAAAAACTTAATGAAATTTCTACTTCAAGAAAGATTTATGATTGAGAAAACTTTTCAATCATTAGTATTGGCTACTAAATTAAGTTCTCAATTCTATGACAAAATGAAGGAACTAAAGAAAAGTATAAAATCAAATTCTGAATATAAATGCCAAGAACAAAAAAAACCTAGATAGATAAACCAAATCGATCTTTACATATAGCATTATGGACTTGGTTATATCTAAGAAACAAGAATCACAAAGTTACATAAATTAGGATATCTTGATCCTTATGATTATGAATCTTAAAATATTTGTGAGTCATGTTTGCTTTAAAAAATGACTAAATCAACTTTTACTTGAAAAAAAAAAAAGAGTAAGTAAGCTTAGTGGACTTGTACATTTAAATGTATGTTGTCTAATGAATCTAAATGCTAAGATGAAAATGTTCCTACTTCACTTACCAGTAACTAAAAACCATTCAGGTTATGGTTTTGTGCATCTAGTGAGTCATAAGTCTAAATATTTTGAAATGTTCAAAGAATTTGGAACTAAATTGAAAATCGAATAGGCTAAGTATCTTAACATCATGATTTGATCAAGGTGGAGAGCTTAAGCCAAGAAATTTGGATTATCTAAAAGAGAATTCTTTCACAATGGACTCTATTGGAAACTCTAGAATAAAAAATAATAACTCAAAATGGAGAAATTAAATCTTGTTAGACATGGTTCAATCTTTGGGATATAGTTTTAATATTCCTACTTCCTTTAAAGATATACCTTAAAGACTACCACTAACTTACTAAACAAAAGTTCCATCCAAATTTACTAACATGATAACATAAGATATGGAATGGCAAGAAGCCACACATGTCAAAATTAAAAGATTTGAAAATGCATAACTGACCTAAAGTATGCATTATCAAACAAGCTTAAAGCTTAGTTGGATAAATGTAAGTTTGTGAACATCTAAATGGTTGGATATTAATTTTATTATCTTGTTGAATAAAAGTGTTTGTTTCAAAGCATGCCACTTTTTCTAAAAGAATTTTTCATTTTAAAAAATGACTGTGGGAGTAAAATAAAATTTGAAAAGTTTAACAACTCAAACTAAGCATTTTGATGGAACTAGAGCTAGAGACTATAGAGACTAAGGCATTTAGTGCGTAATCAAAGTTCAAAGTACACATAAACTCTGAATAATGAGTAGAATACATAAATATCCAAAGAAATATAAATTTCTTATGGACAAAGATATATTTCTCATAAATGTTGAGACTACGAACATTCAAATTTATGAAACAATCAAAAGAGTTTGATTTCATTAAAAAAAATGATGAACCTTATGTGTACAAGAAATTAGTGGGAGTATAATCATTTTTATGAAGCTTTATATAGATTGCACATAGCTAATTGGAAACAAAGTATAAATGCTACAATCTATAAAAGATTTAGCTATCTATTGAAGATTTGATAATGGATATAAAAGAAGCAACACATATAATGAGATAAAGATCTATAAGGATAGATCTAAAAGGTTGCATAACTTTCCTAATCCATAAACATATTCAAGATGCTAACAAGGTTTAGCTTAATGGAATCTAAAAGTAAATCCTTTCATATGTTACATAATATAAACATAGACAAGATGTTAAAAGAGTTTAGCAAAAGGAAACTTATTTATGTTATATTACATGAATCTTTCTAAAAGCGTGTGTCATAAGACACAAGATAAGAGAGATTACATAGAATACAATATAAAAAGTTGTATCTATCATATTCAGATAATATATACTATACTAAATGTTATTTACTATATAGAAAAATTGAAAACCATATGGATGGTTGCTTCATATTTAGCTACCATTCAATAAAGATAATAACAAGTTACAAAGTGATTATGTTTTATTCTAAATGATGGTACATTTAGTTTGAAAAAGCTTTAAACACAATATAACCATTAATTCTATAAACCTATGCTAAATACAATTTTTTCTTTGAGGTAGCAAAAGAAGATTTTTGGATCATGAAAGATTAAAAGTTAAACTTTATGATTCCAAATATTGTTAAGGACAATGGAGCCATTGCATAAGCAAAAAGAATGAAGGTCTAAAAAATGATCCAATTATGTATTGAGACATTACCATTTGATAATCAAGAGAAATGGTACAGAAGTATAACAAGTTTCCAGCAAGGATAGATCTGACACATTCTTTTACAATACCAATATCCCATGATTGTCACATGAAAGTGTTTAGTATTGGATACCAAGGTAATTGGTATTAGTGCAAGTAGGAAATGTTGGTGTATACTCTAAGACTAATCAAATTGGCTAAACATTATTATTGTTATCTAAGGTATTCTTTATTTATGCAAATTGTATGCATATCTAAGTTCTAGAATAAATATGCTTTATAAGGGAATTACAATAAGATTGTAATTATAAGATTATCATTGCATGAAAGTATTATTCCTAAATTGGCCCAAGTCGATGCTTTGCCAAGAAAGGATATTGATAAAAGTCATAGAAATCAATACAAATGTTATTATCTTATATATGAAGTAAGTAACTGATATTTTAGATTGAAGTTTGGATAAACTTACATAAACATGTAGGTGCTTCTTACATGAACAAGTTCTCAAAAAATGACCTTATATGAGAATACTATATGACAGTTCATATTTTATCTATAACAACATTCTCATATGATGGTTGTATAAATGATTACTTGACTTGAGATTACTTATGATTTTATATGATGAATGTTATACTTTGACTTTACTTTACTCATGGTTTTAATCATGAGTGTTTTATTTGCTTATTGTTAGTATATCATAAGGCATATGAAGATGCATGAAATAATTAAGATGGGATTTATCACCTTGTGTGATCAAGTGAATATCTCACTTAGTCTTGATTGAATAAACTCGATAATTCTTTGGCCAAAATGGAATAAGATTTTGGAATAGTTTTAAAGCTTATATTCAAGGGTTAATGTCAAGAATAAGACTTAATATAGTTGAATAAAATTATGTAGACACTAACCATGCTTGATATTGAGTCGTGATATTAAATGATGAAGAATATTAACTATACTATAATACCATGTAGGGTTATGTTGTCAAACCACATTGACATTTTTTAAAAATTGAAGTCATCACAATATGGCTAGTACATCACATGATCTACAAATATTAAGTTGGTTAATTAGAGAATTAATGATGAAGTCAAAAAGTTTTGGTTCATTTAATCCAAATCAAGGATTACAATGCTTTATATTCATTGCTAGCATTCCAAGGAACTTAATGGGTTATACACAATAAGACATGGTATGAAAGATTAAAACTGAGATAAATTATGTTGGAATTAATTTATTGGGTTAAAACCCAATAAAAACCTAATATAGAGAAACATGCAAAGGCCTAATACTAAATGGGACATTATATGGTTGGCCAAGTAAGTAATTGATTGGAAAAAACTCTATAAGCATACAGGCTGTTCAAGTAATAATAAAGACTATAAAAGTTCAAATGTCAATCCCACGAGGATTAGTTAAAGACATTCCTAAGCTAAATACCTATTAGCCCCAAACCTTTTTAAAGTTAGCTCAATCAAACAAAGAAAAACATGGCATTAAACTAACTAAAAAAAATAAAATTAACCAAAGCATGTAACACAATTATAATATGGTGTAAAATTTCAAAATGTAAACTAAGTAAAATAAAGTGCAAAGTAGTAGGTAAATTGAAATGCAGTGAACTAAACATGATTTAAAGTAAAAACATATTTGAAATGCAAGCAATAATAAAAAAACATTGCAAAATCTAAGCTAGAACATGAAAACTGAAAGTATAGTAAAATTTGGAAACTAAATTTGAAACTATCATTCTAGCTTTAAATGATGCAAACTCAAGTTAACATGAACTAAAAATTTAAAGTTTGACTAAACAGGATGAGAAAAAAAAGAGAATAAAAAATTTTAGAAAAGTTGCATGAAGGAAATTAACCAAACAGTTGTTGTGTTAAAATAAAATTTTAACAATGCACAAAATGAAAATGCATATTTAAAAATTTTTAATGAACATGAGCTTAAACTGAATGAAAGCAAGATCAAACAACAAGTTTTCTATAGATTTCAACAAAAAATTCATAACAAAATAAAGGAAAATTAGCTCAACCAGCTAACAAACTAAATAGCACTTAAAAATGTAGAAAACAGAGCATACACTAGAAATGTGATCCAAACAGCAATGAAATGTAAAGAAATAAACTAGATCAAGCAAGAATCAACAAGTAAACAAGTAAAATTAAAGATTTAGAGTGAAAAAAAGGAAAACAACTTGCCAATGAGAGAGTAGTTCCATGCCAAACTTGATAGATCACATATGACCTACACTTGTCACTTGCATCCAAACAAATCTTTCAAGCTTGATTTGGAACATTGTGCTACGAGTTTGAGGCTATAATTTTAATATGTTGTAGTTAATTGGATTAGAAAACAATGAAAAATTTTTGAGTAAAAAAAAGTAAGATTTGAATGAGATATCATTAAAAAATCATAGGTAAGTCAAAATTGGTTGATTCAAAAATAAATTTGAGTATCAACAAAAAACTAGTAGATTTAAGCTAGAAATCAATAAATTTGCAACTTTCATTGCCATAATCATAAAGAACACTAAAAAATACTTGTGCTATTTAAAATTTCAATAAAAATCAATAGAAAAACATAAAGATCAAGAGTTGTTTGGTTACTAAGAAAATAAAATGCAGTAAAAGAAAAGTGCAAAAATTAAAGAACAAGAAAAATAAAATCCTAAGCTAAAGTCTCCCTAAAATGGCTAGTTCCACTCCTATTTATAGGCAGGTGAGTGATGAATGGAGCCACTGAAAATCTCTCCAAAATATCTACAATGAGGTGAGTTTTTAGAGGCTTTTTTCCTCCTTACTTTTACACTTGGTGCATGACTGTTTGGTTTTAAAACTTTTCACTGATTTGCAAGCTTCCTTCATGTGTTTTCCACTTTCAAAATGTCCAAGTTATGACCAATGAAAGCTCTCCAATATACATGTCCAAGTTATGACAAAAAACTAATGGAAAAACAATCTCATGCTTACATAATCAATACTAGATAAAAATTACATTTCAATGTTTAAAGTATCAACTCACAAATGAATACCTTATTCAAGAGTTCTCTAAGCCTAAGCATCATCTCAAATTTCACACACATTCAATCTTTTCCTATAGCTATATTCATTATCAATCACTACTTATCATTGGCTTCATGAAGAACTAATCAAAGAAAGTGTAATAATGATTCAAGCTACCACAAGTTAAGTTTAATTTCAAGGAAAAATTTAAGGAAAATTCAAGAAAATTTTTTTAAATTTTGTGCAATTTTTTCATACCCCCAAACTTAAGCAACACATCATCTTCAATGTGTAAGTATAAAGTAATAAAGTATAAAAGAGAGGAATAGGGAAACCCTCTTATCATAGAGAGAGGTGACCAAATCTCTCATCAAAGTTTTAGTTGAAACTAGTGTATCCATTTCAAGCTTCTTATTCATCTACAAAACAAAAAAAAAAATACCTATAACAAGAACAAACACCAATATGTATAAGAAAAGGTAAGTAAAATATGTAACAACAAAATGTAAAATATAAAGTTTAAGTTGCCTCCTAAAAGGCACTTTATTTAAAGTCAAAAGCTAGACTTTCCTTGGTGTTATAGAATCACACCACATTTCCTTCCTGAATCTACTTATTTCATTCTCTTCCTTTGCACCATAAATGTACTAATAAGCGTAAAGTGAATATGGTGCTTAAGGGTAAAATTGTATCCCACATTTATGAATGTTCTAAACATATTGCAATATAGCCTAATAGAAGGGTCATTGGCTTCAGTACCAATAAGATGGGTACCATCATAGAGAATATGGATATAGGGTTTATAATGAAAAAGTCTTCCATAGATGGTATATGTGTAAGCTCAATCAAGGCTGTGTTTAATAGTAGAGTCAAACAACCCTCATCACAATCATTAAATGATGGATTTTCAGACACATGCATTTTTTAGCTCATCATATAATGAATTTTCAAAGCATAAAGAAAAATACATGTTTGTACTATGAGGTTCACTTTCTTGTTAATTAAGACCATTGTTGAGACCTTTTCATAACTTAAGGTAGGAAATTAAACCATCCTCTCTAAAATCCATAACATTCACTTTCTCCTTCATGGATGGTATATTTAAAAAAAGTTCTAAGAATGAGGTGTCTATAGATTGAGCACAGGATCAAGGTATGAAAAAGCTACTAGAAAATAAATTCTTTCCTAATGAGTTCCTTCTCATTCTTAAGCTTGAAACTAGATTAAAAAAGGAATGTGTTTAAGGGCTTAAGTGATCTATCATGTAAGCTTACCTTATCAACACATCTATTCACCTCATGTATCTTCACACAATTGGGCAAGTGATCATCAAAGAACTCAAAAAATGGTATAAGTAGAATTTCAAGATCAGTTTGTTCTTGAATGCTATCCTTTATCTCAACTCCCCTAAATGATCCATTATCATCAACTTTCCTAGCCATAAGCTTATCCTTTACCTTCGCTATTTCTTTCTTCACAACTTTTATAAAATGTGGTGTCTCTAACACAATGGGCTCATCATCATCATCATCATCAATCCACATCGAATCTCCTCTCCTCAAATGATTCCCTAATGTATGCTCCTCCTTCTCTTTCCAACAAGGTGTTGACTCTATAGTTTTAGGCATAGGATCTAAAAGGTAAGTATTTAATATATGTGCATTTTGACCATATTACCTAGAATTCTTAATGCATGCTTTTAGGTCTTATTGGTATTTTTCTTGAGTTTGTAGCAATTCAATGAGCATTTCCTCAAGGGATAGTTTATTTTCTTGTGTAGGAGGTAATGATGAATATGGTGTGGAAGGAAAGTAATGTGAGGATGAATAGTATTGTATAGGGCAAGATGTTGCTGTGATGGAACATAGTGTGACACTTACGGAAGTTGCAGTGATGGTGGAGAATATTAATGTGGTGGTAGGTATTGTGAATGTGAATGCTCGATAAGATAAGTCAGGGTATACTAAGATGGTGAACTAAAAGAATGTTTTAAACTAGTATCCCATATGACCTTAGGATAACCTTTCCAAATGTGAGTAATGTAGGTGTTTGTGTAAGATTAGAAGTGTTAATCAAATAGATACCTATCACTATGGTAAACTCTATTATAGACTTCATCATTATCATATAAGCTTGGAAAGTTATGGACAAAAGTAGGTGCTAGATCATACCTAGCTTTAATGGCTTTTACTCAATTTTTTATAGAGTCAAATTTTTTAGTCAAATCTTTGAAGGCTGACTCTACTTTGGCATTATCTTCCTCACCAGGCCATGTACCACGTGATGCTTGGCTACCTCAATAGTATTTGACTTCCACATGAAAAGAAAAATAAAACACAAATATAATAGCTAAGTCTAAACTATCTACACTAAAGCTATGTAAACTAAGCAACTATCCTAAGCAATTAAATTAAAGAGGCGAACCAATCTATAGAAGAGTATGGTGAAGCACCATATTAGCTTAAGACTTTTTACTCCTAATCCTTGCAATGGCATAAAAAACTTGATTGGGAAAAACTTTGCAAGCATATGGGCTATTCAAGTAATAATAGAGACTATAAAAGTTTAGATATTGATCCCATGAGAATTACTTAAAGACATTCTTATGCTAAGTACCTATTATTTCAATATCTTTCTAAAATTGGCTCAATCAAACAAAGAAAAACATGACATTAAACTAACTAAAAAATTAAATCAACTAAAGTATGTAATACAATTATAGTATGGTGAAAAATTACATAATGTAAACTAAGTAAAATAAAGTGCAAAATAGTAGGTAAATTGAAATGCAATGAACTAAACATGATTTAAAGTTAAGATATATTTGAAATGCAAGCAATAATAAAAAAAATTACAAAACTAAGCTAGAACATGAAAACTAAAAGTATAGCAAAATTTAGAACCTAAATTTAAAACTACCATTCTAGCTTTAAATGATGCAAACTGAAGTTAACATGAATTGAAAATTTAAAGTTTGACTAAGGAACAAGAAAAGAAAGTAAAGAGAAATAACAAGTTTCAGAAAAGTCATATGAAGGAAATTAATCAAATAGTTGCTATGCTAAAATAGAATTTTAACAATTCACAAATTGAAAATGCATATTTAAAAATTGCTAATGAATATGAGCTTAAACTGAACGAAAGCAAGATCAAACAACAAGTTTACCACATAACAAAAAATTTGCAATAAATAAAAGAAAAACAACTTAACCAGTTAGCAAACTAAATAGTACTAAAAAAATATAGAAAATAGAGTGTGCGGTACAAATGTGATCCAAATATCAATGAAATGTAAAGAAATGTAAAAAATAAATAAACTAGATCAAGCAAGAATCAATAACTAAATGACTAAAACTAAAAATTTAAAGTGAAAAAAAAGCAAACAATTAGCCAAGAAGAGAGCAGTTTCATACCAAACTTGATTGATCACATCTGACTTGCATTTACACTTGCATCTAGATGAATCTTCCAAGCTTGATCTAAAATACTGTGGTCCAAATTTGAGGTTGAATTTTAATATCTTGTAGCTAATTGGATTAGAAAACTATGAAAAAAATTTTGAGTAAAAATAACTAAAATTTAAATGAGATATCATCAAAAAATCGCAAGTACGTCAGAATTGGCATATTCAAAAACAAATTTGAGTATCAACAAAAAATTAGTAAGTTTGAGCTAGAAATCAATAAAATTTGTAAGTTTTATTGCTAAAATCATAAAGAACACTGAAAAATACTTGAGAAATGTAAAAGTTCAATAAAAATCAATAAAAAAAAAATGAAGATCAAGGGATACTTTTTTGTTAAGAAAATAAAATGCGGTAAAAGAAAAGTGTAGAAATTTAAGAATAAGAAAAATAAAATCCTATGCTAAAGTCTCCCCAAAATGGATGGCTCCACTCCTATTTATAGGTAGGTGAATGGTGAATGGATGCCCTAAAAACCTCTCCAAAATATCTATAATAAGGTAAGCTCCTAGCAACTTCTTTCCTCCTTACTTCTGCATTTGGTGCATGGCTGTTTGGCTTTAAAACTCTTCATTGATTTGCAAGCTTCACTTCATGCATTTTTCCACTTCTAAATAGTCCAAATTATGACCAATGAAAGCTCTTTAATATACCATGTCATCATTGCTTGAAGTCTTCTTTTGAATGTCAAAATGTGATGTTTAATTCTCATACAAATGAAGGTTGCATTTTATGCCACTAGTGTCGTATATTTTCCTTGTTAAGCTTCTTGCATGGATGTATTGTTTTATTTTTTATTTTTTTACTAAAAAATTCAAGTATTCCATGAGCAAATTTAACAATAAAATCATTAAAAAAATGTTAAAAATAATGCTATAAAAATTCATAGAAAAAAGGTTTAAGAAAACTCCTTCAAAAGTAATCTAACCTAATGATATTAGTTTTAGGCCATTTTCACAATTTACACTAAAAATCCTCCAAAATGTATCTAAATTGATAAAATTCCTTATTTTCTCCATTTTTAGCTATACATAAAACTATTGTGATTTAGGAGTATTTTTGCTAAGAAATGCTAAAGAATAGGCTAAAATAATAGTCAAATTGCATTAATTAAAAAGCTAAAATTTTTAATGCAATCAATAATCCTATTGAGAATAGGACTTGGTCAAAGGGTTATTTTATTAAAAATAGAATTGAGCACAAGGATACCCAAATAACCTAAGGCCTTATTGAACCACTTGTCTTTATATAAAGAACATAAACTACCTTTTCTTTTAATATGTGATTGCATGAAAAATATCTCATGTGTTGAGAATAATTGAAAGCAAACACTAGAGGTTAGTTAACTAACTCACTAGTTAGATATTTCAGTTTTGAGTTCTTCATATCCCTCAGAAAAGGTTGTTTCACCTTATTCGTGCAAACTATTAAATGTTGGATACTTGGACAGCTATTGATTTACAATAGCTGAGCTTCTGGTTCTTCAAGTGTTCTTGACACCATCACAAACAAAATAAGTAAATTTGTCCTTAAAGATTGCTTATGTATGTTTGTGTATGATCTTATCAACAAGATCAATAGCTTAAGGGATTGAAAATTTCTAAATTTCATTGTACATTACTTTGATGTAAGATGATTAATTCCCAACATGAAGAGCATAGAGGTTTGAAAGTAAGGGTATGAGAATGACAAGGTGTGGGCATACAGAAATAGAAGGGAAAAGAAATAATAGGGTTTGAGAATTAGTGATCGAATTTTCTAAAAAAATTCCATTGCTAAATCTTAAAAATTTTTCAAAATTTTTAAGTTAATTAAAATAATTCACATATTTAAAAAAAAAAATAGAATTCTTTATCAATGAAAATGTTTCGTGGCTAAATCCATTGGAATAAAGCATAATTAGTGGCGCAACACCTATAGCTAATTTTGTCGCTAATGATGTTTTTACGCACGAACATTTAGAGACAGAATCAATTTTGTCGATATATTTTTATCTTTAGCGATAAAATTTCATTGCCAAAATTGGTATTTCTATTCACTTATAATCCATTAGTAATCTTTTCTCTTATTGTGTTTAGCGATGAAAATTTTTCATTAATAATTTTTTATAACTGAAAATTATTCTCTTGTTGTGTACCTCTATCAAACTCTATCTTTCTCATACTTTTCTCCACTCTCCCTCTTTTACCCTTGTAATCCCCTAATCTCTCCATTGTTTTTCCCTTGACCCCACTCTCCTTAATTCTCGATTTTCTCTTGTAACCCCTTTACCTTTAACAATTTAGCTATCAAAACAAATGAATTCTCAACTTTCCAAATTTTCCTTCTCTTTATTTCTTTGCAAACTCTAAACCAATTAGGTTACTCACAAAAACCCTAGTTTTTCCTTGATTCTAGTGGGTTTTCTCACTTAAACTCTTCATTTCTTGTTTTTTGTATAATATTTCTTAGCTTCTTAAAGTTCTATTAATTGTATTTTCTGTCACTTAGGTTTATAGTTAGGGTTTAAGGTTTGATTTTTTTTTCTTAATCCAAGTATTTTGACCTTTATTTTGCAAATTTTCTTTTGTGAGTTTTCGTTTTTAAATGTTTCCAATTGGTGGGTATTCTTTATTTTTGTCATTTTAGTGATTTTTTTTTATTTTAGTTTAGTTGAAGTGTTTTGAAGTTATTAACTTTGAATATTTTCAAGCAAGCTACTTAAATTTTTTTTTTGGATTTCTTTTTAAGAATTTTTTAGTGATTTTTATGTTGTTTGAATTATAGGTATGTTTTGTTTTATACTAAGTTCAGTATTTTGTTAAGTAAGTTTTGTGAATGTTATACTTAATATCTTTGATAAGTTTTCAAGTAGTAGCTACTTAAATATTTTTTATTTGTTGGGTTTTTCCTTTTATTTTGGGAAAATATATGAAATATGAGCATATATTTGGCTACTTGGAAATTGAGAGAGCACAAAAATGAATTTTTATTTTTATTTAACTTTCTTATAATTTTCTTAAAAACATTTTATAATTAGCTATCCTACTTGGTGTCTTATTTGGCAATAATATTAGCCATCTGAAAAAATTAACAATGCATGTAATATACTCATCATATTTCAATTATCCAAGTCTTTAATTAATTACATTCCAAATAAATATGGTCTTTATTTATTAAAATTAAAAAGTTCAATGTTGATTTGAGCAATATTCAAACTTTTAGAACAAAATTAAGCATTTAAACTCCAATTCTGACATCCATGAGTTTTGGATTACATCTTTAGCATACCAAGGCTCATTACTATCACGAGGTCAAAAGGCTTATTATTATCAAGAGGTCAAAAACCCCAAAACTTATCTCATCCTATAAGTAACCTTAAGCGTTAACTTTTCAATAGCCTAAAATTTAACATCCAAAATTAACAATCTCAAATCTCATTTTTATCCTCTTGGCAACCCCAAGAGTCAACTCTTTAATAGCCCCAAGTTCATTATTTTTTGAGGTCGACACCCCTAATTTGATTATCTTTATCTTCTAACAACCTCAAGGGTCAACCTTTAATAATCCAAGGCTTGTCATCTTTTAAAGTTAGCAACCTTAGACTTCAATAGTCCTTGTAGCAACCATAATAATTGATTTCATCCTCCAATTTTGATAAACTTGAGTTTTATATCTAATAGTCAATACTCATTTCGAGATCCATAACCCCAACTACCTTTCTTATTTCCTTAGAAACCTTAAGGATAGATTTTAAACTTCCTAATAGCCCAAAGCCTATTCAAATTAGTAATCATGAATCTCAATTTTTTCTCCTTAGTCTAATAATATTATGGCATGTAAGCATGTTTATCTGTAACAAGCTTGGCTAAACAAGAAAGAAAAATTAGTCATGTTTAACTACTACCTTTTCTAGGTCATTGTTGCCAAACATTGAAAATTTTCACATCGCAAATGACTCAACAATAGATAATGTCATGTGATCACATGATCAAGTCTCATCTATAAGCACTAAAATTTACACCTAGATTAACGAACAATAAATTAATTTCTCAAATTAACAAAATTAGGTAAGTAAAGGCTTATTACTTAATCAACATTCACTTTAGTCGATCCCACTTCAACTGCAACAATGATTGAATTTAGGCTAACTTGAGACAAGATTACCAATTGGGCTTAATTTTAAGCTTAGAATGAACCTAGGAAAAGTCTACTAATTGGCACATGTGTCTGTCGATTAGTTGGGAAGAGTTCAATCTAAGTTTTGAATAAATTTGGATAAAATTTAGGCCTTTGTCAGTAGAAAATAAAACCTAGTTGATCAACCATCACATCAGTTGATCAGCTAACACGTGCAAAAAAGGCTAAATGTGATAATTATGATTTATCTCTAGATAAACCCTAGATTACCATCCTAAAACTAACATTTTTTCCTTTTAGTTTTTTTTTCTCAAAAAAATTCTTTTCTCATTAACTTTAATATGTGTCATTCTTAATTAGAATTGTCCTTTTTCTCTTCTTAATCTTTTTTCCAAAAAAAAAAAAAAATCTCAGTCACCCATTTTCCCACTCATTATGAGTTAGAGACTTTATTCTCTCTTTTCATTTTTCTAAAATAATCTTTCATTCATTCAATTAGCCATTCTTAGTTAGATATTTTCATCTTTTTCTTTTCTAGTTTTTCACCAAAATAATCTTTTTATCATTTGCCCATTCTTAGTTAGATTTTCCATCTTTTTTTCACTTTTTTATTTTATATCATTTTCCATTTTCTTTCAATAGTTTAGTTTTAAAAAAAAATCAATGTCTTAAATCCTTGTCACTCATGCTTATTCATTTTTAGCTAAAGTTATTATTTTCTCCTTTGTCATTAATTATCATGTCCCCATCCTTAGAATCTCTAAGTTCTATCTTTCAATCCTAGCATTCATTTTTTTCTTATAATCTTAAAGATTCATGCATAACTAGAATTTCCATTCTCTTTTTTTAATTTTAAAAAAAAATCTTTCTTTTTTATGCATTTTTTCATCATTTTAGCTAGAATTTTCATTTTCTTTTCCTTTTAGGTTTAAAAAAAAAGGCTTGAGACAATTTGTTAAAAAACTTTTGACTGAATTTTTGTTTTGGTTTTCTTGTATTCAAAAACTCTTAAACATCATATCAACTTTCACTCCTTTATCAACCAAAAAAAATATTTAAAAAATGTTGGAACACATCCTGAGTCAACAAAACACCTTTATAGACCTATTACAAAATGATGACCAAACGAACCGCATTAAGCTTTAGCTGCTTAGCATTTCAAAAACTAAACAAATGAATTGGATCCTAAACCTAAAAAAAAAGCTATTGACCTTCCAAACACTCAAAGCCAAAGGGCTTGAAAACATTACTATACCAAAAAGTTTCCAACCAAAAGAAGAAAGTAAAACCATACTTGAAATCCAAAAGATAATCTCTTGCAAATAACTAACTATCTCCTTATGTTGACAAATTGTCCCTTAAACCTAAACTTTGCCTTCCATCCAACTTCAAAATGCCTTTCTTTGACAAGTTTGATGGAATAAGAGATCATAAAGTCCACCTTAAGTAATTCATAGCCATGTTTAAGGCTAGTGGCTTAAATAAATAGCAACTCTATCCAATCTTCCTAATAAACCTTTTTAGAGCCACATAAAAAAAGTTTTATAACAACCTAAAACCATAACCATAGAGTAGTAAAAGATGACCAAAGCTTTTATATGCTTATATGTGCATAACACCTAACGTGATGTTATCTTTAAAGACTTAGAAACCATCAAAAAGAAAAACACTGAAACTATTGCTAAGTTTCTAACTAAATGATGAGGTCAAGCCCAAATGAAAGTAGGCCCACCAAGAAAGTGCAACTGTGAATAGTGATAAATAACCTCTTCCTAATGTACTATAGCCAACTCATTGCCCTATCATTGGTGACCTTTGAACAACTATATAAGTTAAGCATGCAAGTAGAAGAAGCCTTACTAAAGGATCATTGAATTGAAGATATTTTGCTAGAAGGTTGTGAAATTAAAGATATTTTGTTGTAGTGATGAATTTTTACGTTTGATTTTGAAAGTGGTAATCAAAATTATATTTTTCTTTCATTTGAGGTATTTCACTATATTTATTAATATAAATAATATATACAATCAATATATTATAAAAATAAAAATCTCATAGAATTATAAAATTAATATATTCATAAATCTATAAATTTATTAATTTAATTTTCATAATAAATTATGAACAAATAAAAGTGTCAAGATTGTAAAACAAGAATTTTTATAAGTTTCAATTAAAAAACATTTTTTTATAAGCAATTAAGACAAATCAATTTAAATAGTACTATAGTATAAATTAATATCAAACTATACTAAATTTTGATGAAACACGAAAAATTAAAGATTACTCATATAAAGACAATAATAAATATTAAAAAAAACAATAATTGACAATAATTTTAGCTTTGTAGAGGTGGCTACTAAGTGACAACCCAAATGATTAAGTAAAATACATTGATAACAACACAAAAATATAGAATAGAATTGAAACATGTGAAGAAAATTTACAAATAGGTAAAAAAAAAACTTTATTTAGTAGGAAAGATGGAAATAAAAAATATATAAACTTATTAATTTAATGGTTATGTTACAATGTATGAAAGTGATTGTAAATACTAACCATTGGATTAACAAGTTTTTTTTATCCTTACTCATTTTTGTCATTCCTACCAAGTGAAATCTATATGTAGACTTGGAGTCATGTTGAGAAAGTCAAAAAGTCAATTTGACTTTTCTTAAATTTACATGATTGTGACTTAATAAATGTGACAAGTCAATTGATTTTAAGGATTTTTAAATAGTAATTGGTGGGTACAATAAATAAAAATAACTATGTGATTTTAAATCCTTTTAACTTACAATGCATAAGACTAAGATCTCAACAAAAAATAAATAATTAAAATTCAAAATAAAAAAATAAAAATTGTATGTTGGATGGGCTAATTTAAATTCATTTAATATTGATATATACCTAAAATGAGAAGTTCTAAATATTTTTGGAAGGGCTAGCTCCCACTATGATCTTTTAGTGCTTTGTTGGAAGACTCAAGTAACCAAAAAAAAAAAGTCAAGCAAATCTCAATAATTTGTCATTGATGTAGCATTTTCTTAATGGTCAAAGGTCAATAATGTTATAAACTCTCTTTTGAGAAATTTGTTTGATTTTCATACTCAATATTGTTTTGAGAAATTTTATAAGATAACATTTTCTTGAAATAATTGTTATTAATCTTGTGTTAAAGATTATTCTTTAAGGGACTCATTGATTTTCTTCTCTTAAGAGAATATACTTAAATAATCAAAGCCATTGTGACTTTACTTGAACATGTCCCATGATAATCACTTCATTTTGCATTCTTGAACCTTGTTTTAAAGCTAATCAATCAATATTGACATAAAAAGAGGCATTTTTGTTTAATCCTTGTTAAATTCATTATCCTTTGTTAAACACTTTAGATCATGCAAGGATTTTTTCAAAATAACCTTCATTAAAGATCACTTATTTGTTATGCGATTTGATTTACAATATGAAAATTCACAAGCCAAAGATTCCAATGATAAAAAGCCTCCTTTGGCATCCCATATCATATTACCAACCACCTTTGCACATACAAATTCCTTTGCAAATCCTTTAAGCCTATACATTTAAATATTCCTTTCTTAAACCCATCATTCACCAATGTTTTAAGGTTTAGTCATGTGTGCATTGTCATCATTGATCAAATCCCAATTTCATTCTTTGAAAAAAAAAAGAAAAAGGAAAAAAAGACAATTAAAAAGATAAAAAGAAAAAAAATATTTTGGAGGATCAATTATTCTTTTAAAAAAATGATGCAATATATCATTTCCCATAAGCACATCACATTATTTTGAGCCTTAATCTCCCTTTTCTTTTAAACCCTTCACCAAATTGACTTTACAACCTTTCAAAAGTCTTTTTTAAGGAATGATTTGTCTTCTAAATTTAGTCTTCATGATAATAGTATTAGCACAAGTTATGCATAATAGGTGGCACTTGATCCTTAACATTTAAGCCTTATATATCCTTTTTTCTTAGCCTTAGAAACCTTTTGTCCCATTGCAATCTTGAGAAAGTCCTTTTAGATCAATTAAGATTACTTGGTCTTACAAAACATGTCTAAAGTAATGACAAATTGGGAAGAAATTTTCTCTACATAAAAATTACAAAAAATAAAAAATAAAAAAAAATAAACGAGCCTACAAGGTTGAAAACTTGAAAGGGTGACAAACAAAAATTAAGGCATACTCTTTAGATAGAAAATCCAAACAAACCATCTAGATAAAAGTTAGAGCAATGCTTTTTAATTCTCTTGAAAATAATGATGAGGACAAATTCATAATCAAGAAAAATTAGGTTTTAAGGTAACAATTGTGAAGATAAATTGATCTTTTCTCTTAGGTGAAAAAATCAATTTGATTTCAAAAAGAATGATTTTAACATGAACTTAATGCTGATTATTTTGAGCACAAAAATGGTCAAATCCAAAGGTTTTTCAACATTTCGTTTAGTGCCTATATCAAGCAATGTCATTTTGTCCATTATTTGTTCTTACAAGATATCTTTGATCAACCTTTCACAAACAAACCCTTCAAAAATCTTTCTCACATCAATTTCATATGACACCAAAAATTAAGCTAAACTTTAATAGAGTCATTCACGAAATTATCTTTTGATTTTTATTTTCAAAAGTTTTCATGTGATTTTTCAATTCATGATCCTCAATGGATGCATCATTCAAAATTTCATGCAAAATACAATTTTCAAAGTTTGCCAAAATTTTGGAGATAAATTATTTCAAGCCTATTTCATGAATTAAAAGCTCGATAGCTCAAATTGTATTTTAACCATTATGATCAAGCATTTTGCAAATGAATTTTTGCACTTTCATTCAAAATTTTCCCACTAGTGAACATTATTTAATTGAAGAAATTATTACTCATCAAATTCAAATTTTTTCATTTTTCCATTGCCAAAAGGGTATCGTTGATTAGAATTCACTACTCCATCAAAATTCATCTATTCAATCTTCTATATCAAGGGCATGATTGATCTTTTTCAAGCTTTAAATGACAATTTTATTCATTCTTCCCATCAAGGGAAATTATTTGTTCATAGCATCATACATTTCAAATTTTTAGAATAGATTTAATTCCTTCTTCTCGCTTCAAAGGGCATTATTCATTTAAATGCATCACCTCTCCTTTTCAAGCTTTAAAATCAATCTCCCCCATCATGGGCATGTCAATTTGAAAGTGTCATCTTCTTCCAAATTTTAAAAAATCAATTTATGAGCAACATTTTTGACATCACTCATTTTTTTCCCATAAGAAGGTATCCTTATTCAATTTATATAATTCAATTCTTATCCACCAAGGGGCATAATGAGTTTTAAAAACATCATCTTTTGCAAAAAAAAAAAAAATCAACCTAAAATTTTTGAATAAGGGAATGACTACTTTGAATCACCATTTTTCGCCAAATTGAGAAATCCATACACTTCGCTTTACGCATTACTAGTAGCATGAATCCACACCCAATTCCATAAATTTAACATTCCTTTTAAAATCATTTCTTTAGATTTTTAAAATCAAATCTCTTACTTCATTCTTGTTGACAACCTCAACAAAGTCATCATCATTCACAAATTTAAAAAATCAATCTCAACTTTTCCATCTTGAGAACATTTGGTCTTTTTGGCTACCTCTAAAAGTTATTCCAAACTTCCATTCTAACAAATTTTCTTACCATTCTCAAAGAACAATTTCAACCTCTGTTGGCAACCCCTACAACTGATGGCACTCATAAATATAGTCATTTTTTGGTTAAATTTGGTTGAAATTTTTAAAATTTGATTAAATTTAGTGCATGTAATGTATGTTTTCTTGATCCTTAGGTTTTTCTACTTGGAGTAGGATTTTTATTCATTTTGATGCAAACGATTATACAAGATTAAGACAAGTATTATTCTTATAACATTCGGTCAAGCATGTAAAGATGAAACTGAATTTTACTTAAAGTAAGATTATCTAATTGGGCTTATAGTAAAAGTTATGATGGCACTCAAATTCTCACAAGCATTTAGCTATCCTATATCCAAAAAGACTTCTACAATGCATGTGTTATATGAAGAGTATTGATTATACAAGGACTCTAGGAAAGCATTCGGCCAAATGAGTTTATGTTCAACCATGACTTTTGATCACCATTCAAAAAATTGTAGTTGAAGAGGGATTGTGCAAGATAAAACTTAAAGACTTTGGATGAAGATCAACAACATGGCCTTGGATTATAAGCTCTAGATAAATACATTAAGATTTCAAGATCAAGATGAAGCTATTCAAGATCTAACGTCTACAATGAAATCCTAAAGAGTATGATCGGCCAAACTCATCAAGATTGAAAAATCTCATTCAGCCAACTCTTTTGAATACCAAGATAATTCTATTCTTTAGTGTTTTAATAAGATTGAACTTATGAGATTTGTATTTACCCCTTAGCTGAACCTATATTTATAAATAAGGAGGTTAGTTCTTTATCACACACGACATACATCCCTTTTTTTTTCTTTCTCTTTATTGTTTAGTTTTCTTAGTTCTTTTGATGTTTTATTTGTATTAGGCTAAAATGATAGATTAGTCAGTACAAAAGCTTTGTTTTCTAAAATTTTCTTATTCAATATAGACATTCTTGTTTTCAAAATCTATTTCCTTTAAAAGCTTTCTTTGTTATAATTGACTTTCCAACCTTCTTTTATGCAATATAGTATTCGACCATTATAGATTTTTTTAAAACAAGCTTTGATTCTTAATGCACTTTAGATTTTTTTTTTTCATGTTTTTACTAGTTTAGCATTGCTTTTAGATTCATTATAAGTTTCAGTTTCATGCTATTTTGTTTCCATTATTTCTTTTATGCTTTTATTCTATTCGACAATCCATAATCTTTTTTTTA
Organism: Durio zibethinus; assembly: GCF_002303985.1. The sequence continues at coordinate 15,183,275 of NW_019167926.1, read as the reverse complement.
TTCAAGCTTTTAATCTTTGTTTTATTAGATCTAGTACATTTGGACACATTTAGAGCTTTCCAAGTGATAGTTGGATAAGTTGAGTCTAAGCCTATATTCGGTTTTCATTACTTGTTTTCTTTCATATTATTTTTGCAAATCAATCAAAGTTTTCATTGGTTTAAATATAAGAGTTTAGTTTATCACTTTTGGTACTTGAATCCATCCAATAATTTAATTTTATAATTCTCGTGGGATGAAACTCTACTTTCATCACTACTATTACGCGATGTGATATGTGCACTTGCAAGCATTACGAAAATAAGCCATCAACAACTTTGTTGACAACTTCAAGAATCATTTTAAGAGTCTTTAAGGCATATTTATCATCTTAAGGATTCATAACATCAAGTCTTAATTTCCTTTCTTTTTGGCAACCCCAAAAGTCAAATCCAATTCTAGTCACAAATGGCTAATCAACCTAGACTTTCGATAAACTCAAATCTTACACTCAGTTCCTCTTAGCAACCCCAAGAATCAAATCCAATTAGCCATAAATGGTTAATCAATTTAGACCTTCGATAAACTTAGTTGTTACTTTCATTTTATCTTGTAACCCTAAAATTCAATTTCAATTTCAACCATGAATGGCTAATCCATTTACATATTCGATAAACTTAGATCTTTTCCTCATTTCTTCTTGGCAACCCCAAAAGTCGAATCAAATTATAACCACAAATGTCTAACCCATTTAGATTTTTGATAAACTCAGGTTTTATCTTTACTTCTACTTGGCAACCCAAGAGTCGAAATCAAATTATAACCACAAATGGCTAATCAAACTTAACCCTCAATAAACTCAAGTCTAATCCTCACTTCTTTTCAGCAGCCTCAATAAGTGAATCAATCTCAATCATAAATCATAAAACTTAAGTTAATCTCAAAACTTTTGATTAACTTAAGTTTTGGTGATTTTTTATGAAAATCCCAAAAATTATTCTAATTCTTGTTGACGGCCCCAACAATCATTCAAAACTTTTCCAATATCAACTTAATCTTTCAAACTATGTTTGGGTCTAATTTTTTCATAATACGTAAGCAAATCTAATGCAAGCGGGACCCTACAAACAAAATCTTTTGGCATAAAATCCCTAAGACCTTTTAAACCTCCGTGTGACGAAGCACTAGCTCCAAAACCCAAAACATGACCCAACCGATCAACACCCACATCCATTGATTGGTTCACCTTTGTAAGATTACTTAGACCCGTAATTTAAAACATGACATGAACATGATACGAATATAGGACATAAAAGTAAAACAACTTAAAATTTTAGCAATAACTATAAATAGGTTTAACAAAATAAAAAAAAATTATTTTATATTTTCGTGTTGACACAAATTATAACACGTAATTTTCATCTAAAATACAACATAAATACATAAAATTTAATATTTTGTATGATATGAATAAATGAATCGCTAAATCTAAGATTACTTATCAGTTTCATTTTCACCTATCTCTTCCATACCTACCTTAAGACCTTGATCCTATCACTCTAAGAAATACTTATCCAACAAAAACTCTACCCAAAAAGTTTCAATCCAATCAAAACTCTACTTAAAGAGTCTTAATCCAACTAAAACTCTACCCAAAGAGTCTCAGTCCAATCAAAACTCATCCATAAAAATCCTAGTCCAACCAAAACTCTTCCTATAAAGTCTCAATTCCACCAAAACTCTCATAAAGAGTCTCGATCACTAAAAGATTTCTAAAGGGTCCCAGATCCATCAAAACTTTGTCCAAAAAGTTTCTACCAAATTAAAATTCTTACAAAGAGTTTGATCTAACTAAGGCTCTGCCTGACGATCTGGAGAGTTTTAGTCAAGATAAAACTCTACTCAATTTAACCTAGCTAATAGGCCCAGACTTCCAGCTGTTATATTGGATCTTGCATCAAATAGATATGTTGAGGCATAATTCCTACAAACCTTTATGCATTTTAAGCTTTTCATTAAATTATGAGCTTGTTGACATATCATCCATGATCACATATCATTTGAAATTCTTATTTATTTTACTATTTAAGATGGTGGATATTTTCCATGTAAATTCACATCCTATATGTCATGCATTATCTTATTTTTTTGACTTGATAAAAGCAATGAGTTGTATTAAATATGTCCTTAAGATATCTTTTTATATAAACTATCATTATAATATGTCATATAGACTACATTGCAATTCATATTTCTTTGGTTACATTTTCTTGTTTTATATTATGACATGAACTGTTTTATTTTTATAAATTTGATTAATAACATAATATTTGCATAATTAACGGTTGATAAATCACTTGAAGTTGCCAGTCCACATGCATTTTCCAATATGTACGCATTTAGCACGGGACATATAAACTATTCATATGCATTACTTGTTACGAGGAATAAAAATGAGAGACATGCTTTTTAATCCATAAGCTAGTCAAGGTGCTGGTCTAAAATAGATAAGTAGAGGTTAGGTTTATTCCAAATAGGGTTTATAGCTTTGATTACTCTAATATTATGTTTACTATCTCTAAACCAAATTCTTTAGTAAAAACAAAACTATGACCTTGAAACCAACATTGATTCTCGAGACATAAATAAGCTGATTGGTGACTTCTAATCAAACCTTAGATTTCAACACTAAGAAGAACACTAAGGGTGAAACCTATATTGCCTACACCATTAAAAGAAGTGCTTGAATAGATGAAAATAAAATTTATGGGCTTAATTAAAAAGTATCATTATTTGTTAATAAAGTATTAAACTATTAATTTTGATGATTATGATTCAAATCTTAATAACCTTAATTTAAGAAAAAAAATGATTTATTATCTAGATTTTTTTAGATAATATAAAGGCCTTTTATCTTTTTAGCTTTTAAAATTCAGGTCTGATGTAGATAAAGGAGTATTATGTTCAAATGCAGTCAAAAAACCCATTCACTAATTCCTTTACAAAACTTGTTCACAAAAACATCTTGAAACTAAAAAGAAAAAGGTCTATGGAAGTTACATCTTTATGTTTAAATTTGAGAAAAAGATATGAAAGAAAAAGACTTCAATGGCACAACAAATGGCATAATATCATTGGACAAGCCTATAAATGATGTGGTGGAAAGGGCCTACTCAATAATTTCTCCTTTTACAAGGCTAGACACTTTGTAAATGCTTAATTTGTCATCATTTATCTAATTATTAACCATTCTTAAGGAACTCTAATTTCATTAGGCTTTTATCACTTTGTATTTTGTGAATTAATTCTTATCTTTAATATGATATTTATTCACATACACCAATTATATACTCCATATCAACTTAACTTTAGGATATGTGACAAATTATAAAGTTAACCCAATAACTAATGCCCAAAAGAGATTAGAGATTTGGAAGAAAATTTTCAATTCAATCAAAGTTTTCAAAAGTTCAAAAATGAATTTACTTATTTAGATAAAAATAAGCAACAATTTCAAAATTTTGGAGATAATGTTAAGAATAATTTCTGAATTATAGTGAAATATTTAATGTAGTACCTAAACTTTAAAAATAACTAATGTGGTACTTGAATTATGTACTTGTTAACTGAAGTGGTATTTGAATTATTGTTTGTACGCTATGTGTCATCATTTTAAGGTAGTCATGTTAAGGATAAATAACAAATTAGTTAACAAATTTATAGTTAAAATATTATATTATAAATTTTTTAAGTTTAAGTACTACGTTGGACATTTTACTATAATTCAAAGGTCATTTATAATATTAACCCAAATTTACGTAGAATTTCAAAAAAGGAATTTGAGATGCTTAAATTTTCTTTTAAAATTTCACTTAACTAGGTGATTTTTTAAAATTTCTCCAAATCTTCTATCTTTTTATTGCACATTGCATGCCTTAAAATACAAAACTAAAAATATATATAATTTTATTTAATTATAATATATATTTTTAAATTTTATATTATTAGTAATATCTATATATTTTTACAAATACAATAACACCAATATTACATATTTTGTTTATGCACATATTTTTATCTTTAATATCAATATTTTTCTTTTATAATTATTTTTTATTTCATCAAATTGTAATAAACTAAATTTCTTTCTAAATAATATTTATTTAAAAAATAATTACAAATATTAACATTTTAAAATGATACATCAATTTAAAATGTCTTTATTTTAATTTTTTTAAAATTATAAAATTTTCTATCCATACACATTGTAAGAAAGTTTTGACTTAGTGGTCTCAAAGTGAGATTCACTCAAAAAACAATTATTCTTAACCTTTCATAATGAGCTGGGTACTCCTCAAGTGTTCGACCGGGGAACTAGAAATTTCTTGAATTTTTAGATTTAACCATTCAACTCTCAATCATTTTTTTTAGTTTGATATTGACTTTCAATATTTTCAAGTCCATCTTTTTATCAGATGCATGCATTTCTCTACCGTTGTAAATAGCTAACCTTTCTCAATAATTGGGCTATTCTTGTCTTTAAGTGGCACTAAATTCTAAGCTTCTAATCTCCAGATTTTTCTTCTCTAGTCTACTCGGTGTTTTTTCCCCCAAATATCAATCTCATAAGAGCATCTCTTTCCCTCATCGCTAGCAAAAAGATTTATAACAAGATTCAAACCTCTAACCTTTTAATTTCATAACAAAAGACCATATCATTATTCCAAATTTATATTTTTGTTAAATATTTATTTATTTAATATTAATCATATATTTAATATTAAAACCTCCTTTTAACTGAAACAATGAATTTTCTTAAAAGTTAAAAAGACTTGACCTTCACTAAAGAAATCCGAAAACAAACTATTAAATAAAGAAAAAGAAAGCCCTACATATTAACATCTATTCTATTAACAAAATATTAAACTTTTATTTTCAATAATTAAACTCAAATTCTGACAACTTCAGATAAAAAAAATTTTTTTTCCTGATCCCTATACATAAACAAAAGTACCAAAAAAGACTTATATTCAGAAATGCCCATCAGTAGTCAATCACTTTTCCGCAGACCTCCAAAACATGTCCAAGTATGTACTGGGAATTGGCCAACTGGCACATAATGCAGCACGGATTAGAAAGAAGCACCACATCAGTATACGGATTAAAGCACAAATAAACATTGATAAAAATTATCAGAAAAATCCCACAGAAAATCAGTAATCTAACTATTGGTAAAAGAAATCATTGATCAAATGCCAAGAAAAGATTTACCGATTATATCTATGTTCACTAGTATCCTCAACATCAATAGTTAGCATCTGACGATTACCACAGCTTGCCCTCATCACAACCACCGGCACAGATTCTCTAGTCTTGTCCCACGTTATCCCAAAGAACTGAAACCAAGACAAAATGATTCATCACTTGATACTATAACGAAGATGATAAACAAATTACAAGAGAAAGAACCAGTTCTCAAGATATGAGTATGACAGATCAACAACTGATGACAGTGACGATGTCCCTCGGGTACGAGGCACAAGAAAACAAGCGAACAAATACAACATGCATCTATATAAGTACAACACGAATCCTTTTTTATTACTATTATAACAAATTAAGAATTCAAATATCAATTAAGATTTTTTAATATGTTCATTTTAGCTCTTTTTTCTAAATAAACACTGTACAAATTAAGCATCAAGAAATGTGAAAAGATCTTACAAAATTTGCACAGTTAATGTTAAAAGACATTTATGTTGCAATCTTGGGACAAAAAAAAAGTCCAGACTTCAGATAATTAGAGGATAATTTGTGTGAAAACACTTAGTTACAGCTAATTGTAATCTGTAATCCTAAAATTAAGTATGTTGTAATCTATATCCCTAGAATTAAGTACTTCCTAGCTTTAAGATTAGGATAAATAATTCATCAATTATAGAGATCAATTTTAAGAAGATTTAATTTTTTAATTTACCATTTAGTTAGTTGTATATAAACCTAAAGTGTTTGTATAATTTGACAAACAAGTTTTTCTATATACTCAATTTTTTTCCACATAGTATCAAAGTATTAGGCTCTTTTTGGGAAGCAAAATTTTCAACCTTCATTATTGACTTCTATTTTAAACCTTCATTGTCGAACCTGTTAAGGCCTTTGTAGCCATATTTTTCCCTTCTTTAGCCTTCATTGCTAAGATTTATTGCTGGTTATATCTTAATTGTTAAGACTTATTTCAATCCAAAGAAATATAACAATTTCAAAAATAACAAAATCTACTACTGCTACTACCCAATTTAACGAAATGATAACTAATAAAACTATCGGAGTATTATAGAAGTCCTGGGAACAAGGAGAGTTGGATAGAGGAGATTGAAAAACTGAGAAGCCTATTGAAAACCCTTGGAAAGCTTACTAAAGTATGTTCCTTGAGTAAGATCTCTGGTTCAAGTAAAGCTTTTGGCTCTCATGAAATAAATTTCTCGGTTAAATTTATTACGAGTTATAGGATCATTAATTTGAGCTACATAACACATAACACATTCCTCATAGAAGCTTAGTACAAATACCTTGTGCCCTAGTAATAAAAAAATTATTGTGGCAAATGGTTCACTTATTACAGTGGCAAGATTAGGAGATGTTCAAATTAATCTCTTTTTTGTTCTTAAAAATGATCATGTGCCTTGATTGTCTACTAATCTGATATCTATACAAAACCTTACTAAAGACATGAACTACAAAGTAACTTTTTATCCCTCTTATTATAAATTTAAATACCAAAGTTCGAGGATGAAGATTGCACTTGCTAAGGATAAGGATGCAATATACTATCTTAACACACCAAACAACACAAGTAATATCAAGAATAATTTACCTTTGTCATTTCTTTCTGAAAAATCTCGCAATAAAAACAAATCTGACTTTATCATTTTTTTCTTGGACATCCTTCCTTTGAAACTTTGAAAAACATGTTTCTTTCTTTGCTTAAAAGATTAAATGTCAAAAATTTTCATTGTCATGTTTGTGAACTTGCAAAGCACAAACGTGTCTTTTCTAGTTAGCAATAAAAGAAATTCTACTCATTTTTACTTGATTCATAGTGATATATAGGGTACATTTATAATTTCTAATATTTCTAGTTCAAAATGGTTTGTTTCATTCATAAAATGATTATATCAGGGTTTCTCAGATTTTTTTATTTCAATTCAAATCAAATGTGAATAGTATTTTTTAGCTTCTAAAACATGATCCAAAATCAATTAGAGTGAAAATCAAGAGATTTAGGTTTGATAATGCAAGACAATATTTTAACAAAAGTCTACCTATTTTCAAAAAGAGGTGATTATCCATAAGTCATTTTGTGTTAATACTCTATAGCAAAATGAAGGGACAAAAAAGAAAAAACGCCATTTATTAGCCACAACCCAAGCCTTACTTTTTCAAGCAAACATACCCAACTCGTACTGGGGGAAATTGTTCTTACTGCCACACATTGTAAATTGATTACCTTAAAGGGCTTTGAGATTTAAAACTCTTATGAAACTACTTTTACAATTCTATCCCAACTTTAATACCACAAACATCCTCACACCTATGATATTTGCCTGTATATCATTTGTTCATGATTCTATAAAGAAATTACAAGTATACTCAAAAAGGAAAATTCCAGGTCCTAAATCATGCAAGTCTAAGAACCTAATCCTAACTTTAGAAATGAGGTAATTAGAGTCTTTGACTCTATTTTTCAAAATGAGAATGGCTCTGCTAAAACTAAAACTAGTGATTATGATCTAACTATTGCCATTAGGAAAGGAACAAGAGAATGTACTAAGCATCCACTATACCCAATCTCTAATTTTGTATCATTTGAAAATTCTCACTATCCCACAAAATTTCCTTATGAGCCTAAACACTATTTCTATTCCAACTACATTATCTGAGGCAATATCTAGTGAGAAATGGAGCCAAGCCATGAAAATATAAATAGAGACCTTAGAGAAAAATAAGATATGAGAATTGGTAGAGTTGCCTAAAGGAAAAAATCCAATTGGGTGGGTTTTCACTATAAAATACAAGGCAAATGGTCATGTTGAAAGGTATAAAACTAGGTTAGTGGCTAAGGATTATACTCAAACTTATAGAGTGGATTATTAAGAAACTTTTACTCCAATTGCCAAGATAAATACAATTAAAATTTTGTTATCCTTGGCTACAAATTACAATTGACAGCCTCAATAATTTGATGTAAAAAATGCTTATTTACATGGTGATTTGGAAGAAGATATATATATATATATATATGAAGGTTCCACCCAAATTTGAAGGTCATCTAGAAGCAAACAATATATGTAAGCTGAAAAAGGCTTTATATGACCTTAAAACAGTCCACTAGGGCTTGATTCGGGAGATTTGTCAAAGTGATGCTATCAATGGGATATAAGCAAAGTCAAGGATATCACATGCTGTTTATCAAGCATTTGGATTCAGGGAGAGTTATGTTCTATTAGTGTGTGTTGATATAATTGTAACCAGAGATGCTGAAAAAAAAAAATCTCTAAAACAATGTTTGATTAGAGAATTTGAGATAAAAGAACTAGGAAGATTGAAATACTTCCTAGGAATTGAAGTAGCTCACTCACAGTATGGTATTTTCATCTCACAACAGAAATATGTGATGGATTTTTTAAAGGAAACTGAAAAGCTCGCATGTAAACCTACAAATACCCCTATAGATCATAATTATAAACTTAGAGAAGCTAATAAAAATGCTACTGTAAATAAAGAGATGCACCAAAAATTAGTTCAAATACTTATTTACCTCACATACTAGACCTAACACAGAATATGTTATGGGTGTGGTAAATCAATTATGCATAGTCTTAAAGAAGTGCACCTACAGGTTGTCTACCGTGCACTACATTATTTGAAAACCAATCCTAGAAGAGGTATCTTATTCAAAAGAAATTTGAAGCTGGTTCCAGAGGCATAAACAGGTGCTGATTATGCAAGTGCAACTAATAAAGGATCCACCTCAGGCTACTGCACTTTCTTAAGTGGTAATCTTGTGACTTGATGGAGTAAAAAACAGAATATGGTGGCAACATCAAGTGCTAAAATAGAATTTAAAGCAATGGCTCAAGAAATTTGTGAGCTACTATAGTTAAAGATTATATTAGAAAAAGATCAAGTGGGATGGACTAATGAGACTCTACTATGATAATAAGTTTGTGATAAACATTGCACACAATCCTATGCAACATGACAAAACAAAACACATTGAAATAGACTGACAATTCATAAAGAAAAAACTAGACAATGGGTTGATTTGCACACCATATGTATTAACCAAGGGTCAACTTGCAAATGTGTTGACTAAAGGTTTCAGTAATGCAACATTTTAGGAAATTATTTTCAAGTTGGGAATGAAAAACACCTATTCCCCAGCTTGAGGGGAAATGTGGGAAAACACTTGGTTACATCTGATTGTAATCTATATACTTAGAATTAAGTATGTTGTAATATGTATCCATAGAATTAATGATAGAAAATTAGGACAGACAATCCTTCAATTATAGAGATCAATTTTAGAAAGATTTAATTTTTTAGTTTACCCTCTAGTTAGCTATATATAAACTCTAAGGTACTCATATAATTTGACAAACAAGATTTTTTGTATACTCAATTTTTTCCACACATTTAATTAATTAATAACTACTTACAAGGGTGATGCATGTCTAGGATGATACCAAAATGATAACAAGTTTGTTAACAGGCATCAGAAGAATAGTCTTGTTCAAAGAGGTTTTTAACCATTCCAAGCACACTGAGGTGAATTAAGAGAAATGGTAATGTGCCACTAGTAAATGAACAAAGAAGCAAACATGTAAACGTCAACTACATCAACAACTCTAAAGCAACTTCAAGGATATAGTAGAAATGATACACAGAAGTATTTATTTTTTTGGTTGGCTATTGTCCTAATGAAAGTTTCTTATCCCATAAGATCCTAGTATCACTATTTAGCCCAAAAAAGAATGCAGGTGTGATGACACATGAAAAGTGAGAAACATTCACCTTAATATATAGAGTTCGCCCTTTTCTTCCTTTTTGTGTTTTCTCCATTAGATAGTAATAAAACAACTCCCAATTGCACTTAGAAAGGCTAGAGAGAAAATGCGAGATGGAGTTAGGGATAGATGGAAAGGTTTGAGAGCTACAGTGGACTGGCTTTGGTCTTTGACTAGAGATTGAATTTTTTGAAGTGGCTTTGGAAGTTGATAAAGAATTTATGCTCAAAATTGAAGATCTTATACATAAGAGAAAATATTCTATCTTCTTGGATGTTTCTTGTTTTCCTTTTTTCTCTGGACATATGATATTGAGCTATACAATAAGAGTTAGTTCTTTCCCATCCCATAAGCCCAGCCCCTACTATCCCAAGATTTTTAACTACTGTTTGTACCCTTGGAGAATGTCCACATAATTCTGGTATGAGAGGCAAGGCAAATTGGAAGAAGGCCTAAATCTTTGAGAAGTACTGCTTTTATAGTTGAATTTCAACAGATCTAGAAGAGATGAGTGATGTATCCCAAAGGGTCTCATTACCAAACGTTAAGTTTGTACGTGGCTTGGTGTTACTAGCTGAAACATACTAAATTTTAAAGAGTCCAATATTCTATTCCCCCAAATTCCATTCTGGTTTTGATACAGGATTATCTTGGACCATTTTGCACGTTTACCAAACATATTAAAGTTTTCTTAGGAAAGAAGCCTATGTTTTTCTTTTTTTATTTTCAGCCATTTTCAAGACTTTTTAGTCTAGAACAGAACAATGGCAAAAAGATCAAATATATCAAAGAAGTTTCATTAGGGAAGTACATGTGATGTTTTTAAGTTTCATTTTGGTTAACTTGGTATGAACAAACAACCCCTAGAAGGTGGTTCCAAAATCAAATCTCTAACCTTATTTATAAAGCCCTTCTTCAAAAATGATTTTGGAGTTATATGGTGGAAAAAGAACATATTTGGCACTTGTGACTATTGCTTTGTATATAAAGAAGTGGTGGTTAGAAACCTTATGGTTCTAGTGTCTGAAGTAAGTTGGAAAAAGATAGCAAAAGTTCTCAACTTACATTTCTTCAGGGTGCAGAGTGTATAGTCCATCTTCTTTGGCATGATAATTTATTTTTAATGCCAAGAAATAAGGAGGCCTTAGTCAATGTTTGATCACATCTAATGAGTGGTTGCTATGAAGTGTTCTTTTTCTGAGAAATGAGAAAGATTGGGACTTGGAAGACTTTCACCAATTTTTCCCACAAATCAAAAAAATAAATAACTAACAGAATACCAATTTCTTTGATCTACTTTATAGCAAGAGTAAGTTGGTCAAACCGAGAACTCACCTAGATGGAGAATTTGTGAAGAGTTTGCTTACAATTGAATTCATTCTACCAAAACATCATCATGGATGATGTAGAATGGGTGAGCTTTTTGGCGAAAAATTCTACCAAATAGATGCTTTCTTTGTAAGCAGCAGTAAAATCCATCCATCTTTTGTTAAGTTGCATTTGGGCTATGTACTGCTAGGAATGACTTAGGTAGGGGCAACTTTTGTTATAGAGGAGTTTTGAGCTTTAAGAGGTTTATGTTCTTGTACATAAAATAGAACTAATAAAATTAATTCCTCTCACTATTTTTTTGGGGGAACGGGGGATTTTAAGGATGGAGAAACAAAATAACTTTCAAAGGGGAAGAATTGCCACTATTAAAAGTGACAAATGGTCAAGTTCAGGTTGGGCTATCTTTTGGTTCAGACCATTTCAAGTTTACATTGTCCCAAGATTTTTCGGATTTGGGTTCACTTCAGATTGGGAAGTTTCAGATTCAGGTTGCTTCAAATTTGAATCCTCTCAGGTTTGGGCAAACTAGGGCATGCATAGTTTAGTACTTATTTGGCTATGGTTATATTTTTAATTTTTATTACATTTGGCATATTATGATTATAATTATATATGAATTTATCATTTCTTTTTTGTTTAATAAGTAGACTAAAATGAATAAAAACCATTGGACTACATCAAAGTAAAAATCATGTGGCTCCAAACGAGTTTGACCTATCAAATTTTACCACCTCTAACCACTATCAAAGCTGTTAGCTACATAATTTGACGAAATCTCTAGAATAAAACTATTTTATTCTTCTATATTTTTCTTATTACAATACTAGAATTGCATTAAAATATATAAGCTAAAAACTGAATATTCTCAACCTTAAAACCTAAGATTTTCATGCATTAAAACAGCTATCAAAGGAGAAATTTACTCTCTACACATAACAAGACAATTATCTAATGGATTTGGTGTACTTATCCAAATCACTCCTTATTCTAAAAATAAGAGATTTAACAAAAATAGATAAAGTCAACTAATCAAGTAATAATGAAGATTAAATTTGGAACATATGGAACAAAATGAAGTGTCATTACTTTGAAAATAATAACAGAACCTATACCGATCACTTTTGAAAGTGACCCATCAACAATTCGAATTGTGAAGTTTTCATGACGAGTTGTATTTAATAAATACAAATGTAGCCCCAATCATATGGTCTGAAGCTCTTGAATCCGCAATCCATGAATTTGATTTCTCTAATTTTATATTCAAGGCACTTAGAAAATTACCTTTTTGTGCTAAAGAATCTATTCCAATAACACTAACTCTAAGGTTAGAGGTAACCTCCAATGCCGAGCTCTCCCTTTTTCTAGCTATGTTGGACTTCGAGTGAAAATTTTCAAATGTTCAGATCATGCTCTGATACCATGAAGAAATCTCTAGAATAAAACTATTTTATTCTTCTATATTTTTCTTATTACAATATTAGAATTGCATGAAAATATAAAGGCTAAAAACTAAATATTCTTAGCCTTAAAAGGCAAGATTTTCATGCATTAAAACAGCTAATCAAAGGAGAAATTTGCTCTCTACACATAGTAAGAAAATATCTAATGAATTTGGAGTAATTACCCAAATCACTCCTTATTCTAAAAATAAGAGACTTAACTAAAATAAACAAAATCAACTAATCAAGTAATAATGAAGATTAGATTTCTATATAATTCTATGCTTTACCTTTTTTTTTCCTAACTGCGACTAGTTTTTGGATGTATAAGATGGTTACTACTTGGTTGTCTTATCTACCGAGATCTAGCCTTGTCCATGGGTTGGCACCCTATCAGTGCCTTTTAATCCTACGTTTTCTTCATTTTATTATAGAAAAAAAGAAGGTATAATAAAAGTTCCACAAACAAAAGAAAGAGTGCAAATAAGGTTCTTTACCTCCGAGGAACACCTAACTGAATGTCCACCACAACTAACAATAACATCACAAGGGAGTATTCCAGCAACTTCAGCAGGGGACCCCTTTACTACCTGATGAGGCACAATTAAAGAAGTCAATTACAAACTAATGCATGCATCTATTCCTACAAAATATATGTCTACATATAGACTACAATATTTTTCAACATATTTGTTATTTCATATTTAATTTATTGTTAATATCACACTGTAGGCGAACAAGAAATGATACAAAAGGTGCCTTGGAAGTTTTGGAATACCTTCTCAATTAAGTTTCAAAAATTGCAAATGGTAAGAGTGAAATACGTACACTTTAAATGGCAAGTTCCGATATCTCAATCTTAACATCTTAAATTGAATAAAGGTGCGACACGCCTTTAGGTTACACTACAATGTGTAAGTACAAATTCCATAAAGACAATTATCTTTTTTTGAGTTCAGCAGGAAAAGAAAAAGGCTTCTAATATAAAGAACATTCAAGCACTGATTAAGGCTGGTCCACTAAAGACAACATAGGAATACAAAACAATGGCATCAGCAGCAACAAGAGAGATTTTGTCACAATCAGATTAGTCTTTGGGATATTGTTTCATGTATACCCAACCAACCGATTTAGCTATTAACTGCTAGCCTCAACAATCCAAATGGGTGTATGAACCAAAGAGTAATCAAGAGCAGTTAAAAACCTCGACAAACCACTAACTCAGAAAAATCAGAAAAAAAGCTCATAATGACCATTGTGAAATAGAAAAGTGCAAGCCAACTAATCTTAAATATATCTTAGTGTTGTTAGCCAGCTGAAAAAGAAAATGAAACTCAAATATGGGATATAAATATCTAGATCTGTTAAAATTTAAAGCATATCTAAGATTTTTTTTGCATATTATGATAGAAATAGAAGATAAACGTAAAATAAATAAAGCATGAAACTCTTGTAATAGAGATATGAGAATTATTTTTAATTTCACAAGATATGTATGGCAATGAGAGGATAGGAAGAATAAAATACAAAAGTAAAAGGAATTGGGTTACAAAGAAAATGAACTCACAGAGAAAAAGGGGAAAAAAGAAGGGGAAGGGGGGTTTGAAATTGATGAACAAAGGCAGCCTTTCAAGAGTGGTGAGCAACTAAGCATGCTTTGGAATTTCCAAACCCTTAAATTGACATGAGAGCCAGCTGACGAATCAATAATCAAAAGTATTATTATATACTAAAAGAGGGAGTTCTTATCGGAAGTGAAGGTGCATGATAGCAAAAACCATATGATGCAAAATGAACGGATACTAGCTGGTCCTAATTGAAATAAGAGTTATAGTTCTTTTGGGTTTAGGAATTTCTTCTCTTGTCTGTACTTTATTAAATTTTGTTTGATTTCACCCAAGAATTCAGATTAGAAAAATGACATAAACCTAACCACCTGGCTATCTTACATCAGTTTGATATTTGACTTGTAATGAACCCTCGGTGTGAAGCTTAGGTATTCTTCTATTCTTCTCTTTCCTTTTATTCATTTTTCTGTTATTTCCTTGGGACTTTTATCTCACAAAAGCAGCCATAACCCTAACAAAAGTTAGCTGTCCTACATCACAATGGGATGAAAACAGCAATCATTTGAGAAAAGGTACCAAAAATAACATACCTTTTCAACTACAACACCTTCAGAAATATGAGGGAACTTTTGAACAATTTTCTCCATATCAGCCAAATTTACTGCATAAAAGTTAGTCAACTCCATCCCAAGCCAAGGACGATTGACACTTCTGTTCACAAATAAACACAATAAATAATATGCTCATTTCTTTCAAAATCACATGAAGTGGAGAATACTTTTTCTAAGTTTTCATTTGTATGTACTAATTAACATTTATGAAAACTATATTGATTTTAAGTTTTTATATATAATTAAAGTAGCAAAGATATATGAAACTTTTTATAGTGAAAGAAAAGAAATTAAAGTTGAATAGTTAAAAACACTAAAAAAAATTTTCAAATTGCTCCAAAAACACATTGTTTTAATTTTAATATTTTTTAAATTAATTTGAACAACTTTCTTTGACTCATTTAGCAAGAACTAAAATCAGCGTCTTCAATTAAAACATCTTGTGCATGCTGCTATAACTAGTTGTTATGTAAATTGAGCCTATCCTTTTCTTTTTGGCACTTTTAAATTGATTATCAAATATATAGAGAGAGAGAAGGGATCAACTTACACCAATGTAAAATTTTTTAGTTTTATACCTTTGTCTAACAATTGATTTCAATAGATCTAAAAGATGAGAAAGACAAGTCAAAAATAGTAAAAAAATGGTTTTCTCTCATCCCTAAGCTCTATTAAAATCAATTATTAGAAAAAGGTTGAAAACTAAAAAGTTTTACATTGGTGCAAATTGATTCTTCCTCTCATAAATATATATATATACATAAATACATACATACATATATATATATATATATATATTCCTCCCTGTTTTCCTTCTTTTCGTTTCTTTCCCTTTACCTCCTTTCATTTCTTTTTTTCCTTATTTCTTTTCTTCTTTCTTACCTATATTTTCTGTTTTCCCTATCCCCTCTTCTATTCCCTTTAGTTCTTGCCACCACCAACCCCTAATGCTGGATTTCTACTTCAATTAGTCACTAGTTGTTGAGAAAATTGCAAAAATATACCATGTGGTTAGATGCCAAAGAAATTGACCCCTTAGATTTAAAAACTGACACTTTATCATCTTATGATTTCTTCCATTAATTTTCAACTCGACATACACTATTACAAAAAAAGGGGTTGGAAAGTCAATGAAGAAAGATGAAAATGATCAATGATGTTAGCTTGAGGCAACAAAAAAATCCGCAAAGGGTTAAGTGTCACTCTTTAAACCATAAGGGCCTATTTATTCCACCTGTAACCACATGATGGGTTTTTAATTTACCCTTTTTTAAATAAAGCCTATCTTTTCCTTTTTGGTGCTTCTAAATTGATTATCAAGAACATATATTTTGTCATCCTTTTCTTTTTTCTTTCTTTTCTATTTTTCTCCTTTCCTTGCTTTTCCTTTTTCCTTTTTTCATATTTTTATTTTTTTCTTATTTCCTCTTTTTTCTTCTCGCCACCACCACCTCGGATGTCATTTTTTCTACTTTCCTTAGTCACTCAATCTGGCTTCATTGGCATTAATCAGGCCATCTAAGACCAAATTAGGCAGCAACAATTCCCTTGCCCTCTTCCTCCCTCCCTCCTTCCCTCTTTCTTTCTCTCTAAGCAAGTTTTGACGGTATTAGATCATCACCAACCAATGCCAAAACAAGTCAGCTCACCTTTTTCCCACCCTTGTTCCTCTTTCTCTGTCCCACTCTTTTGGCCCTTCTATTTTCCCAATTCTCTCAACTTAAAATAGAAAATGAAACCCCAAACACCCAAAAAAAAAAAAAGCAAAATAACAATTCTGGACATAAAATTTTTGAAACTCCCATGAAGCCTATGACTCCTTTGACTTTTCTAATGCATTTTATTCATAGATTACCATCATTTTTATTGCAGTCATCATTATCATTAAAAAACTTGGTCTAGATTGCATTTCCTAGTTCAACTATAACAATTAATTTCACATCTAATGCTATATTAAACTTTCACGAAGATAAAAACACCAAGTTTGTTAATAAATGATGTTACAACAGCACCAACTATAACAATAATGTGTAATATATACAAAAACATGGATTTTGGGAAAAACTTTTGCAAGGAAAAAAAAATGCCATTAAAATAATCCTAATTACCTACAAAACAAACTAACTATCAAGCACAAGTTCATCTAAAATACTACTTTTATTCTTTCTACTTTCCTAAAAAAAGAAGCCATAATTAATTTTCCAAACTTTTAATAGAAATAAAAAAAATTTTCTCATGTCAAAATTCAATCTTCAATGTAGGGTAGGAAATTGCAACTTTTTTCACTTTGTACTATTCCTTCCAAGGTAAAACACCTTTTTTCCTTTTCAAATAAAAAAAAAAAAAAGTCAACTCCATTTTAGACTTAATCAATAACTTATAACTCACTAAACAGGGATTAATGAATAAAAATAATCAGAAAGGTTTCCATTTTATCATGAAGAATTCATTCATTTGGGTGAAAAAATTTTACACCCTAAAGGTTTTCACAAACATACACCTATTGCTCCCACAACTTCAAAAACACCATTTGTTCCCAAGGGACACTAATCATCCATCTGTCAAAATAAGTCCATTAGTCAAAATAACACAAGTCAATAAGTAAATAAAATTTCCAAAATACCTGAACTTCTCACATCTTTTTTTTTTCTTTTCAATAGTGGTATAGTAATGAAAAGAAAATGGCAGATGCTTTTCATTTGAACTATTTGGATTTTTTTCTTTAGCTTTCTGTTAACCAGATGAATACAGTTTGAAGAGCTCTCAAATTCTTTTTTTTGTTTTTTTTTTTTTTTTAGTTTCTTTGATCCTAGTTTGTTTCCTTCTCATCTTTGTTACCTTATTTTCCAAATAAAAGTTTCTTTAGCACTCCAAAAGGGAAAAAAAAACAAAGAAAATTCATTTTAAGGAGAAGAAAAGGAGAAAAACAAGAAAATTGTTAAAAAGATAAAGAAATAGAATACTAAAAGAAATTAGGTAAACCTTAGTCATTTAATGGGTAACAATTTCTGTTACTTTTATTTTTCATTTTAATGTTAAGACAAATGGTTTGTCAACACTCCTACATTTTCAAGGGAACAGTGGGTTTTTTTAAAACTGCAGGGAGAGTCTATTTCCCATTGAATCTCATCAGAGGATGGTAATAATTTTCCTAACTCATTTTCTCAACTCCCAAATTCAAATACTATGCTTAAAGTTTTAGACGTCACAGTAAGACTTTAAAATGCAAATATAATTATACAAAGCTCATGTGCAATGTGATCAATCACATGCAACATGGGTATTGATAACTTGTATGAAAAGTGACCTAAACATCAAATTAAGGGCTCCATGATCTACATACAAAGTTGAAGCATCACAGAGAAACAAACTTTTTTTTAATACTCAACAAAATAGATTTGAAACATACCTCTGAATCTTTAAGTGCTCCAAGCATCTATAAGCTATATTGATTGGTAGGAAAGGTGTATATCTCTCATGATAGAAATTGATCCCAATAACTTCTCCAGCACAATTGATAAGAGGTCCCCCAATGTGAATCTAGAAAAAAATTACCATCAATCCTAGGACGCTGGCATACAAATATAAATTTTTATTAAACAGTAGCACATATACTAAGTTTATCGCTAAAAATGAATAGAGCTTTTAGCCAGTTTATATCGAGTATAGCTATTATCATGTAATAGACACACTATGCTTTACAATTAATTAAAATTTTAAATATAATCAAAACATTTTTTTTGATGACTAGAATTTCTACAAAGCACATGATTAATTTTCATTGAACCTAGCTCCAAGAAAATCAATATGGCCAATTTTAACAAAAGTTATAAATATCAAATTTTTTGCCTTACTCAGCTTCAATACCAATTGATGCCATGACATACGGTCTATATACAGCATCTAAAAAGCATCATCTACAAATCGAGGAACAATATTCCATCTTGAAAAGGAATAGGCAAAGTTAATTGAAACATTTGGATCCCCAATCTGTCTTAGGTTTTGTAGAATGTCTTTGCTAACATATCCCCTATCAGACATATATCCTCCACAACACCAAAAAACCCAAATCAATCCCAATGTTCTACTCAAAACCCAAATTAGTGAATTACCTAAAAGCCTTCATTCAAATGGAAGCCTAGAATCCACCTGCTAGTCACCATTCACACCCAAAACTCAAATAGCAATGAACAACTCAACAATTAGCATGATATATTTCAGTCAACAAGGCTCAATGTGTAAATAAATCAAGGCAACATGAACTTGGTAGAATCTAGATTAGGGAAAGAAAGTTAGAAAAGAGTGACAAAACATTGTGAACAGGAAAGATCTTTGAGAAGGAAAAGGGAGAGCAAGACCCCGGGGGGGGCGGAATAGTGATGAGAGAGGGAGGTAAGTTAGAATTTGCATTGGAGTGACAAAAGAAAGTTAGCAAAGAGTGACAAAACAAGGGAAGCATCCTTTCAATAAGTGAAGTAATTAAGAAAAATAAATTAAAAAAATAAAGAAAACAAATGATGCACTTTTGAAGGAATATAATTTCTATTTTAGTTCAACCATCCAAACAAAGGATAGTGTTAGAAACAATGCAATTTAGTTCTTTCAATAATGGAATACATGGAAAATGCTATGTAGGTGAATTTTAAATAGAAGAAAAGATGTTATCGTTTGTGTAGGATAAAATTTTAAATAGTTTTTTTATCATCACAAAGAAATGAGAACTAGAACCTACAAGAAGGAACATCCTTAACTAATCTTACAAAAGGCATGACCCTAAATAGAGTAAACTAAAGCAAAGTAAAACATGAGAGAAATTAGTAAAATTAGCCCATTCTTAGATCAATTAGCCGTAATTAACTAGAAGAGTAGAAGAGTATAGCTTCAATCAAACTTGTAACCATAATATGTAATTATGTTTCTCTAGTGTAGTATGCATTTTGTGACCTCAGCACAAGTGGTAAAACAAAAGTCAAATTCGCAAAATATAGTTACTAACTGTACTGAATATAGATCTCACTTCTTACTTCATTAAGCATTAAGAATTGGAAAATGAACTGAAATTCATAGGTGTTAGCTAGACAATAGGCATAATTGAAACTAGATCACTAGATGGAACTAAAATAGCTTAAACCCTTGACCTTTCTTAACCTGAGAAAAAGCATATATACTCACCTGCCCTTGCTTGAACTATCTTACATGCTAGTTTTCCCTTGTCTGGTGGATTGTCTTTTCCAACTTCAATGCCAAGGGGGATGTAAAGGCTTGCTCATCACTAACAACCTCACACAAGGGAACTTAAATGGAAAGAAGTGGCTTTCAAAAAGGGGGTTAGCTTAGACCTCCAATTGAGCTTGCTTTTGTCTAAGGGGGACTACCCATAAGGAATCTACTTGGACTTTCAGATTAGGACTCCAATTGAAAAAAGGAAAAGATATCAATCTATGCTAGCCACACTTTCCACTACTGATCTAGTTGCTCTAGCTAACTTGCCCGCAAATCGACTTGCCAATTCATTTCATTGCCATTTGAACAACTTGATAATAGGTTTGCTTTTGCGCCTTTTACTCTTAACCTAGATCTATCTCTAGCCCTACCTTATGAAAAGAAAAGGACAACCTAGTTCATTCATAACCTACTTTTTTTAAGTTCTTCCACTGAAAGACATCTCTAGTTTGACCTCACCCATGAAAAGGAAATGAAATGCCCAAAATGCAATAATATGAGAAAAGGGAATATAGAATCTAGTAAGTCCATATCTTATCGTTTAGGCCTACCAAGGAAATCAATCTAGCCCTCCAATCTATATATGTTATACCACCCAGGTACAGAAATCTATCTAGTCTAGAGAGTCCTATAAAGAAAAGACCCTAACTCTCTTTTTTATCTCTAGCTTGCTTATCGCACTTCCACTGGCTCTGCAACTCAAACTTAAACTTACACAGGATCTCAAAGCAACCGGAGGGGAGAATCAAGAAGCACTTCTAGGAGGGAACGACATCTATCTCGGATCCCTAACTGGTAAAGTCTTCTCTATAGCCCTCCACCGTCGTTGAGACTGCCACTGTATGCCTTCACTCTCAGTATGAGATGCTAACAAGTCTAGGTAATACAGCCGTAAAAGAATGCTAGCTATCCTCGAATCTCTACTCGCTTTCTGGATCTATCTTGCTTTTTTGACCCTAGAAATGCATAGAATGAAATTCCAACTTAGTAAAGTGATTCCTTAGCTATCTCATTTGACTCATCTAAAGAGAAAGAGTTAGAGCTATTATCTAGCTAACTTCGTTTACAGCCCGCATCTCAATAGATATAGTTTCCCTCATCCCTATCAGGGCAAGCATCGAATTCAATATGTTAAGCATATAGCCATTCCTTTCCTAAAGAGGGGATTCGCAGATGAAAGACCGCTTACGCATTCAGTACCATCGGTTATTCCAGCAAAGGTAAATCCAGTAATCAAGGCACTAATAACTGCGGTTACGAAGACAACAACGGAGATTTTTCAAGCAGCGGATGAGATCACACCGCTTACTCTTGTTGCAGCGGCAAGGAGAACTCTAACAGCGGATAGGCTTACACGAACACTAACCCAATCTTGAAAGTGGAGTAGAATAAATCAACTGGCATACCTTTCATCTAGCCTACAATCCTTTCTTTCTTCTTTTAGGAAATTTTTAGTTAGAGAGAAGGATCGCTCCGTCATGCAGCCGTGATCAACTATACGATACCACGAGACAACCAAGAGGATCGGTAACGATTAACATTTGTTCTCACGGAGCAGTAACTAGTCTTTAGCATTCATCTTTCTATCAACGGCTATTAAGGAATTCCTCTGCACTTATGCTGCCTTCACTCAACTCGCTCTCTTCCAATTCCTTTTCATCTACAATGTATTCTTGACTTTTAGGTTCTGACTTCAAACGGTTAGAGCCCCTTATCAATCCTTTCAATTAGTTCTGATTCGGTTAGCTACAACGGATGAATCACACAGAGGCGATCTCGAACATCAGAATACAATATTGTCAAGAGACAGAAGGCCTAAGAGAGATGGGGAACTTCTCTCCTCTTCTCTCCTATAAATCTTCTTTGCACGAGCTTCTGTAAGCCTATCTTCTCTCCGAAAACATACTCCAATTACATGTGTTAAGCATAGTGCCATTTAATGTTGATCGATCGGCAAGGCTAATTCTACGAATTAGATCCGCTGCAGTCTTTTTCGGCAGGACCTAGACACGGAGGTTCGGGAAGTAGCGCGTGCCAGCATTCACTGGTGGAAGGACTGGCAGCAGCGAGACCATCATAGTTTACATTGTTGGAGATCTTTGAGAAGGAAAAAGGAAAGGAAGAAGGGGAAATGGTGAAGAAAGAGGGAGGTAAGTTATAATTTGCATCAGAGTGACAAAAAAAAGTTATCAAAGTGTGACAAAATAAGGAAAACAGCTTTTGCCTAAGAATGAAGGAATTAAGATAAATAAATAAATAAAATAAAGAAAATTAATGATGTACTTTTTGAAGGAATATAATTTCTATTTTAGTTCAACCATCCAAACAAAGGATAGTGTTAGAAACAATGCAATTTAGTTCTTTCAATAATGGAATGCCTGGAAAATGCTATGTAGGTCAATTTTAAATAGAAAAAAAGATGATATCATTTGTGTAGGATAAAATTTTAATAGCTTTTTGTCATCACAAAGAAATGAGATCTAGAACTTACAAGTAGACCTGGCAATTCGCATTTCCGTATCATGTCTCATGTCATGTTTGACAAATGTAATGACACGAATTATTGAAACACAAACATAACACGAATTATAAAACATGTTTAAATTCTAAACATGAACATAACATGTTTATTATATGTGTTACACGAGACACGACACGATTAACACGTGTTACAATTAATCCGTTTAAATACGATACAAATAAACATAAATAACAAGAATATACACAAATAGACACGACTAACATGGATATATACGAATAGACATGATAAACACGAATATATACAAGAACACAACTAAAACAATAAATAACTATAAACTATCCATCATTTACAACTTAATAAACTTGGCATATTAATAATATAAAAAAGTACTTGCATATTAACAAAAATAAAAAAATTTAACACCCATTTATTATGTAATTAATATATATATTTAAATTTTAATATATATTACATAACTATATTAATTTTTAGTATCAAATTCAAAATGATAAACTATTAAAAATTAAAAAATAAAATAATAATGTATAGGACTAATATTAATATTTATATTGTATTTATATTATTAATATAAAACATAATTTTGTAATAATTATTAAAAGAATATCATAATTAAATGTTTAAAACAATTTTTATATGATATTAAATAGCTAATTAAATATCATAATTAAAAGATTAAAAATTAAAATAATTTTTATATGTTTATATTAAATTAAAATAAATATAAAAATGTATTAAACGTATTAAATATGCTAATTGTGTACTTGTATAATAAGATTAAATTAAATGTGTTATTCGTGTCATATCACATGTTTATACATGTCCACAAGTATAAGATCTGAATTATGTCGTGTTGAAATTCATGTCGACACGAATAAACATTAAACACATTTTTTAAAACACATTTATGG
Source organism: Durio zibethinus (assembly GCF_002303985.1). The sequence continues at coordinate 15,159,645 of NW_019167926.1, read as the reverse complement.
TTTTTTCCACGTTTTCATATCGTATCATCATGTTGTGTCTGAAATTGCCAGGTTTACCTACAAAAAGGAACATCCTTCACTAATCTTACAAAAGGCATGACCCTAAATAGAGTAAACTAAAGCAAAATAAAACATGAGAGAAATTACTAAAATTAGCCCATTCTAAGATCAATCAACCATAATAAACTAGAAGAGTATAAGAGTATAGCTTCAATCAAACTTGTAACCATAATAAGTAATTATGTTTCTTTAGTCTAGCATGCATTTTGTGACCTCAGCACAAGTGGTAAAACAAAAGTCAAAAGTCACAAAATATAGGAACTAATTGTACAACATGTAGGTCTCACTTATTACTTCACTAAGCATTAAGAATTTGAAAATGAACTGAAATTCATAGGTGTTTACACAATTGGGCTTTTGGTCTGAATAATCTAAAATATTAGACAAAATCCAAAATGAGATAAACACTTCGTTTGTCCTTAACAATCATTTTATCTACCCCAAACAACCACTACTATATCACCACACCAATCACACTATTTCAATACTACCTTAACCTAAGGATTGCACCTCATTGCTACAATCTGACCTTAATGCCAAATTTGGTCTTAAAATTGTTTTCTTTTTTTTTTTTTTAACATACAAGAAAGTCAAAGGGGAATTGCGGGATTCAAATTTTAGACCTTAATCTAGTATAATTGCACTATACTAAGGAGTAACAAATGACAACCACTAGGCCCAATATAGGTTGTTTCGGTATTATGTTGTTGATAATCTAGTATAATTGCAGGTTATGGCTAAAATCATCTTAAAGTGTTTAGCAAAGCTCTAAAAATCAAATAGGGGAAGATGGTGTTTATGTCTCCAAACTAACTTACAAAGCTTAGATGTAAGACAAAGCAGATGAATATCAAACAAGGGAAGATGGTGTGTATGTCTCCAGAGTAACTTACAAAGCTTAGATGTAAGACAAGTAGATGAATAAGTGAAGTTTGGAGCTTAGCTCATGCAAAGCTTAACAAAGAAACATAACAAATTGTTTTTCGTTCCTTGAAATGAAAGTTGGATTCCTATAGTTTTCGTATTCTTTTGGTATGAATTAAAATGCATACAACCTATTTGATTTCACAAATTACTAGTATCTTTGTTCATAGTGTAGAATAAAAAATAAATGCCTTATTTTATTAACAATGATATTCATATCAATACATTCCTCAAATATATCACCGATGCAAGTATTGCTAACAAACACTTGAATACAATCTGCAGCTTTCAAGACAATACACCGTGTTTCAAATAAACATGCTCTTTCAAAATTATTTGAGATCAACTTAACAGAACATTCCATATGAGATAAATTATTTGTAGCAGAAACTTCTCTCGCTAGTTGCCTAGTTCCCATGCAAATCATCACCCCCAACACATTTTGGATGTGTGGAGTTTGCAATTATCAAGCATCAACATTTCCTTGTCTATGGCATAATCATATTAACTTAGATTGAATAGCTGTGCATTTCAAAGAGACAAATTAACAAAATATGTCATTGGGTGTTGGGGCCCAGGAAAAAAAGAAGGTAAAAGGGCCCAAAAACTAGAGTACACCAACAATATAACATATAAGAAAAATGATAAAGTAAATGTCATGTGTATATGAGAGAGAGAAGAATGTTCTTACTTGAGAACCCATCTTGCAAGTTGACATCATAAGCTCTTGACAATCAAATTCACACAGCCCAATACTGGACAGAAAAGAAGAAAGAAAAACAACAAAAACAAGCATAAGCGAAGGATAAGGGCTAGTTCAGTGCTAATGGTTAAAGCATTTGGATAGATTGACTAAATAAAACTTGGAAGAACATTTAATAGCAGCACAAAGGAAACTTCAAAATAGATGACAATTAATCAGAACAATTTCAAAAGATTATAAATTGTACTTGTGATAATATGCATACTAACTAGAATTCAACAAAAATGATTTAATTCTAACCTAGTGCACCCATCAAATATGATCGAAGCTTATTGGCCAATCTTGGTTATATATCTAGAATAAAGAGGCCACCAAATGCAATGGCAAGAGCAACAAAATTCGTTAAAGGCTAAAGCTGAGTTTGATTGAAAAGAACTGAAACAAGTTAAAAGAAAGGCTGACTTCGTTTCTAACATACGTGAAAGAGCCAGATGCAATCACAAGACTGTGTGAATGGTAATGGCGCCCCAGGGCCTTGACCTTGTCCCCTGGACGAATTTTAAATGAATCTGAATGACGAGGAGATGTTGAATTGAGCGCCGGTTGCAAAGTAACAGGTATGGATTCATCCAAATTTCTAAGGGATGGTGTTGGAAATGGGGTATCAGATCGGATCTTTATAACGGATAGGTTGTAATGAAAATCATATGCAAAAACTTCACCCTGCAATAATTTCCCATCTGGTAAAAGAACATCAACCTGCAATCGGATAAATGTAAAAGCATATTAACAAAATAAGTAAGAAAGAAACATTTTGTTTTTTTTTTTAAAAAAAAAAAAAGGCTAGGTTGCGTAAACCTTGATATCGGGAGCGAGAGAAGCAGCGCCAGAGGGACATCTGAGAAGACTGGCAGAAGTTAGGATGATACCAACAAATGTACCATCACTCTCTTTGCCTCCACATTCTACAATAGTCCCCGAGCAAGCAAATAACTTATCCTTGCCTGTAGCATTCAGTTATTGCCTGTTCAGGTTCAAACTTTACCCCCAAAAACATGAGTTAAAAGAGCATACCCGTGTGAGACAGGAGACAGACAACGGATGGAGAAACTTTGAGGGCAACCACTTTGGAAGGACCTTGTACTTTGATACGCGAGCCCCCAACATGTTTACACTCTTCTGTAAAAATCGACAAACAATACAAAACAACATGAGCCAACCGATGGAAAAGGAATGAAGCAAGGAAAAAGAAAAAAGTGTCCAACCGATTTGAAGAATCCAATCGAGATCTGGATCCTGAACACTAGTCATCGGAGCCGACACTTAACTTCGCCACCACCAAATCTCTTCAGTTTTTTTTAGGTGCGTTAGACTTTAATATGGTTTTATTTTCCACTAGGGTTAAGAATTTAGATTTTAGCCTTTCAAAAAAGAAATAGATTTTAAATTCACGCCTGCCAATTTTTTTTAAAATTACATATCGGGGTGTATATGAGTAAATAATTTTATGAATCATTTGTGAACATTTTTTTTTTTTACTTATTAAGCTTTTTAAATAATTTTAAATCACATTTTTATATTAGATGTCAATGGATATTTTTATTGAATTTAAAATATAATTTTTTAACTTAAGATATCAAATAATAATATTATTATAAAACATATATTAAATATAAAATTAACTAATAATAAAATATAAATTTTTATATATACCTCTAAAAAATTAGAATAAAGCATCATAAAGATGCTTTTGCCTTTATATCGTATCTCATAAAAAAACTCGAACCATCTCAATTCGATCTTAATTTTAAAATAAAAAAATCCCTTATTGGATCAAAGGTAAATTAAAATCCGTCGAATATAGATTGTTGACGTATTTATCAATTGATACCTTTGTTGCAAATTTTATTTAATTAAAAAATGCATTACAAGGTGAAAATTATCACAAAAAGATCTTTATGGCTTTTTTTATACAAAATTAATTTAATAAAAAAAAGACATAAAAACAAAACAAAGGAAAAAAATAAAGATTGAAAAAAGAAAAAAAGGAGTTCATATGAATACTAATTGAATATTCTGATTAAGTTAATACTAATTGAATATTCTAATTGAGTTTAATATGCTAAATTAAGACAATTTTATTAATAAAAAATAATAAATATGCAAATTAAATAAAATAAGAAAAAAAAAAAAAAGATCATTAACATTCAAATTGAGTTTAAAATATTAATATCTTAAATTAAGAAATAAAATAATACTTTCTTAACATAATACATATATAAATATAAAATTAAATAGATAATACAATATTTATTTTTATATATACCACATAATGACTTGAGGTAAAACATCCTAAATCTACTTTTAAATCATATTCGATTTTTGTAAAAAAAAACGACTTGATTTGATTTGATATCAATTTTTTACAAAACACTTATATCGAATCGAAACAGATAGAAACTTATCAAATACTAATTGTTTTGTTATCTTTATCAATCGACTCATTTTATTGTAAAATTGATCTAATTAAAAAAATTAAAATACAAAATACAAAAGTAAACAAGCAAATAAAGTGTTATCTTAACACCTTCATTAACATTATTTTTTTATAAAATTTATCTAATTAAAAAATAATAAATAAAAAAAGCAAAAAGCAAAAAAATAAAACAAAAAGAAAGAAAAAATGCCTCATATCGAATCAAATTGGATTGAAACTTATCGAATATGAATTATTTTATTTATCCATTGGCTCTTTTTTTACAAAATTTATGTAATTAAAAAAAAAAAAAAAACCAAATTAGGATGTCATGTGAACATTTCCATTGGGTTTTATTTTTACAAATTATAGTGAAACACCGTGTTACCGAAGGAATACCAATTTTAAAGTTATGAAAGATTGGAGACTCTCTAGATATTGAAGGTATAAAGACATAATATACTTTCCAATTTGAAAATGCTCTGGTTCAGGAAAGACGAATAGATTGCTCGTGCAATCTTCACACATATGTTGTGGATTGACTGTTTGATGGTAAGTTGAAAACTCTAACTAAAGACTGGGATTAAAATGAATTATTATTCTCAAGTTGTAATAGTAAACTTGATGAGAGGTGAAGAAAGTTACTCTGTGGTGTTCTTATTTCCAATCACCTTATATCAGTAGAGTTGAGATTATCAGGAACACACCATAAACTTGATAAAATATGTGCTCAATGAGTTAATTAAAGTGGACGATCATGGCATTGTGAAGCAAATGGAGCTTGAAATGGGAGCTCAATTGTTGATACAATTTGGCATCTTAGTTGAGCTTAGTATAGTTGTGATGTAGGCCATATCAAGGAAGCAACAATCAATGAGATATTTGGATATGTAGATGTTTGGTTAAAGTGTGGCAGGTGCCATTATGTGCTAGTAGCATTGTTGTTATAAAATTGTTATCATTTTAGATCTACTATGGATTGTTGGCTTGGAAAAAGTAAGAGATTCTTTCAAAAGACGCTATTTTGAAAATAAAGGCCTTTGGAGAGTGTTGTTATGGTGGTCATTACTAGTTACTCTCAAATAGCTATTATACTATAGATGCATATGATTGAAGCAAGTATCACAAATTTTATGAAACTAAATATGATGAGAATGTAGTTTAGAAAGATTTTGACATGATATGGTTTTCACTCTTCCTAGAGATATGAGTTTGAACTCTGGGTGATAAATAGTTATGACCTTGTCTAGGATAAAAAGGATAATGAAAAAAGAGATAATGATCTCAGAAGTAGATGTGAAATAAGCTACATGCACCGAAGATCTTTGCGATATGACTTTAAAACAAGGATCGATTGATATGTTCTGTAATTGGCAAAATATTGTTCATACATAAATGTCAGTTATCACTTTGTTCATAAGCATCTATCACTAGGTGTTAGTGATGTAGGTAAAGGTCATTTTTTAAAGAAAATCTTGTTATTGTGTCCATAAAGGATATCCCTGATTGTAAGTTTAAGAGTGATTTAGATTTGGTTAAAATTTGTATGCAGTACGAATTTGCCTCAAGAGCAGGGGTGAAAGAGATGATTCAATTTTTAATAAATTTGTTGGCTTGAAGAATTCTTAAACCAAGGTGGATATTGTTAGGAAAATGGCTCGAAATTCTAAGACACTTTCTTTAACAAATTGTTCAGAAAGTGAAAATACCCAAAGTTGCAAAATTTAAAACTTGATATAATAATGCCACCATGAATAATAACGATGTCATAAACAGTGTTTGCAGCAAAAATAGAATATTGGCAACAGCAAACTTTGAAAAAGAAATTAATGTAGAAAAATTTGACACTCATAATACATGCAATAATAACCATTGCCTCGTGAACAATAACTATAGTAAATGTGAAAAATTTTGCCTATAAAAAGGTATAGGATTGAAAAGAGTAATGTGTGTCTCAAAACACTTAAAAGAGAAAAAGGTAATAAGGAGTGGGAGAAAAAAGTGTTAAAACTATAACCTTATACCAAAAGGTTTAATGTTTAGAAAGGTAACAAGAAAGGAACCGATTTTAAAAAGTTATGGGATAAAATAGTATAACTCAAGGGGTATAGGCTAGTGAGGATTTGTAGGAGTTTTTAGGGGATTAAACACTTGTACTCATCTTGTTTCATTATAGTGGAAATTTTTCATTGTCCCAATTCGTAAATGTAAATATAATGTCATACCACATAAATATTGGTGTTCTTATTGGTTTTTTTTTTCACATATTATTTTGACATGCATGTTTCCTCATTTTCTTAACATCTAAATCAAAGCTTCCATTATACCTAACAATTGGTAATAGAATATCCTGTCATGATCCCAATAAGCGATATTAGTTTATCCAGATCCTAACAGTTTCATTTATATCATTCTCATATGGTTTAAAATTATTTTATTTTTTAGTTATTTTATAATATATCATAAAAGGGTAGATATAAGACAAGCTTTTTTTTTCAAGCTAGAATAGACAAGTAATTGAAAAATATACATTTAAAAAAAATTATCTTTCAAGAATTTTTTTATTTGATGAATAAACATGAATATATATAAATATGCTACATTTGCGTACTCTAATGTAAATGGATGGTAGAAGTAAAAAAAATTTGTTGTTGTTTTGTGCTAGGATAAATAGCATCTGCAGTGTTGTGATGTGCAGGCTTGGAAAACCTAATCACTAGATGTTAGGGAATGGAAACACAGGTGTTATTTTTGATGAAAACCAAAACAAGAAGTTGCCACCAATATTTTTTAAGGTGTGATTGACCATTCAAAAATTATATTTTTAATAAAACATTTAAATGATTCAAAAGTTTTATAAAAAGAACACTTTAAAGTCTATGAAAATCATATTTTAGGTCCGAGAGTTATTATGCGTGAAAAAATATTAGCACCCCCACAGTTCTCATCGAAGATAGTACTAATTAATTATATGTTATCTAATATTTTGATAAAATTGGTCCTATTTTAATGTTTATAGATTAATTCCTATTTTTTCATGCTGAAAAATAAAATCTTTTCTTTTTTCTTTTAAAGCCAAATCATCTTTCAATTTTTTTAAAACAAAACAATTTCTTTTTGGATCAAGATAAAAATATATTAAACATCCACACATATTTTTCACTCTTATATATTTAGGTAGAACTTCGAACGTATCTCTAACTTAGGAATTTTCAAATTATTTTCATAAAACTGATATAATACTTCACATAAATAATAACCATTGAAAGTCTAATATACTTAGGTCAGATTTCAAAGGCTATATTTATTTGAGATATTATCTTGTTTTAAAGCACTTTGCTTTAAAAAACCTTATTTATAAGATCAAAGCGTGTATGCATGAACAAAATAATAATATGAATGCACTATGATGAAACATGAATGACAACTTAAAAATGCATGCAACAATTAAAGTAAAATGCAAATGCATGAATAAGGTCAAAGTTTGGTTTAAGAGTTTGAGGGTTGGTTTTGGTTTATAGGATTTGGTTTTGGTGTTTGGATTGGTTAAGAGTTTAGGTTAAGGTTTGAGGTTTAATTTAGGATTTAGGGCTTATTTGGGATCTAGGCCAGGGTTTAGGGTTTAGTTTACGATTTAGGTTTTGTTTGGGATCTAAGGCTTAAGATTTATTGTTTTAAGGTTTAGGGTTTAATTTAAGGCTTGATTTAGGGTTTAAAGTTTAGTATTTAGCTTAGGGTTTAGTTTAGGGTTTGATTTAGGGTTTACAGTTTAATATATTTAAGAGTTTGGGGTTTAGGGTTTCATGAAAAATGCATGTAACAAAAATTACAAAAATACCATTAATAAAAATGTAAACTTTCGTACATGGAAAATGCATGAACAAAATTACAAACAAAGGCACATCTAATAAATAAATTACAAACTAAACATGCAAGGGACAATGAGATAGAAATGGATCAAAATCCAGAGTTTTAAAAATTTGAAGACATATTCCACTATTTTTTTTTTTTTTGAAATTTATACAAACAAACATAAAACCATTAAAAAGTCTACCAAACTAACATTTTATTCATTCAAAACTTGATCCAAACACCTGGAAACTTGAAAATCATACCAAAATCTTAAGCAAATACACATGAAACAAACAACTTTTAGCCACCATGCAAGGAAAGGAAGTTTGGACAAAGCACGGGGAGCTTGGCTAAACATTCCATTTGGCTTCCACAATCATGCTTTCATTTCATTTAGTTTATGCATGCATTAAACATCAAAGTATTCATCATATGGAGGCAGTTTTATAACAAGAAGAATTTCATCAGACATGTAACAAACTACAAATAAGGAAACCATAAAAATAAAAACATTAGCCAAATACTATAGGTAAACTATCAAGACAATCACTAAATATGCATTAAACATACAACATATCATTCCAAACATCCATCAACATTATTTGAAGTAAGAAAAACAATAAAAAGAAACCAAAAGAAGGTTTGGCTATAGTGGAATGGAAGTTGGCCAAACGTCCCATAGCTAACAATGGTGGATTTTTTTCTTTGATCATTTTTCTCAAATCAAATTATGGACTAGTTAATTGAATTAAAGCTATGAACATAAACAACTATAAATTTTCTCAAGAAAAATAGAAAACAAATATGAAATAATATAAAATGCAATGGAATGTGATGAAATGTAAAAAAGAAACTAGTAAAGATTATACCTCCAAGCAAGTTCCCATAATTTTTTTTTTATTTTTGCTTTTTTTTCATTGTTTCTCACACCACCCGCAACTGCTTTCTCTCTAAAATCCTCATTTCCTAGCCTTAACAGATGAGTTTATAAGCCATGCAAAATTCATGCAACCCTTGGATTGATTTTCCACCTAATGGCCATCCTTCTCTTTTGTTTTCTTTGCAATGAGCCACATTTCACCATTACATTCAGCCCATCAAGACCATTCCATAATTAAGAATACTCATGTCCAAAGATTACATTTTTAATACTACTGAGCTAAGTGAAAGGACCATTTTACCCTCGATTAGAAAGTTTTCAATTTTTATGTAATTTTCTTAGAGAATCATGATCCTTTTTTTTTTGTTTTCGTGATTTTAAAGAACCAAAATCCTAAAATGGAATTATGATCTTGAAATTTTCGTGGCAAACTAACATCGAAAAGATTAGATTACAAAATTACATTTAAAAAGTATTTTAATAATTTCATACCTTTCAAGGGATGATCAAGGTTTTTAAGACACAAAAAATAATGAAATATTATAAAATTATGATATAAAAGTTTTAGCAAAAACGCACATTAGGAAGATCAAAGTACGAAAATAATTTTAAAATGTATTTTAATAATTTTACTCTTTTTTAGGTGGGATCAAAGTTTTCAATGCCCAAAAAATTATATAATTAATAGCACCCATGTAATCCCTAAATTATGACCTAAATTTTATTTTGACTCTTAAACTTTAAAAAATTTTAATCAAATCACTTATTATCCAAAATTATCATATTTTAATCTTTCTATCTATAAAATTGTCTACATTGATGGAAAATGCTAGCTTACACCTCTTAATGACATAAACTAGCATCTCATGTGGCAAATGAGAGATAAAAATAGAATCTTTTCAAAGTTTAAGGATCAAAGATGAAACTATATAAAAAATTTTATAAAAACAAAAAATTAAACATAAAAACAAAAAATTATTTTCTATTAAAAATATTATTTTACTTATAAATCATAAAAAATATTATTTTCTATCCATAAAATATATATTTTAAAATATTAAATATCTTTTATTTTTCTTTTTCAAATATATTTTGTAAAAAATAAATAAAGGAAAAGATAAAAACAATTCAAAAAAATTAATTTTTATATATTTATAAAATATTATAATTTAAAATATTTTTAATTTTTATAATGATATGATTTATCAATAAAATAATATTTTTAATAGAAAATAGATTTTTAAAAAATTAAAATTAAGTGCAAATTTTCAAAATAATTTTGTAAAATTACATATAATTTTAAAAAATTAACTAAAAATTTTTATATCGGCTTAAGAAATTAAATAAAAATTTTATATCATATTCAAATATTATGTTAAAATTATCAGATAATTTTCAAAATATATTTATTAATCGATTTAAAATATAAAAACTTTATATTCATATGAAATAAAAAATATAATCTAAAACATTTTTTATTTTTTGTTTTTTATTAAACGTATTTTATAAAATCTATTTTAAAAAGAAAATTAAAAATATTTGGTATTTTAAAGAATAATTTTTTGGATAGAAAAAATGTGTTATTTTGACTTATGAGTAAAATAATATTTTTAATAATTTTTTTGTTTTTAAAATGTATTAAATTTTTAAAAAATAAATTTGAAAATTTTAACTTAATTTTAAGTTTTGAATATCTATTTTCTATTTTTTAAAAAAAATCTATTTAATAAGTTATATTATAATAAAAAAATGCAAATATAAATATAAATTTAATATTTTTATTACACATGTATGAACTATATAAAATTTTGCTATAGTTTCATCTTTGATCCTAAACTTTGAGACAATTCAATTTTGATCTCTTATCTATCATGTGAGATGCTAATTGACATCATTACGTGATAGTAACTAGTATTTTTTGTTATTTTAGATGGTTTCATAAACGGAAGCACTAAAATATGATAACTTTGTGTAATTAAGGATTAAATTAGAACGTTTTAAAGTTTTGGTATCAAAATAAAATTTAGGTCAAAATTTAGGAACTAGGATGCTATTAGCCCAAAATCATAAAATAATATCAAATCAAGATCTTGAACTTTTCACTAAAATTTGACTTTGAAAATGTTAAATTACAAAAATACCTCTAAAAGGTGTTTTAATAATTTCACACCTTTTAATATATGATCAAAATTTTTAATGTATAAAAAATTATGAAATATTTTAAAATCATGATTTAGAAGTTTTCATAAAAATTTAATTTCAAAAAGATCAAATTATAAAAATACTTTTAAAAGACATTTTGATAATTTTACGATTGTAGAAGTGCAATTAAGGATTTTAATGTGTTAAAATCATAAATATTATTTTTAAACCCTAGTAGTCCCATTTTATTATTAAATTTAAAAATTGACTTGAATTCAAATCAATTTAATTAATTTTGACCAATTTTGTTAAATTTGACTTTATTTGACCAAAGTTAATATTTTAGGTCAAATTGATCTAAAATTTGATTTTAAAAACTTGTCAAAACTAAATAGCAGTTGGATTTGAACCAAGTTAGACTTTAAAAGCCTCACAACTGGCCAGAATCTACCCGGATAAAATTAGATTTTTATAACTGTCCCTTTTTGTATATTCTAAGATATCAATTTTGTTTGAAACCAAGGTGAAAGGTTTTTTTTTTTTTTTTTTTTTGCCTTAAGAGACATTTGAAAATAAATCCAAATGAAAACTTGGATACTACTATTAAAGAATCATATGATTTCGAATATCTCCACCAAAGATATCTCGAATATCATCATTGAGAAGAGATGCAAATTCTTTAGACATTACCATCAAAGAAAACTTGGATATCCTCATCATGTAAATGCAAATGACTTTAGATTTTACTACCGAAGAGTACTTGGATATCATCATTAAGTGAACGTAAGTAACTTTGGATATCACCACTAAAAAAATTTGTATATCCCCACAAAAAAATGCAAATGACTTTGGATATCACTGCCGAAAAATACTCGAATATCCCTATAAGTAAATGTAAATAACTTCAAATATCACTATAAAAAAGAACTCAAATATCACCACCAAGTGAATTCTACTAAAGCTTCCACAAAAAATTTTAATGAAATTCAAATAATGATACTCGGATATCACTACCGAGTGATTTTGAAAAAGCTTCTATTGAAAAAATTCAATAAAAATCATTTTAGAATACTCAGATATCACCACCAAGTAACTTTGAAAAAACTTAGATATCACCAATTTAGTAAAATTCATTTTTGAATACTCATATATCACCACCGAATAACTTTGAAAAAGCTTGGATATCACCATCAAAAAAATTTTATAAAATTTATTTTTGAATACTTAGATATCACCATTGAGTAGCTTTGAAAAACTTGGATATCATCATCGAAAAAATTTAATAAAATTCATTTTTAATACTCGGATATTACCATCTAATACTTTGAAAAAACTCGAATATCATTATCGAGATAATTTTTAAAAAATTTCAACTTAAATACTTGGATATCATCACCAAGAATGTTTTAATGACACAAACATACATGTTGCAAATGTTGTATGTGAAGATACAAATGCAAAATCTCTTACCAGTGAATTTTTTTACCAAATGCAAATACGAGTATATGTTCTTACCAAAATGCAAGTTCTAATGCTATCCTAATGTAGTAAATGCAAAATTTCTTAAAGAATAGACAAATGCAAATGTCTAACCCAATGATGCATAATGTAAGCATTATTTCAAACATGTTAATGCAAATCTTAACTTTGATAATGTGAATTCATTGATCTTTGCAACTATTAAGATGCAAACACAAAACCCTATTCCAAGAAAGTAAACATAAATGAGTGAGCATTAGGATGTAAAATTCTAACACCCTTGGTAAATGCTGATGTTTTTTCCAAGATGTACATGAAATAATGCAATTACCTCTACAAGGATGCAAATACAAATATTTATCCCACCGATACAAATGTTTCCTATAGCTATAGAATTTTATTTAAAAAATGCCAATGCCTATGCAAATGTAAAAACTTCATGATGTATGTGCCCTAACATGGATGCGAACACAAAAACTAATTGATTGGTAAATCCTGCAAGTGCATAGGCTATTAAGTAATAATTGAGACTAAAAAGTTTAAGTGTCAATCCCTTGAGAATCAACTAAATAAGACACATAACCTAAGTACCGATGATCTCAATTCCTTATCTAAAGTTCATTCAACCAATTAAAAAAATAATTACTACAAAATGATAAAAAAATCAAATAAAAAAATTATAAAAAAATGAATTACTACTAAGAAAAATAAAATGCAAATACAAAATTAACAAAGTTAAAAGTGAAATACTATTAAAATCAAAGTTGGCTAAATTATAGAAGACTAATCCTAATATGTAAAAATATAAGATACTGGCAAGACATGTATGCTTTCTTGTAAGTCAAAATTGAAGTGCATGTAAAACAAACATGACATGACCTTAGAAGAAAAACATGATGTAAGCCCATAAACAAAACTAAAATTTCTTACTTCTAATGTTTATAGTGACACATAATGATGAAAGATTGACATTCAAGCTTATATGTAAAACTATCTAATTTTGCATTAAAAATTACACAACAAATATATGCACAAGAAATCTACAGAAATAGCATGAATATAAGGAAAATGATGAAAATTTAATTTAGCAAAAATAACAGCCCACAAATGCAAAGAACAGTCCTATCTAAAAATTGATTTTGTATGATTCTTAAGCTATTAAAATGAATTTCTACTTAAACCAAATATAGAACAAATTAATAGACTACTTGGAGTATAGAAGGAATATGTAAATTGCTTAAGCATAATTTCATAATCCACACATTCAATGTTCTCTAAAAAATGCAAAAAATGTTCATAAGTTGCACTTTTGCTTGACACAAATGAAACTCCAAATATTCAAAGATAAAAGAACTAATTAAAGATCAAAGTTGTAACAGAACACTTGAATAACAATTGAGCACACACAAAATAGGAAAATATTTGCAATTAATACCTCAGTTGGATTTGCATGCAAAAAAAAAAAAAGAAGCTGCATCATGAAAATTCATAATTTTTAAACTTTAATCTCCACAAGTAAACCTACAACTAATTGAACTAGTGCATAAGCAGATGAATGATTAAAAAAAAATTTAAAATGCAACATAAAATGTGAAATACAATGGAGCTACTACTAAGTAGAAGTATTTTGCCATTAACATAAATCTTGAACTTGTATAAGCTAAAAAAAAAATTCAATACATGATCAACAACTTCACAAGATATTTCTATTAGCTAAGATCATTTTTATTAACAAAAATTTCACCAACCTTAATAGGAAGATAATAAAAAGTAAACCTAAAACCAAATTACACTTCTAAAAATCCAAACAGTGCGCTAATAAACCACAAACAAGATATATTCACACACATACTATATAACTTTACTAACTGCAAGTAAAATCAAGGCATTCAATCAAAATATTACTAGCAACACTTAAGACTAAAGATATATGAGAAGAGAAAACAAATAGAGTTCCATGATGAAAGTAAATCCTCATTACAAGAATGTTTACATCTTGCATCTTTCAGCTTCGATATAGAACTAATTGCTTCTAACTTCCAGCTAGGCTTAAGATATAAAGAATTTTTAGATCTTAAGAACCTATAAAATAGAATCTCAACAAGAACTAAATAAGTTCCAATGCAATAGAAGAATTTTGAACCTCAACAATTCATCAAACAAGTAGAAAATGATCAATATGTGCACTGTTTTGAACTAGTAAACATTTACTTTAAATCTTATTGCAAGATATAAAGAGAGCATGAGAAAATATACTGAATTATAAAAATTTATCAGTAAAATGAAGTAAAAAAATTAAAAACAAGGCTATTTGAAAGCTGGGAAGACAAGAAAGAAAATGCAGAGAGAAAAAAAATTCAAAACTAAAGTCCTAAACTTCTCTAAAAAAAAAAATTCTTCACTAAGGTCAGCCCCCCCTCTATTTATAGGCAAAAGAAAAAGACTTTAGGTGCTAGAAATAAATCTAAAAAAAATTCAAAACTAAAGTCCTAAACTTTTCTAAAAAAAAAAAATCTCCTCACTAAGGTCAACCCTCCTCTATTTATTGGCAAAGGAAAAAGACCTTAGGTTCTAGAAAAAAATCTAGTTATTCCCTTCTCATTCTATGCATGCTTGAAGTCTTAACCTTTTGATTTTTTTCCTCTACTGGTTCCTTAGCACTGGTACGTGTCTAGGTTCTAGGTTGCATGCTTGGGTTGGTTCTACATTGCACGTCTGGGTTATTTTCCTCTTTTGGTGCTTTGGCTCTTTCAACTGAATGTGAGCTCCTTCCTAATCACTTTAGCAACCAATCGAATACTTCCTTTGTGCCACATTAGCTCTTTTTATGTTTTCCAACTTAGGCATCCTTTGTTAGTAGCTTAATCCCCATGCATAATGTGTTTTACCTTTTTTTAATATATTCTTTATTTTTTGTAAAAGAAATTCCTCACTTAATGAGTATTTCTATTACAAGTTTTACTAAAAAAAATGTCTAAGAGAATAAAAAAAAAAATTCAAGCAAGAAACATTTAAAAAGAACTCCCTAAGTATCAATGTGACCAATTGACATTAATGAAGGCCATTAGCACCAAAATTCTCCACATTATGTTCACAATTCTTCATTTTCTTTAATTGCACTTACATATAAGATAATTATGATTTTAGGAGTATTTTTGCTAAGAAATGCTAAAGAATAAGCTAAAATAATAGTCAAATTGCATTAAAATTAAGCACTAAAAAACTAAAATTTTAAATGTAATCAAACCCCTAAAGTTAAACTTTCGCTTGTCGTCAAGCAAAACAAGATTGAGCAAAAATCATATTATATTTTCAATGCTTCATTCAACATAAAAGTCTCATGGAATGATCAATAAATATAACTAAAGTAAAATCATGAATGAGTGCTAATATACAAGAATCTACCTAGATTAAGATCATTCCTAACTAAGATTCCATAAACAAGCAACACTTTTCACATATTTTTGCATGAAATCTAGTAATGTTATGTAAAACATGAGACATTAATAACAATGATCAATAAAGCATCCTTATGTTCCATAAGTTTACTTATTACATCTCTTTTCGCTAATATAGATAAACACATGATCAAGGATCTTTAGGACTTTATTAAGCTTGTAATGTAAGGTTAGAGTCAAGGTATAATAAAAGTCATTTAGGCTTTAAGTACCCTAACAATGCAACATGTCTAGGATCATCCATCATTAAGCTTCAAGGTAAGAAAGGTAAGCTTGACAAAAGAATAAACCCCCAAACTTTGATTTTGTCCATTTTTCTTTCTTTTATTTTTGTTTTTTGGCTTTTTCACCACTTTATTACTTTTGCCTTTTTCTTTTCTATTTTTTGTGATTTTATTCTTTTTCACAACTTTTTTTTCTTCTTTTTCTTCTTTTTTTCTCTATTTTCTTTTTCATTCTTTTTTCAAGCTCCACCTTTCCTCCTCACTAATACATATCTCATAAATGGTGCATGAATGTCCTAATACATATAAGGTAAAAGACCAAAAAAATAGAAAATATATAGAATAAGGCTATAGGCTTGTAATGTGGTTTCAAAACAAAGAAAATGCATTATAAGACTCAAATTAGGTGACTATGAAAATATTATATCAAAGATGGCTCAAAAGGCTTAATTGATCCAAAAATGGTCTATATCATTTTTCTAATCATGTGTCTTCTAAGATTTCGCCTCGAGAAGCGATTAAAACAAATTATAGAATTATGAAACACAACTTTAAAGATTGATGCAAAAACAATCTCATGCTCACATAATTAATACTACATAAAAAATACAATTCAATGTTTAAAGTATCAACTTACAAATGAATACCATATTAAAAAATTCACTAAACCTAAGCATCATCTCATATTTCACACACATTCAATCTTTTCCTAAAGCTATATTCATTCTTAACCACTGCCTATCATTAGCTTTATGAAGAATTAATTAAAGAAAATATTATAATGATTTAAGTTACCATATGTTAAGCTTAATTTCAAGGCAAAAAATCAAGGAAAATTTAAAAATTTTGCAAAAAATTGTCAAAAATTTTCTAAATATCCCTAAATTTAAACAACACATTATCCTCAATGTGTACGCATCAAGCAATAAAGCTCAAAAGAGAAAGGAACAAGTAAACTCCCCTACCACCATGGAGGATGGTGACTGAATCTCCTATCAAAGCTTTGGCTGAAACTAGTGTATCCTTTTCTTCCTACAAAATAGGAAAACAACTATACAAAAAACTATATCAATATGTACAAAAACAAAATGAACACAAAAACAACTATAAACAAACCATGAAACCTAACTTCGTACAAGAAAACAAACATGCAAACACATATATACACAAACATGCATAAAAAAATAACATGAAAAATAAAACTTGGGTTGCCTTCCAAGAAACGTTTTTTTTAAGTCAAAGCTTAAACTATGAGCTCACAAGAATCAATCTAAAAAATGAATCATTTCCATTACTCCCCTAACCTCTTTTCCAAAATAGTGCTTCAATCTATTTTCATTCACTTTAAACGAAACCTTTTTCACTTCATTCATAATCTTACTAGTGCCACAAAAACAAACTCATGTCACCACAAATGGGCCTTTCCATTTCATCTTAAGCTTCCTTGGAAAAAGCTTTAAGCGAGAATTAAACAGCAACACATAATGATCGAGCTCAAATGTTTTTATCCAATATTGATTTATCAATCCACTTTTTCATCTTTTTCTTAAACAACTAGTACTATCAATGAAATTATTACAAATAAAATCAATGAAAATATATTTATCCTTAATTTTCATTATTAAAAAAAAATCAACTAGTTTTTATCTTTTCAATGTAAATAAAATAATTAAATTGAACAAAAAAAAGGTTAGAAACATATGGGTCAGGTCCCCTATGGTTGTCACATGGGTGATGGAACAAAAACCTGGATTCACTTCTCTTTAACTACCTAAATCGACAGCATTTTAACCCAAATAAAAATTATTTTATTTTCTTTTCTTATTCAATAAACTCTACCTTTTCAAACTTTTTTTTGACCTAAGAACAATAAAAGAAAGGTGATCAATCCTAGAAGTTGGTGATATTTCACCACCACTATTGTTCATCTCCTGTCATTTCCATTCACCACCCTTTTACCGAGACCACTACCAACCTGTTTCTTATTCTTCTTTTCTTCTTCATCAAAACGCCTAAGCTAAAAAAGCCCAAATTCTAGATTAAGCTTTTGTTGCTTGCAATAAGAAAATTTTCTACTTCCTATCCTCTAGTGCAATATTAGTTAAAAGAGCTCAAAGATCCCCAAAAATCTTTAAGCTAAAAGCCCTACCAACAATTCTTCTATTTTTTTATGCACAAACAATTGCTTGATTATTTGATTATGGTTTTTTGGTTGCCAATTTGTGGGTTTACTGGATGTGGGTAATTTAGGGTGGATTCGAGTCTTGTTGAGTATAGGTTTCTACTAAATTAAAGATTATGGATTGATTGGTGATGGTTTTTATTATTATTATTATTGATTTCTAATGGATTTCTAGGTTGCTTTAGGTTGATATTGGCTTTAGGGTTTTTTGAAAATTTTTTGAATGATTTTGACCCTACTATTGGCAATATTGCTTAATTGTGCCACTCTGCTTCTTGTTGAATTGGTGTTTCTAGATTACTGCTTACTTTTGCCTCGATTGTTAATTGCTAATAGCCTTTTTTTCTCTTTGTGTGTTTCTTGCTATATATTGCCCCTTTGTTTTGCTGGTTACCTTTCTTTTTTTGATTGTGATTCCTTTTCAAAATTCTCTTTTCCTTGGACTTTCACTGGTAAACCTCCCTTTCTCTTGGTTCTATTTTTTTTATAAGGATATTGTTTCAAATTTAACAGAATTCTAGATCGAAAGGAGTTTCAATTCCATTTTAATTAAAGCTTAAACTTTGATTCCAATAAAAAGCATTTTAATTCAAAAGAATCTAATCCCAGATAAATTTGATTTTCCTAAATTTTTTTTTTTTTTTTTTTTTTGATTTTTTAATTTATTTTTTGAAAATGAATAAAATAAACTAATAAATTAGATAAATAAATAAATTAAAAAACATTTATTTGTGTTTAAGACCTAAATCTAAAATCGAGTCCAAATAGACAAATCCAAAGTCTTACTTATTCGATAAAAAAACCTTTAGAACTTGAAAATAGAAAAAGTTTCAAGACTATAGGCAAAATAAGATGTTTACAGTTGATAGTACAAAAAAATGGCAAAAAATAAAATAGAACATAAAGGCATGAAATAAAAGAAAATGAAAGAATCAAGTCTCTCGAGCTCCCATGAGATATTTCTTAAGCTAAAGCTACTTTGGACTATCTTTTTATTGCAAAAATAAGCTCAAACATGAAGCAAAATAAAGTTGGAAATGAAAAGAACTAAAGTTGGAAATAAAAAGAATCAAAGCTAAAAAAAAAATGAAATTGAAAGTTAAAGTTTCATTACCAAAAACGTAAATGAAAAACTAAAGTAAAATGCAAATGAAAATCTCCTACCCAAAGTCCCTTTAAAACATAAGTCAAGCCCTAAATAAATACATGAAAACAAGCTAAAATAAGCCTCTAAAAGTTATTGCAAAGTTAGTAAAAGTGCTACTTGCCAATGATATTGAAACCAAAAAATGAAAAAAGATAAACAATCGTTCCCCATTAAATCCCATTTTCAACTTTCCCATTTTGTCCCTTCAAAATGTCCTATATCAAACATTATCCTACGCATCAAAAGTCTTTCTTAAGCTGTGCAAACTAGTAGCATTGCTTGACCTTTGTTTTTCATTGTGTTCCCATTTGTATCTTATAGTGACAACAATAAAGGGTTGCATTTTCAACTAACAATAGCTACGATTTTTCTCTAATTATATAGAAGGTCCTTGTTTGTCCACTTATGCACCATTCTTTCTTTATGCAAGGGGGCCAAATGTTCATTAATTCCAACTTATAAGTGGCTATTTTTTTTGCAACTAATTTAGCTCTCTTAGCTTGCTCATAAGGCTTAGTGACTTAGCTACGTGGCTTTGCATGTCTTTATTAGCTGCATAGCTTCTTTAATGGCTCATTGAACTTGAGAGGTAGCTCACACAATTTCAACACAGCTTGACAACTTGGTAAGCAGCTTAGTTTTTTTGTTCTTTTATGTAACTAAGTAGTTGAATTTTTTTTTCATGTGCATTGGAATGGCTCTTTAAAGCTTATCTTCATGGCTCGTTAACTCGCTTGAAATGTAGACAAATGGTGCTTCATCTTGCAATCAATCTTCAATAATTGACCCAACAACACTTAGCAAGTTTGTGTCGTCATTTAGATATGATTCCAATGGAATGGTAGCTACTATTTTATGGTTGTTTTTCTTCTTTTAAGGTGCTAACAAAGTGATGATCCAATGGTCTCCAATATTGGCCAATCTTTATGTCACAAAATTGCCAAGTTAGCTCATTTATATTTTCAGTTTAAATTGGAAGAATATAATTCTAACCATGAGATAACATATGGATAAGGCAACAATATTTTTTTCATCTTGTGTTAATGATCCAAATTGTTTTCAAGCAGCTCATTTCATGACTTGGTAGCTTCTTTTTCTTCCTCATTCAGTATCCAGTCATCTCTATAAATCCTTATACATCATCAAAGGGTCCAAGCATCATGTACGCTCATGGTTTAACAAGGTAAGTTGTATCCATAATTTTCTATGGTTCAACCTTGAGGTTTTTATTGTCATGAAAATTTTTGTTCCGTTTTTCTTTTACTTTAATTTGCATTTTTGGCTTAATAACCCACACAAAAGACAAAATAAACAAACTTAAGAAAATTTGCAAGAATTTGCTAAAGAATAAGCTAAAATTAAGTTTAGGATGATAAAATTCATATAATTAAGCTTAGGATAATTCCATAAAATAAAGAATTATCAAACCCTAAGCTTAGATGGCCCAAGCCACTAAGGAATAAAAATAAAAGATACCTAACTGAAAGATATGCTTTTCATATGGATCACAACCACAATACCTAAAACTATATCGACTTGATGAATGAAATAGAAAATTTGATTAAAAAAGGCTGGCTGAACAGATTTAGGGACTATAAAAGATAAGAATAGATGAAGGGGAGTTTCAAAAGTGGAAACAAAAGAGAATAGTTAAAAAGAAACCAAGATGAAAGAAGAAAAGGTGATAACTGAGGTAATATTGATCGCAGGCTTGACCAAAGAAACAAAGAAAGAAATGATATGGATAATAGACCCATTACAAGTATCATTATTGTAATAACTGATAGGATTTCAACATCAGCCAAAAAAGAGTTTGACTAGGGAATAGTTATGGCTATTAGGTCCATGGTCAAGAAATAAAAAAGTTGGAAGGATGAATCAATCTTTTTTAACTCAAAAATTTAAAAAGAATCTAATTCTTGCATGATGATGCTATCATTATACAAGTCGCGGTATACATGTAGTGAAAAGGATACTATTGGACAATGGGAACTCAACTAACATCCTTCACTATTTTATTATGTTAAGATGAGAATCACTAAGGAGATGTTGAAGCCTTTCACTACCACCTTAATTAGTTTAGGAACAAGTCGATGCTAGTAAAAGGTACAATTAGGCTATCAATCACACTAATAAATGAACCAAGAATTATTGTCACGAGCTCCAACCTTTGACTTAAAATCTATGCGGCCTTAGACCAGGGATGTATTCCTTAGGACTAAGTCAACCTAAAAATCAAGCATGCAGGTAAACAAACAGCTAGAAAGGCAGAATACGTAAGTTAGAGAGAAAACAAAGAGTGCGAGAATATACAGTGTATTACTAAAGAATAATGTGTCTGATGATGTGCAACTGAAGGTGAAGCAACCCTTTATCTATAGTTGAGGCCATTAACTTTACTTACAGCTATCTCCTAAAATAAAAAGATTTACAAGATTCCTAAAAATTAAGATTACACATGATTACACATATTACATGAGGCTCTTTTTTATTTTCAAGATCAACTAAATCCTCCTACTGAATGTTACTGATTCTAGATGCCTTTGAAAGATTTTGGATTGACCAAGCTCTCTTAGGTCCACCTAAGTGTGGTGCGAACATGGTGCGAGCCTAGTCTTAATTGTACGGGCAGGCTTGCATGTTATCTAGGTGATCTGGACTTATCTCATACGCTTATTATGCCATCATCCGTAACTATCCCTGGTGTTGAACCTTGGCCACATATGCTTCGACCTTAGTTCTTAGTACACCCGTCCAATGCATGACATTCTTCTCAATCTAATTACGTGATCCCTTCATTGCATCCTTTACGTGAAACTGCCTAATCTAGTCTTAAAACTACCATAAGTCCTTTGCTAGTTCCCAGCTCACCTCATTGTCTAGAAGTCTTTTCTAGTGCATCAAGTACTCTTATCTTGGCTGATAATTTTATTGCATTACTTTTTGACCAACAATGATGCTTTGGACTTCTCTCTCATATAGGACCTTAGCTCTCAATGGTACACACCTTGACTCAAGCTGTCTTAGATCTCTCCCGTCTTTATAAAATGACTTAAGTATGCTAACATGAAACATCGAGTGTACCTTTAACTTAAGTGGCATATCTAGCTTGTAGGCAACCTTGCCTACCCTATTCAAAACTTTAAAAGGTTCTTTGCACCTCTTGACTAAGCCTTTATGCAGACCCTTATGGTGTATGATGAGGTGTAGCTTCACCAAGACCAAGTCCTCTACTTGGAATTGTATGTCCCTCTTTTTTTGGTCTATCCACTTCTTTTACCTCTTCGTGGCTTTATGCAGATAGACTTTGGTCGAGTTTGCTTGCTCCTACTAAGCTTTGGCAAACTTGTACACTATTGGATTAGGCCTTGTATAACTTATAACAATTGAATCGGGTGTTAGCGATTGTTGACTTGTCACAATCTCAAAAGAACTCTGGTTAATTACTTCACCTCTTTGTAAATTATATCAGAACTAAACGACATCTAGCAACTTGGGCCAGTTTCATTGCATGGTACTCACATAGTACCTAAGGTAGACCTCCAATAGTCTATTCACTTACTCGATCTGCTCATCAGTCTGTGGATGCATGCTGGTGGAAAAATTCAAATTTGACCTAAATAGCTTGAATAACTTAGTCCAGAACTGTCCCGTGAATCACCCATCTCGATCACTAACAATAGTCATCGGTACTCCTTAGTACTTCACCATATTTTTAGGCACAAATGGGCTATCTCATCGGTTGGGTACTCCTTGATTGCTGGAATGAAAATCCCATACTTGAAAAACCTATCCACCACTACCATGATGCTTCTGAACCCCACTACCTTAGGTAGATTAACTATGAAGTCTAAAGTGATGAGCTCTTATAGTCACTCTGGTATGGGGAACAACTTCCAAAAAACCATATGATTTTTTAAGCTCTACCTTATCTTATTAGCACACAAGGTAAGTTTTCACATAAAGCTTCATATCATCCTTCATATGCAGCCAATAGTATTGATCCTCTAACAAGGCTAAAGTATGGCTCACCTCATATGAGCAGCCACCTTGAATCATGGCACTCGTGCAAAACCTCCTTACAAAGCTTTTCATACTATGGCATAACCACCTATTACCTTTAGTGTACAACAAGTGATCCTATAACCAAAACCATCTAGTTTTACCCTGCTTGGCATACTTGATGAAAGCTTTAGTTAAAGGATTATGTGCGAGCCTTTCCCTGATGCGTAGCACCAAAGACCCCTTTGGTTGGCCAATGGCAGTAAGGTTTGCCTTCCTACTCGGGGCATCAACCACTATGTTCACTCGCCTAGCTTATACTCTAACCTGTAATCAAATTCTATAAGAAAATCCTACCAGTAGGGTTATTTATGGGATAACTTCTTTTGTGTTAGGAAGTAGTTGGTTGCCACATTATCCCTCATAACTATGAACCTCGACCCCAACAAGTAATGCTGCCAAGTGTGCAAATAGTACACCATTACTGTAATATTCATCTCTTAGACCATGTACCTACGCTCGATCTCATTAAGCTTTCAACTCTTAAATGCGATCGAATGGTTCTCTTGCATCAGCATTCCCTTTATCGTAAAGTCTAATACATCCATATGCACCTCATACGACTTGACATGGTTTAGCAATGCCAAAACTGGCTCTTCGATCATTTGGCCTCTTTAACTAATCAAAAGTTTCCTGGCATTCAGTGCTCTATTCTTACGCTATTCTCTTTTTGAGCAAATCAATCAATGGTGTGGTTATGGCTAAGTACCTTTAATGAAATGCCTGTAGTAATTGACCAGCCTAAGGAATGACTTTAACTCAGTTACCCTGGTTGGCAGTTCCCATTCCAGGATGGCACGAACTTTGCCTGCATCTATACATATCTTGCCACCTCCCATTATGTGACCTAGAAATGATTTTTTTCACTGGGCAAATGAGCACTTCTTTTCACATACAATTCATGCTCTTGTAACATCTTGAACACCTATCTCAAGTGGTCTACATGCTCTTTCAACATCTGCTTATAGATCACAATATCATCAAGATAAATCACTATAAAACAATCAAGAAATGATTGAAGTAACTTGTTCATGAGTGTGCAGAATGTTATCGAGACATTGGTGAGTTCGAATGGCATGACCAAGAACTCATAAGAGCCATAATAAGTGACACACGTTGTCTTGGGCTCATCTTGCTTTACAATCTTGACCTGGTAATTGCTTAACCTCAAATCCAACTTGGTGAACCACCTTACACCTCTAAGTTGATTGAACAAGTCCATAATGAGTAGGATAGGATATTGGTTTTTGATGGTCGACTTATTCCAAGCTTAGTAGTCAATACACAACTGTAAGGATCCATCATGCTTGCGTTGGAACAAAATTGAGACATCATATGGCATTTTAGATGGCCTAATGTAGCCAACATCAATCAACTCCCCGAGCTATATCCTCAGCTCTTCCAAATCTTGTAGAGAATTCAATAAAGGGCCTTGGCTGATGGCTTGGCCTCAGGCACCAACTCGATCTTATGGTCTACCTCTTTTTTATGTGGTAACTTGCTAGGTAACTTTACAGACATCACATCGTTAAAAGTTTTTAGCACATCTAGCACCTCCAAAGGGGTGTCAATTTCCTTCTTCCTCAGTTTCTCATACTTCAGGATAGTTAAAAAGGTGTCTTCATCCCTACTCATTACTTTAACGAATTGAATGGTCGACAACACCTTGGACCAAATCTTAGACCTACGTCTTAATAGTATAAAACATTGGCACTATGCCTCTAGAATGCATATACAGTTTGTAAAAAACATAATGAGGGCGTTAATCCAAACAAGAAAATTTTACCCAATCACAAATTCATAATCATCCAAGGGTATTACCTCGATGGTCTCTTTGCCCTTTCAGTTTCCAATTGTAACTCCACTCCCCACGCCACTTCAATAGGTGAAACTTCATTGGTGTTCACCATCTTGTTTGTACCAATCTTTTTATGTACCTTTAAGCTAAGTTTCTAGGTTTTATCAGTTAAAATAAACAAATATGAAACACCTATGTCCATTAGTATGCTCACTTTATTACCTATAGCTACGAGATCCATAAATATGAAGCCCTTTGGCTTACGACTTCCCTTACTTTGGACAACAATGAGCACGATTGAGCCAATTTTTACTATTTTAACCTCTGACTCCTTGTTTGAATGATTTTTGTCTCTCTTTTTGAAATATTGATCATGGTCTGTTCCTCTATACTGATGTTTTCGATCCTTTTTGTCCTTACCCTTCTTATTGGGCTTGGTAGACTCTAACTTATTTTGTGATTTGAACTTCACCAAAGATTCAGTTGTAGTCATGACTTTGGCCAACTTATGAATTCCTCTCATTTGTAACTCTATGGCTTGAACCCATCCATCAAGGCAAATAAACCCTCGATCTTGCTTAAATATGAAATTTAAAACATCAATTAAAAAAACTTTTAGATATACTCTCTTATGTCCTTCTATTAGGTAAATTGGCATAATTTTGCCCATGCCTCATCATTAGCATACTCCAAGTAAAACTGCTATCTAAACTCATTTTGAAACTCCTATCAAGTTCCAATCATGGCATTTTCGTGCTTGACATCATCATACAATTTGCCTCAACACAATAAGGTAACATAAGAAAGATACATTAAAGCAATGTTTACCTTAGTAGCATCGTCCCATATGCCTATGGCTCTGAAGTACTGTTCCATCCTCTATAGGTAGTTGTTTACTTCCTTTTCTACCCTAGTCCTCTTGAACTTTTTGGGCTTGGGAATCTCCCCATTTGTAACTCCCTTTTGAGCTTAAGCTCTTTTTCCATAGAGTCTATCACCTAAAAGTGAGCATTTACCTCGTTAAGCTTCTCTTTCACATCCCATATGGTCACCTCCATCTTAGACAACCTTCCATCCATGATAGACCAAATGTCCCTCGAACTAGCTTTCTTGTCCCTTTCAAAGCCTTACTTTTGAGCCTCTGATTGTTGGTCAACAACATCACTCTCGAATACCATTTTCATGAATGCCTTGAGTGCAATCTAAACACCATCGAACAGAACCTACACAAAACATGCTCTGATATCAACTATCATAGGTTTCAACCTTTGACTCAAAATTTATGTAGCCTTAGACTAGGGATGTATTCCTTATGTCTAAATCAGCCTAAAAACCAAGCGTGCAAGTAAACAAACAACTGAAAAGGTAGAATACATAAGTTAGAGAAAAAATAGAGAATGCTAAAATATGCAGTGTATTACTGAAGAACAGTGTATCTAATGATGCACAACTGAGGTTAGGACAACCCTCTATTTATAGTTGAAGTCTTCAGCTCTGTTTATTGCTATCTCCTAAAATAAAAGGATTTACAAGATTTTTAAAAATCAGGGATGACACATTATTACATAAATTATATAAGGCTCCTCATGATTTTCAAGGTCAACCAAATCATCTTACTGAATGCTATCGATCCTAGATGCCTCTAGAAGATTCTAAATTGGCTAGGCTCCCCTGGGTCCACCTAGGGGCGGTGTGGACATGTTGTAGACTAGGTCCAGGCTGTGCGAGCGACCTAGACTAATCTTTTATGCTTATTATGCCAACCCCTGCAACTGTCTCTTGTACTTGAGCCTTGACCGTAAGTGCTAGAGCTTTAGCTCCTGGTGTGTTCGCCTAAGGCATAACACTATCACCTTGATCATTAAGTTTATTATGGTAGACATCCCTTTAGCAAACAACATGATTTTAAAAAGGTTGAGCCAATCTGTTATAAGAATTGTTAGCTCAGCTCCTCATTTTAAAATTAAATTTCCTACCTTTAATGGGATTTGAAAGGTTCAAGGAAACTACTCTTTTGCAAGGCAATGTTATGTTATTACTATGAGAGGAAAAATTGGGAAGTAAACTATGAGCTCAACCAAGGTTGAGGAGACCTAGGTTGGAGATAGAACAGAAATCGAGGTAATGATAGGAAAAACTAAGGTGAAAAGGTCTGAAGTTAAAAAGTGACATGCTAGTTGGGAAAGCAATAAAAAAAATGCTCTTTTAAAAACCAAAAATGAAAACAAGCTTTTAAGCTTGAAATTTGTAAATATTTTTTTAAGCCGATCTCTTAATCTGTTAATGAAAATTTTGAATTGAGCTATTACCCATGTCCTATAAATACATTACCCAATGAATTTATTCAAAGTTCATATTAGCATCATGATGCATGAATTTATTTATCACTTAAGGTGAATTAATCAAATACGTAATAATTCACATTGAGAATTATCCTTCTCATAGAAATGATTTCCTAACCTAAGTGACCAAAAAGAAATCATTAATTAAAGGCCCAAAATAGATATGACTAAACTAGAACTAGCAAAAAACTGCACACTTGTATCAATTTTAAAAAATAATAAGGGAAAATGCATGTAAATAAGAGCTAAGCTAGAGTAGAAAGAGAAATTGTTACAATTATTAAAAAATAATGTTGACCTATTTGTAAGGACCCCGTCAAATATGCCTTGAATAAATCCTTTAATAATGATTCATAAAATTACATATTGACTTGAAAATAAAAACCTATATAGCAAAAGATAAGGTGTTTTGCCCTTGAGAGAAAGAAAGCAATTGAGGAAGAAATTGATAAACTACTAAAGACTGGGTTCATCATGGAAGCATTCTACCTTGAATGCATAGCTAATATAATAATGGTGAAAAAAACACAATGCATTACAAGAAAATTAATATATTGCAATGGTCAAAATCATTGTTAAATAGTTATTTATATTTGTTAAAATTATTTTGAAATGATTTTATGTCATTGCAAGATCATTGTTATTAGTCCCGTTGTTTAAGAGTTAACATAACAACTTATAATGCCATTGATAAAAATAGATATTGTAACGACCTTTAGTTGTTGCAATATTAATAATATATTCACAACGATAAAAGTTATTGTGTAAAATCTTTCTTTAGCAACAATAACAAAATTTTACACAACATTGTTATTTTAGTTGCAAAAGATTTTTTATAACAATATTTTTTTTATTGCTAAATTTTTTACATAAAAAAAAGCAATTGCTAAAAAATTATTTTATAATGACAAATAACGTTGTATAAACTTCATTCAACCATATAAGTTGATTGCAACAACTGTAGCATAACAATATTATTTTAATTACATAAAATATTTCATAACAATTATACGTCATTGTTTTAACTTTTTTTAGCAACAATAAAATTAATCACAAAAGCTCTTATATAACTATATGATTGTGGTTACATAACATATTTCGTAATGATTAAACATCGTTTGCTAAACTACTTTTCAATAATCATAAAAGTTGGTGGGCAAAAACTCTTCCGTAACAAATTACCTTACAATATTTTGCAATATAATATTATATAATTGCTAATTATCTTTAAAATCATGATATTTGTTGTTTCAATAAATAATTTTATCGACAACTATTATCTTGAAATATCTTTTACATGTCAACTATTATAATCTGTAAAATTATATTTCATAATATATATTTTTTAATTATAATAACAATTTTTATCGTTACAAAATTTTTAACACAACCAAATTTATTAATTGTAACATCTATTATTGTTATAAAAATATGTTATAAAGTTTCGTTACACTTTCCACAATAAATTTATCGTTACCAATTATAAAATCATTTTGTTTATTATTTTTTTTGTAAATATAATAACAAAATATGTTTTAAATATATAAACTAATATTATATTTTTTATTGTAATAAATACTAATCCTAGCATTTTGTTTAAATACAATAAACTGTCAAAAAATACATAAAATTAATATTAACATAAAAAGAATACATTTTGTCATGAATTACAATACATTTTTCGTAAAGCACATAT
This sequence comes from Durio zibethinus, assembly GCF_002303985.1. The sequence goes on along the minus strand of NW_019167926.1, from coordinate 15,130,220 downwards.
AACAATTATATTTTCTTAAAATGAAAGTACCATACAAAAACAAAATATGCAAAACAAAAACAAAATATGCAAAACATTCACCTTGATAACTACAACTATGTTATTTTAAGATGGTTTTCGCTAAATTAACCAAATATGCATACCATTGAACTAGAACCCCTTTTCTTTTCATAGCCTCTTTTGGATGATGCTGAACTTGGACTTCCACTAGATGTCCCATCAGCTCTTCCACTCTGTTTCCCGTTAGATAGTGACCTCTGTCATAAAATATTATTAGAATTCTTAAGTTGTATATGATGAACCATTGGCACAAGTAGTTCAAAGGAAATCATAAACAAATTTAACCCATAAATAAAATTAAATAGAACCAGGAAATGAAAAGTTGAAACAACAAAAATCATAATTCTATCCATATATCAATACATCTAAAAGGTTGCAGGTGAAAACTACTAATCCTTGGATAGTATTTTACATTCTTCAACAATTCGATTCTCATTGATAGTGATGTCATCAATTGATTTTAACATGGTATCTACTCCGTTCAGTCACTTTTATATTACAGTCCACAAACCCACAAACCAAAGGAATGCCTACTTGGCTCTAAAGCTTGATAAGAAAACAAAACAAATGATAGTACATAAAAAATGATTTTATTGTCAACTATACTATTATTGGGATTATAACACATTGCTCACGATCCTCCCTTAGTAGCTCTTTCCTGTCCAACAAAATCCATTAAAGGTGTAACTACGGGGGCATCCTTTGGTACACCTGAGAAGAAGGTATTAATCAAATGACAAAATATCAATACATAGAGACACCCAATTTTTAGTCATTTAATTGCACTGCTAAAAGTTTCTTCTTCTTTTTTTTTTTTCTCATTTTCCAACATAATTAACTACAAAGTGCAGATGTGAATAAGATTTGTGTGACTAACCAGCTCTTTCGGCCTCCCTTCACTCTAATTATATCTCTGCACTAGGAAGATTCTAAACTGGCTACGCAAGAAATTCAAGGAACTCCAAATACTCAGGATCTAGATGTTCATCAAGAAATAATTGTATTTATGAATAGGAAAATAGTGGCACATATAGGATCACATGAAATCATTTTAGACATGAATTATTCTTCAAGAAAATAAGCTTATTACCTTTGAATATAGTCCCTTCATGACCATTTGTTTTAGACCAGTGCTTTGGAACACGTTGGGAAGGTGCATACTGAACAATATTTTTATTGCATCAGTTTACTGTGAAATGCATGCATAGCATTAGTTTATTGCAAGCTTCTAATTTTGATAGAGGTTAATGAAAATAGATAATTAAAAAATTAGAGAATGTCTCCAAGAAAGTTATAACATTTCTTTAATTTAATATTTGCATGCTCAAACATGAGAATGTCTCCAAGAAAGTTATAACATTTCTTTAATTTAATATTTACATGCTCCATGCATGAGAATGCCAAAAAAAAACAAAAATAGCACTTAGACAGAAAATGTAAATGCAACCATAGAATGCACTCACTCGAAAGCCTCTTTCAAGTGCACTAGTTCTGAAATTGTCTGCAACACAACCAAATAATGTGACAGTGTAAAGAGCATATTCATTATCCTCATACAACTCCTTGGAGGACCTAGGGACCTGAAAACGCATAGCTGTGTTACTTCAAATGATCTCAACAAACAATAAAAAAGTTTAAAAACTAGAAGTAAACAAGTTTACTGATACAAAAAGTGAATGCTACAATCAGTAAGAGATATAAAAATAGTTATAAATAATATGCTAAAGCCAAGAACTTTCTGTCATCAATAAAAAAAGGAATTTTATCCCAAAAATAAAGTCTATTTCTCACATCATTGGTAATAAACTGGAACAACTAGTCAACATTCCAAGATTAAGCCATTCCAGAGACTTTAAAAATATCACAAGAAGAATAACTGCTCTGTCGGTGGCATTGTACATCACAAGAAGTAATGAATTAAACCAAAAAATAATTAATTTAAAAAGTTTAATAGAGGAAAAATTTAACAATCAAGCAAGAGAAAGCAGGTAGCAGAGATCACAAAGGAATCATCCAAAACCGTGCCTCATAGATCAGTAACAAGTCTCAAACGAGCACAAATCAGAAGAAATCAATAGGAGTTCAGTCGCAGCAGGTCAGCCTCACCTAATCCACCAAGTGCCACAAGACAATTCAAAAAAAATTAATAGGAGATCAGAAGAACTATTGGCAGAAAAATCTCAAAACAGTAGACAACAATTAGGAAAGCAATTTAGAGGCCACACACAATCAGCAAAGCATGGAATTCTTAGCCAAAAAAAGTAGGTTCTAGAATCAATCAATAACCCAGAAGAATCAAATGGAATTCACATCAATCCAGAAATAGAGGTAACACACATAGCAAATTCAATTAGCCTACAAATAGAAAATCCACCAAACCCAAACCCACAATCCACAAGCAATACAAAACTGTTTATACAAAGAATTTTTGGGGCTTTCGACTCAAAGGCTTCTGGGATTCCTTGTGCCTTTCAAGTCGATTTTAGACTAAAGGATAGTAAGTGGTAAAGCTTTTAAGTTTTTTAAGGGAATTGCGGGTAATAGAGGAGACGCTTGTTGTTCTTGGCTAGGGTTTCGGGTAGAAAAGGGAAAGATAGGTGCTGCGCCGCTGGTGAAGGAAGGATAAAGTGGCGCCACAAGATGGAGGAAAAAACAAAAAGAGGTTAATTTCTTGGTTGATGTATGGTGACGGTGAAATTTGCTAAGGTCTGGGCTCTCTGGGTTAGTAAAGGCAGGTGGATGTCAAGGTCTTGGGCTTAGATTTAGGCAATTGCAAAGGTTTTCTTGAAAATCTGGTTCGGCCAAAGAGAAGAAGGGGTTGAAGGGATACGCAAAAGGTGAGGCTACGCCAGCGCAAGATGGCGATCGTCGGACGGCTTGGTGGTGGCAGACATCAATTTCTGGGTGGGTGGGTCTTGTCTCTTGGTTGAAGATTGAAGAGAGAAAGACAAAGAAATGAGTCCTATTCTAGCACTTTAAACCAACATCACAGGTGACCCGACCCGCTATTAAATCAGGTTTTTTTTCTCTTTTTTATTTATTTTATTTGTTTGTTTTTCTGTTTTATATTTTCCTCTTAAATTAATACTTGATTTTTGCATAGATTTTTTTTTTGCATGATTTATTATTGGCATGTTTATGATATATTTGTATGAATAATTATAATTGTATGATTTTTATGGATATTATTTATTTGCATAATTTAATATTTTTGCATGATGCCCTTTTATATTTATCTCATGATTTTTATTTGCATGATTATTTGATAATATTGCATAATATTTTTTATAAATTTTTTCTATGATCATATTTTCTAAATTAATAAAAGGATTGAATTTGATTTTTTGATAAGATATTTAATAAATTTGATGGACCATCTTCAAGTAAACAAGTTTATCTTAAATACTTATGAGGTGAAAAAAAAATTTTTAATAAAAACTTAAAAAAATTTTCTAATATTTTAAATATCAAAATTAATAAAAACCCATATTTGATTAAATTTTAGGTAAAATAATATGTAATTAATTTATTACCAATTTTAAGCGTAATAAGGAACTAAAACTTTTTTAACATGTAATCAATTCCTAAACTTAATTTTTTTAATATAGATAAAAATGTATTCTTTTTAGAGATTATTAGTTTATGCTTAAGATAATCTTAAAAATAATAATTTCACATAAATGTCCAATCACACAAGTAAAAAATATCGGTGATGACTTCATAATTTTTGTGTCTTATAGTTAAGTTTTCAAATTTAAACATTATGACAATACATTATTTTCATATTAATAATTGATTATAAAATCAATTTGGTTAAAAGTGTTTTTCTTGCCACATGTCATCTTTTTTTTTTAACTTTTTAAAATTTTTTTCAAATAAAAGTTTTTTTTTTTGCTATTACGAATATAATATTAATTCGCAACGATAAAAATTATCATTATATAAAATATTTTAAAAAAATCAATTAAGCAACAATTATGAAAGTCTTGCAAAATGTTATATCATTTTGCAACAAAAACTCTTCATTGTTACAAATATTATAAAAATTTTCATAATAATTTTTTTATCATTGTATAGAATATTAAAAGAAATTAAACAATGACATTAAAAAATCATTACAAATAAAATAAAATTTTTCAACAATAATTTTTTATCGTTATAAATATAATAAAAAATTTTTATAATATTTTTTTTTCGTTGCATAAAATATTAAAAAAATAAATTAAGCAATGACGTTGAAAAATCGTTACAAAGAAAACGAGTTTTCGCAACAATAAATTTTAAATTTTACAAATATGATAAAAATTTTCATAACAACTTTTTTGTTATTATATTAAATATTAAAAAAATAAATTAAGCAACGACATTAAAAATTTATTGCAAATAAAATTGAAAACTTATTGCACATAAAACAAGTTTTTGCAATAAACTTTTTTTCATTGTTCCAAATATTATAAAAATTTTCGTAACAACTTTTTTGTCGTTATATAAAATACTGAAAAATATAAATTAAGCAGGGACACTGAAAAATCGTTGCAACTAAAAAAAGTTTTCATAACTTTTTTTTGTTACAATATTATAAAATTTTTCGTAATAACTCTTCTGTCGTTATATAAAATATTTAAAAAATAACTTAAGCAACAACATTAAAAAATGATTGCAAATAACAAATTTTTGCAATAACTTTTTTTGTTATTACAAATATTATAAATTTTTTTGTAACAACTTAGTTTGTTATTATATAAAATATTAAAAAAATAACTAAAGCAACAACTTTAAAAAATCGTTGCACATAAAACAAGTTTACGCAATAACTTTTTGTTGTCATAACAAATATGATAGAATTTTTTGTAATAACTTTTTTATTATTGTATAAAATATTAAAAATAACTTAAGTAATGACATTGAAAAATCGTTACAAATAAAATAAGGTTTTTGTAACAACTTTTTGTTGTCGTTACGAATAGTTGAGGAATTCATAACAATAAATTTTATCATTGCATAAAATATTAAAAAAAGTCAATAAAGCAATGATTATGAAAAGTCATTGCAAATATTTCACAATGATATTTTTAGTCGTTGCAAAATAAAGTTGCGAAATATTCATTTTCTTACAATGATGGGAAGTGGAGAATGTGTGTCAACTTCAACATTTCAAAAAAACATGTCCAAAGGATAATTTCCTCTGCCCAACATAAATTAGCTAATAAATGATAATTCTAAACATGGTTTGTTTAGTTTCATGGATGCATATTTAAGATACAAGCAAATTAAGATGTTGAAAGAAGATAAGCAGAAAATAGCTTTAATGATCGAGATATGACTATACTGTTACAAGGTGATGCCATTTAGACTAAAAAATGCAGGGTTAACCTACCAAAGATTAGTTGACAAAATGTTTGAAGATTAGATCGATCATAAAGTTAAAGTATATGTTGATGATATGATTGTGAAAAACTAAAGCTTGGATAAACAGTTAGAAGACTTGGAAGAAACATTCAACACCCTAAGGAAGTATAATATGAAGCTTAACTCGAGTAAAAACGCCTTTTGAGTTACATAGAGAAAATTCTTGGGATATATGACCAATTAGAAGGTTATAGAAGCTAATCTAAAAAAAAGTTTGAGCTATTCTAGATATGAAAGTGCTAACCTTAATAAAAGACGTACAAATGTTGACATGAAGAGTTGTCGCACTGAACATGTTTATATTGAGGTTGGTAGATTAGTGCTTATCATTATTTAAAATATTGAGAAACATATCTAACTTTAAATGGATGCCATAGTGTTAATAAGCTTTTGAAGAGCTCAAAGAATTTTTCTCTTTCCTTTCTATATTATCAAAGTTATAGCCTAACGAAGTATAGTACCTCTATATCGTGACCACAAATTAGGACATTAGCTCGACATTGGCCCAAAAAAAGTAACGAAGTTAGGACCAATATATTTTATAAGTAAAGTATTGGCTAATGAAGAACTTAATTATCAAAAAATTGAAAAACTAGCCTATATTGTATTTATTTCAACTAGAAATCTCAGACAACATTTTCAATCTCACATAGTGAATGTCTTAAATGATCAACCGCTGAGACAAATCTTGTAAAAACTTAAACTATCTAGTAGATTAATTAAATGGGCAATCAAGCTCAATGAATATGACTTACACATATTACCCAAGTTGGCCCTTAAGTCACAAATACTAGCTGATTTTATCATTAAGTGTACCTTAACTAGGCTTGAAAAAGAGTCTAACATGATTGATAGTTGGAAAAAAAAAGATATGGAAATTATTTATGGATGGGTAGGCTACCAATAAAAGAAATGAAGCAGGTTTAATCTAATCAACCTAGAAAACATAAAATTTTTATATGCATTAAAGTTTGGGTTTAAAGCTTTGAATAATGAGGCAGAGTATAAAACACTAATCGAGGCACTAAAATTAGTGGTCGACCTAAATTTGAAAAGCCTTTTTATGTACAGCGATTTACAATTGGTGGTTGAGTAAGTGAATGATGAGTTTAGGGCCTAGGATGAAAGAAAAAAGAAATACGTAGATAAAGCACAAGCACACTTAGCAACATTCCTGAAGGCTGAGGTAAAAAAAATATCGAGTTTATACAATAAATTGGCTAATCATTGTCTAAATTAGCATCTGCGATAGCTTAGCACATGTCTTGGTCAACAAATTACAAGAAAAAAACATTAATAAGAAACAGATTAGTAAGATTGAATTAAAAAAATCGTAGATGTCCTTGATCAAAGCATATTTGATGTCGAGAGAGATACCCAAGAACAAAATTCTAATAAAGGCACTAATTTGAAAAGCTCTTTAGTACACCATCATTAATGAAAAGTTATCTAAAAGATCATTCAATTTACCATATTTGAGATGTATAGATAAAAGAAAAATAGATTGTCTGCTCAAAAAGATTCATGAATGGATCTAAAAAAATCACTTCAAATCTTAATCATTAGATTATAAGGTGTTAAAACAGGGGTATTACCAGCTACCGTCAAGAAAGTTGCGACTAACTTAATTAAAAGGTGCAATAAATGTCAAAGGCTTACTTATGTCTAACACTTACCTTCAACTTAACTGATTTTGATAATAAGCCTATGGCCTTTTTATATAGTGAGATATTGATTTGATCAAACCATTCACCCTAACCACTAGATAGTGAAAATTCATACTAATGGCTGTTGATTACTTTAACAAATGGTTGAAGACCAATGCACTAGCTACCATTACAAAATCTTAAGTAAAAAAATTTGTATAGAAGAACATAGTTTGCCAATTTGATCTACATTAATCTAAAATTCACCTCAATCGCTCATCCATAATTTAATGGCTAGGCTAAGGTAGTAAATAAAACTATACTTGAATATTTAAAGAAAAACCTGGATAATGCCAAAAAACTGGCCCAAAGAGCTTCTTAGAGTATTATGAGCACTAAGGACTACTACTAAAGTCCTCATTAGAAAAACTTATTTCAATCTAGCTTTTAGGACATAGGTAATAGTCCAAATAAAGGTCAACCTCCTTAGCTTTCGAGTCAAGTTGAGTGGTTAAAAAGGGAATAAGAAAGCCTTAAAGGCTAATATCGGTTTGACTAAAGAGCAAAGAGATGTTATGCTCTGATAAAGATAACAACTTATCAGTAAAAGGTCTCTAATTATTAGAACAAAAGAGTCTAATGAAAGAGTATTTATAAGAGCAACTTGGTATTTAAAAAAGTAGAAGCTTTTGAAATTGATGATCGATAAGAAAAATTGACCCTAAACTAGGATGGCTTATACATAGTGAAAGAAGTTATCCAACCTAAAGCTTGTAGATTATTACATTAAAATTGTAGCATTTTATCACCTTTTTTTAAGCAATTTCTCTTGAATATTTAGTTGTTTCTTGAAAAAATTGGCAAAAATACACTTAAATACATAAATATTCAATGTGTAAGTGAAAATATGAAAATTAAGGAAATTTGGAGCTTTTGGACTCATTTTAAAAGAATTTTGGTGTAAAAAGTTATGAAAGGCCAAAACTAGTGTGCATGTGCTTCATTGCCATTTATGGAAACTTTTTTACCTTTTTTTTTATAATTTTTTTTAGCTTACTTAAGCTTAATTGAACTTTATTTTAAGTTTTAATTCTCATATTTTTCATTTGAACATGACCTTTTTAGCTTATTAGTGCTTTGTCGCTTTTATAGTATTTTTGCATGTGCTAGAAAGGTGAGATATGTATTGGTATGGTTTGAAGTTATTATTACAGCTAAGAATTTTTTAGATTTTTTTAAAATTTTTCATGCATAAATTGGAAATTAAATGGTTTGTATTTGAGTGAAATTTGAAGAAAAAATTAGTGATAGTTAGAGCCAAAAATTGAAAGTGAGGGTTTAACTTAAACCATTTGATACACTTAATGGATGATCAATGCTTGAGGTGTCACTTCTTGGATTCAAAAAAGGATCAAATATAGCTACTTAGTTAGTAATTTAAAGCCATCTCGTTGACATAATTTTGATTTTTGGGAGCTTACAAGATCAAATGAAGAAAATTTGAAGTGAAGTGAAGTGAAGTGAAGAGAAGGAAACAAGGAAGCTAAAGAAATAAGATAGATAAGTTGGAAGGATCTAGAAGAAGTGGAGTTTAGTTGGCATTTTGCTGCAATTTTATTAGTTAAACCACCTCACCCTTGGCCTATAAATAAATGGGTTGGTTGACCATTTAGAAGACTTTTTTCTAGTTTTTTCGTTTTTTTAGTTTCATGCTTTTTTTTTTCTTTTCAAATAATTTCTTCCTTATTCTTTTATAGGGTTGTTTAGGAAAAAATGCTTTAATTTTTCAGCAAATTTACTGTTCTTGTCTTTACTTTACATGCAATTTAAGAATATTTCAATAAAAGTTCATGTTCTTTAAGATTTCAAGTTCAATTTCTTACAATTTTCACCTAAATCTTAAATATATTTGGTAATTTTTTATTGTCACGTATGTGCAATTTTTCCATTAAATCTTAATCAATTCTTATGACTTTTAATCCAATTTTTTTTTATGGATTCTTAATTCATTTTTCTACAAATTTGGAAAAGATTACAATCAAATTCATTCTATAAATTTTCATAAAATTCCTCAAAGTTTTGATTTGATCCAAAAGTTAAGTTGAAGCTTGAGCGAATGACAGCACCTCAAGTCTTTTCTCTCTTTGCTGGGCATTTAGTTTCTCTTTTTTCACTTTGCATTCTTTAATTCACTTGTTTAAATTTATTTGATTACTTTAAATTTACAGTAATTCAATTATGTTTGGATTAATTTTTGTGCAATTGCTTTATTTTTGCTCTTCTCAAATATGAATGTAGATCTAGTTCAGTAGCTTGATTTTTTATTGTTCCATATGATTTCTTTGTTAATTTAGATAGTAATCTTGTATATCTAAATTGTCCTAACTTAGTTTAAGTTCATTCAACTTGTAGAAGCCTAGATCTAAGTTTTTCCTTCAAGATTTGGTTTTGTCAAATTTAAATTTTACTTTTGATTCTCAATTCTTTTGTTGATTTTTGCATTTTTGCTTCTTCAATCCTGTTTTGATCTTAGTTTAGTTAATGTTTTGCAATTTATAAGTTGTTTGGATTATTTCTTAAAAAGTTTCTAGATATTTCTTTTGTGAAAGTTGAAAGGTAGTTATTTTTTGTTGCTAATTAGTTATTTTTTATTAAAGCCTTTAAGCTATTATTTTGTTGGTTAATTGTTCCAACTATTTTCGGTTCTTTAGATTAGAATTATATTCAAAGCATGTTGAGTTCAATTCAATTCCTTTTACCTACCATTTTAGTTAATTTTGCTAGTTTGCTTATTTTACATGTTGTAACTTTATTTTTTGCTAGAATCATATAATGTTTTTAGTTGTATTCAATTGCTATAATTAGCTTAGCCTTGTATACACTTTTTTATTAAACCAACTTTAGAGGGAGTGTAAGGATAATAGGTAGTTAGACTAAGAATTCTTTAGCTAATCCTTATGGGAATGATATCAAAACCTTAAGTCTTTATTATTATTTGAATGATCTGTGCACTTGCAAAAATTGTCCAATTAGTAGATTACAAAATTTGAATGAAAATCCAAATTTGAGGATGTGGAATATGGATAATTTAAAAATATATTATCAATAGAGCTTTAAAGCTAAGGAAGCTTGTAATTATATGATCTATTTGTACTACCAAAGTCTTAGGTAAATAAAGCTTAATATTAAAATACTTTTTACTAACTTTTTCATTTTAAGTTTGAGGTAATGACTTACTATTTTAAAATGTTGAAAGGCTAAAGTAATTAACATTTTATTTTAGAGCTCTTGTAAAGTTTCTCACATTAAGACTGACCTTACACTTGATTAGTTAATCATATTCAATCTTTATGATTATAATGTCTGAGCTAAGTGTGTAAAAAGTATAATTTACTTTCAGATTGTGTATGCTAAACTAAGAATAAAATGGATGAAACTAAACTTGATCATCATATTTTTTTGGCACGACATCTAATACACTAAGAGTATAATAAGAAACAAAAGAATCATCATCATCGTTAGAACTTTCTACTCCCTCTTCATTTTTACATTCCTCTCTACCTTGGCTAGACCTTTTAACCTATTTAAAACTCTAAACTTGCATAGCTTTAGAAGCCTCCTTGCTAGTTTGCTCGACTGTTGGAGTCTAAGAAGATCTTTAAGCCTAAATTGGAGTAGAAATCTTCATGACATTAGAGGAAGATGATGACATTTTGGAAACAAAAGACTAATTAAAGTCAGATGTCTACTTGGATTCAAAATATGAGGTAAGATTATTTAAAGATTAGATACTAGGAATGACCATCAAAGGTCTAATAAAAACAAATAAGTGTTTGATGGTGAAACTAAAGAAAAAGAAGAAAAGTCAGATAAAGGAATCTAACTAACCATATTTAAAGGATAAGAGGATTTTGAAGGTCAAATCAATTATCACTAAAAGCTCGTCCATGCTATGGAAAACTTTTTCGCCCATAACTCGAGCATTGTCCTTGATTTGTTTTTAACCCTCCATAAACATTAGGTTCAACAATAGGTAGCTTGGTTATAATCTCTTTCTACAATAATAAAAGAGACATTATCATCTGAAAGAACCTCACCTTGGCCAAACTAATCTTCCTTAACTTTTACCTTAAAGTTAGACAAACTTGAATTAAACGACGTAGTGACAGGTCATCAAGAGAATAGAAAGAGTGCTAGAAAATAAAAAAACTGAGGTCTTAGAAGGCCTTACATAACCAAGTTCTAGTTCATATGGATACCCCATATTATGTCACATTATCATACAAATATCAAGGATAACTTTTCAACTTTTCAATTGAAATTTAAACAATTGCTCAAATTTTTGTTTCTTTTTGTTTCCCACCTAAATTTCTCTTTTTAATAAATACAAATGCAGATGAATTTATAATGAATTCATCTAGTCACAACATGTAGGTTTGGAAACCCAACATCAGACATGAAAAAACAAAAAATCATTTTCAAAAATATCAAAATTGATGAGTTGCTACCAATTTTTTTAAAATGTGAATGACCACTTAAAATGTTTATCCTTTTAATAAAACATTAAAACAAGTTTAAAGTTTATAAAAAGATATTTTTGGTTTATAAAAACAGTGTTGGGTTTGAGAGTCAATTATGTATAGGAAATATTTAACACCCCAATAGTGCTTGTTAAAAAAAATACTAGTTAATTGCATGCTGTCCTTGAGTTTTTACAAAAATAACCCTAACTTTAATGTTTACAAATTAATTTCTTAGTTTTATTTATTCATTCCAAAAACCAAGTTCTTTTAGACTTTTTATTTTTGAAAACAAATCATTTTTATTTTTTATTTCTAAAATAAGAAAAAAGCAATAATTTTGGATCAAGATAAAAAATCATAAGTCTCGAAGTACTTTGTTTACTCCCTATATTTGGGTATAATTTCAAAAATTTCTCTAGCTTTAGGAGTTTTCAAAATGAGATACAAAACCAAGATAATACTTTACATAAATGACAACCGTTGAAATCTTTTATATTTAAACCAGTTTACTGTGAATATTACTTTCTTTTATTACTTTTTTTAAAATGCTTTCTTTGAAAACTTTAGTTACAAAACATGTAAATAATATGCATAAACATGAAGATATAGTATATATGAATGACAATTGAAATGTAAATGACAAATACAAATGTATGAATGCAATAACAAATCCAAGATGTAAATACATGCAATAATTTATTAAAAATGAAATACAAATGCATGAGAGTGGACTAAGGTTGGCTTTAGGTTTAGGGTTGGTTTTGGATTTGGGGTTTAGAGTAGGGTTTAGGGTTTAGGTTAGGGTTTGGGGGTTGGTTTAAGGTTTGGTTTTTGGTTCAATTTGGGTTGGTTTTGGTTGGGTTTGGATTTGAGGATTTGGTTTGGTTTGGGGTTGGTTTTGGTTCAATTTGGGTTTATGGGTTTTGGTTGGGTTTAGGTTTAGGGATTTGGTTCGATTTAGTTTGGTTTGGTTTTGGGTTTGTTTTTATTTTTGGGTTTGTTTTAGTTTTAAAGATGTTGGTTTGATTTGGGGTTTGGTTTAGGTTTAATTTAGTTTGGCTTATTTGGTTCGATTTTAGGTTTGGTTTAAGGTTTAGGTTGGCTTAGGGTTTAGGTTGGTTTAAGGTTAGGGAATTGGTTTGAGGTTTAGTCATGGTGTAACATTTAAGGGTTTAGGTTAGAGTTTGAGGGTTTAGTTTAGGGTTTAGGGGTAATTAAAGTTGGTTTAGGGTTTAGGTTTGAGTTGAGGTTTAGTTTGGCATTTAAGGCTTTAGGTTAGGATATAAAGGTTTAATTTAGGGTTTGAGGCTAAATTTTAGGGGTTTAGTTTAGGGTTTAAGGTCTAGGTCCTAGTTTGGGGTTTTAGCTTAAGGTCTAATGGTGTATGTGACAACATGAACATGGTATCAATGTAAAATGCAATAATTAGTACATGAAATGTGACTAAGCATGAAAACAAAAATCAAGCAAATTCACATATATATCATAAACTAACCAAGCATACAAAAACCTAGTAAAAAATAAATCAAACACCAAAGGTCAAAGAAATAAACAAGGTTCGGCCCAGCTATAAAGGGAGCTTAAACCAAAACTTACATGGTTATTTAATCATCCCATGTGTTGGCCAAACCTTGGTGACTATGTTCCACCATTTCATTGCAACACAAACACATGAAAACAAGGTTAAATTTACTAATAAAAATCACTTATTCAACACTTTTAACCTTTAAAAATTTTATCAAACAAATGGAAAACATAAAGTTCTAACTAAAAACAAAAGCTAGCTAGAATGAAATATCAACTTCTAATTGTGAAAAAACAAGGTTGGAAGTTTAAGCTTAGGAATGGAGAATGCTAGGTCGAGAGCTTTGCATGGTCCTTCCACAAATACTCTATCATTTATCTAACTAAGACATATCAAACACATAAAAAACTAACTTATGAAGGCATTTTATTATCAAAGGATTTTCATCAAACATATAAGAAATTACTAAAAAAAAAAAATATTAGAATCATGCATACTTACGAAATAACCAACATAACTTATCAAAACAATAAACTAGCATAAAATTAACAATTAATACAACCACAAACGCATCAATATGCATCAATCTAAGCAAGCAAACTTCATAAATAAACCAACAGAAGTTTTGGCCATGGCATGAAAAGGCTTGGTCGAACCTCTAATGATGGACATAAATTGTTGTTTCTTGATCTTTCTCACTTTAAACTATACTATTGATTTTGTTGGTTGAATTTATTGGATAGAGCATGGAATTATAGAGAAAAGCAACTATAGAGAAGGTTGTTCCTTTTTGAAAAATCACAAAAATCAAAGAAAACTAATATGAAATAACATGAAAATTTCAAAGAAAATGCATGGAAATAAAGATAGAATTATACCTCCAAAGCTTCTTTCAATTTTTTCTTTATTTTTTTCCTTCTCTTTTCTCCACATTCACACCATTATTTGGCTGCTTTCCTCCCTTTATTTCTAGCCTTATATGATGAATTTAAAGCCAAGCAATGATCCCTTAGCTTTTTGATCAAAACTTATCTAATGACTAACATCCCCTTACAAGCTTATTTATCAAGCAATCGCCTTTCACCATAAGATCTAACCTCTTGAAAGATTAAAGATCTGTAATGAATTCAACACAAAATGTGACTTTTAGTGTAGCTATAACAATGAGAAAAAACTAATTTATCCTCATTAAAATTTTGGCCATTTTGCATACTTTCATTTGCCAAAATATAGATATAAGACCATGAAAGAGAACAAACCCAAATGTCCCTATGACACATGTAGTCACATAACTAGCCTCAGATTTTAAAAGTTTGGCTAATCCAAAATCTGATACTTTTAGGTTCCACTTTTAATTCAAAAGAATATTACTTGATTTTACATTATGATGAATAACTTTTGGTTCTAGCCCTTCATGCAAATAAGCTAACCTGTAAAAGAAGCAAGAAATATAACAAATTTAGTGGATTGAAGTGTGAGCTACATCCATTGCTTACAAACATTAAAATACACACACATACACACAATCCTACCCGTCTTAATAGAAGACTTATAAATAAAAACAACTCACAAGTAAATGCCATTTTGATATTATAGTCTAATAAAAATTTGTAGTAAAAAGATACATAAGGGTATAGAAGGACTTGATGAAACATCTGTTATAAGCAAATATTTCTTAAGAGTTATATAAAAACTATATATAAATTTTTAGTTTTCAGTTTTATTTTTTTTTTGTCCCTGGATTTGATCCCTATTATTAAAGTCTAAGGACAATAAATAACAAATTTGTTGACTATAATATTAATTTATTTTTTCTCAAATCTTATTATTTGGTTTGAATTTTTCAAATTTTTAATTAAAAATTTTAATTATATTATGTTTTCCTATCTTAATTATATTATTTGCAATTTATATATATTGAACATTTAAATGATTAAATAATATTAATTTATATATCTAAACACATTTAAATAAGTAACGATGATAAGTAACAAATTTTATATATATGGTGCAACATGCTTGTAGGTAACAATAAAAGAAGGAAAACATATTAGTAGCTAAGTTTTTTATAAAATCATCGACAATCTGACATTAGGCTTTTCTTCTTGTTCTACTAATTCCTTCACCAATTTTCTTTCTAGTAAACCAAGTCTACCATAACTAAGAAAGAGGAAAAGTAAATAAAATTTCTCCATCTAAAATTTTGCAATGCCAAATACAACCAAACTAAAAAATAATAGTAATAATAATCATAAATTAAAAAAAAAAAACATATTACTCAAGAACAAAAGGTCATAGCGTGAAAAGGTAAAAACTAATTTACAAGTCATAGAATTTATGAAACCTCAATCGAGAATTATAGGTCTAGGCTATCAACTAAAGTTGGTCTAAATTCCATTTATAAGTTTTAGAAGCAAAACTTAAAAGTAGTAGGAATATAGCGAACTAAAATGAAACATATGGGTATATGATATTTGTAAACATAAACATTATTATCTAACTTAAATGATACAAATTACTTTCAAATTACCTTGGCTCTACACTTTATTACAATATCTTGTAAAATTCTCGTTGGAGTTTTTGCACTTGGAACTTTGCAAGCTTGGTTTTGGGTCAAAATAAAAGCCACTAATTTAATCATATGAATAGCTTAAGAAAGCTGCATGTTTGGAAATGACATCATTGATGGTTGACCTGTTGGCAATGAAACTAAACTAGAAGATGGGATGGTGAATTGAAAAGAAGGGGCGAGCCTTAGATCTAGGCCAATAGCTGCTAAAAAGACTGTTGATGTAGTTTAAATTACCTCATGGATGAAATAAACATATGAAAGTGAAAAAATTTATAAACTCAATCCATACATAGATGAAAATATATTCACCTCAATAAATGATAATAATAGTAAATTAAAAAATCAAAACTATCTCGCCCAATTTAAAAACCCTTGAAGAAAACAAAAACAAAGTATGTCAAGGTTTCATCAATGCAAGAATAGAAAAGATTGACATCCTTAAACAAATTGGTATACATCAAACAATTTGCCCAGTACAAATTCATATTAGTGTCCCAATTATTTCACAATCTAATAGCATTACACAAAAAAGAATAGAAAAATCACAATCGAGGCCCAAGGAAAAAACTCCTAAGCCCAAGAAATCTTACAACTCAATTCATCTTTTTTTTATATAGATCAAGAGAAATGAAGAAAATGGTTATAAGGGTTTTATCAAGAATGAAAGAAAGCTACACGTATTGAACCACCAAAAGGTCAATCTTTTCAAGCTTCCAAGCTTGGGTTTTATTTAAAGAAATTGATAAGAGGATAAGTTACAAACAAGATAAAGAAAAAGCTCACACATTTGGATATGGCTATTGAAAGCTCTTTTTTCATAGTAGCCCTTAGTTTCATTTATAGAAATCAATAACTTCTTTTTCTTCAATATTTTCAAATGGATAAAATTGAAATAAAAGCAAAATTTTAAGCTTTATTTGGTTTGTGAGAAATTTGAGAAAAAGAAAATGATATTGTTGCAAATAATTTTCTTATGTTGAATTGAACTAAAATAAGTTATGTAAAAACTTTTTTCAATGGCACTATAAAAGAAAATTTGCAGTAATATTTTTTTCACTCATTCATAAAAAAGAAGTTTAAGGAAATTGCTAAAATTATGGGAAAATTTTTTTCCAGCTTTTGGAACATGCTTTGAAAACAAAATTTGAGGGATATAAAAAAAAAATTTATTGGTATTTGTCCTTCAAGTCGAATCATATTTTGGCTAAAATAGTCATATTTTTAATACTTTGATATTTGATATCTTATAAAGCTTTTAGTTCTTTATCATTTAGCGTATGTATATATATTTCAATATTGATGCTTATATGATAAAGTTTTTGAAATATAAATAAAGTTTTGCAAGGGAATTATAATGAGATTATAATTATGAGATTATCATTGCATAAAAGTTATATATTCCAAAATTGTTCCTGGTTGATATTTTATCAATAAGATGATATTAACAAAAATCGTTGAGACTAGCACATGGTTATACTCTTATGAAGTAAGCAATTGATCTTATAGATTAAAGTTTGGATAAACTTGAGCTAACATGTGAGTGCTTATTATAAGAACAAATTCATTGAACATAACCTAATATGAGAATACTACATGGTAGTTCACATAGAGTCTATATTTACATTCTCATGTGATAGTTATATAAGTGATCTTTTGACTTAAGATTACTTATGATCTCATATGATAAATGTTATACTTTGACTTTACTTTACTTACGGTTCTAACCAAGAATGCTCCAATCAAATATTATTAGGTATAACATGAGAAAAATGAAGATGCATGAAGTAATTAAGATGAGATTCATTACCTTATATGATTAAGAGAGTATCTCAATTAGTTTTGATTGAATTATCTTGAAAAATCTTTGGTCAAAGTGATATAAGAGTTTATAATTGTTTTAAAGCTTAATTGTGAATTAATATAGAGGAAATAAAACTAAGAGAAAGAGTTTTCCTCATTTGGTTCATTTGGCTAGCATAAGGTTAATGATGAAAATTTGCATTCAAAGCATTAAACCAAATGCGGTCAAATGCTTCGCTATGAAAAGGACATTAAGCCACCCCCTCATTTAGCTAAACATATAGAGAAAAATCAAGAAAAAATTAAAAGAAAGAAGTTTTGCTCAAGAAAATACAAGAGGTCTTAAAAACATTTAATAGTTAGAATGTGGCTTTGAATTTCACTAAACCTTAAAAAAATGTTCTTTTAAAAAAGTTTGTGTGGATCACCATTAGAGTTGAGCATTTAGGCAACTTCTTAGCTTGAAATCTATTTAGAAGGTTACCAAATTGAACCAAGGCATTTTTCATATTCAAGGTAACACTTTTAACCAAAACTAGACATGCTTATATATATATATTGTTTGTATAATATTTTTGATTGAATTAGCTTTAAGAAATTAATTTTTTTAAAAATTCCACTCCCTACAAAAATCATGGATCATCCCCGACGATACAAGTTGTCTTGGCTACAAAAAGGGAATGAAATCAAGTTAGTAAAATGTGTTTGGTTCTTTGTTTCATAGAAAGCAATACAAGGACAAAGTGTGGTGTGATTTAGCTCTAATGGATTTTTGGCATTTCTACTTGGAAGACTTTGGCATTATGATAGGAAAGTCTTTTATGATAATTAATGCAATATTTACACATTTGTCAAAAATACTTGTAAAATCATCTTAGGCCCTACTAAGCCAATAGTTATGTTAAAGCCAACTAAATGAGAAAGAGGCAGCTTGCTTATCAAGGCTGATTGCAGAAGGGAGATTAAAAGATGTGGTAGTATGTATGCGTATGCTAAATGAAAAAAATGAAGATAGTGAGAAGCTTTCTAAAATCATAAAGCCATTGTTGGAGAATTTTATGATATTGTTTAAGAGGAGATTAGGGTTGGCATCAGGTCGAGTTCGGGACGGGTTTTGCTTGCCCCGAATTCGACCCGACTTTATGCTTTATTAAACCCGAACCCGACCTTACCCGAAATTTTTTTTATTTTTTCATACCCAAACCTGATACTATGTAATCATACCCGATCCGACCCGACCCGAAATTAATAAAATATTATTTTTTAAAATATAAAATATTATTTTTTAAATATAAATATTTAAAAATATCATTATATAAATATATATATAATTAAAAAATTAATTAAAAAATAATTTTTTATATAATATCTGGTCGGATCGGGTCGAGTTTAGGCAAACTCGAACCCGACCCACTCTGATTGTTTTCTAACTTTACTCAATCCGACTTGACCCGAAACTCGAATTTAAAAAAAAAAAAATCAACCCCATAAGGTCGGGTTAGGCCAAAACCCATTGGGGACGGGTTAGATCGTCGTCCCTAGAGGAGATACCAATTAGTCTACCACTAATGAGGGATATTCAACATTACATAGACCTTATTCTATGGGTTGTTCTACCCAATAAGGTAACTTGTATAATAAACCCCAAAGAGTACGAAAAGTTGTAGTGCCAAGTTGATGAATTGGTAAAAAAAAGAATGGTGCATGAAAGCATAAGCCATTGTGTAGTCATAGTCCTTTCAGTGCTCAAGAAAGATGGATCATGATGCATGTATGTGAATAGTAAAGTAGTCAACATGGTTGACTATCACTTTCTTATCCCATGTTTAGATGACTTGTTAGACTAACTACATGAAGCAACCATTTTCTTTAAGATAAACTTGTACAATGGTTATCTTCAAATCAAAATAAGGTCAAAAAATGAATGGAAAATAACTTTCAAGACAAGTTGAATTTTCATTTGAATTTAAAATTGCAACATTATAAATTCAAACAAATTGAATTTTCAATTTGTAAAAAAAAAAATCTAAAACCTAAAAAAGTTTCATATCTATTTAGAAATTTCTGAAAACCAACAATACTTTGATAAAAAAAATCAATTCTAAGATAAACAATAAAGAAAATAAAAAATAATTTCACTTATACTTAAATTAGTTCTATTAAATTGAGTACAATCTGAAAAAGAAAACAAACAAATAATCAATTTAAAGAATAACCAAATATTAAACAAATAACTTAAGAAAAACACATGCAAGAAAATATGGATACAAAAATAAATTTTAGATCCCATTTTACATTTCAAATATACTTACAGCTACTACAAATTAATACTTAATAAAAACAAAACAAATTCTCACATTCTTTTTTCTTTTCCTCATTAAATCACCTTATATGATCAAATCTAGATGCACTTAAAATTCAAGGACTTCACAATTAGACCCAATTATTAATACAACAAATCCATAACAAAAAGAAAAAGTGAAAGTTAAATTACCAAAAGGATTGCAATGGCAATGACACCAAGCTATAAAAGCTTTGCCCTTTACAACCTTATATTTCTCGTAAGCCTCAATTCTATTGAGTACTCACTATACTTGAAATAAAAAACCTATTTTGTGATAATAGAGGTCAAATTTCCCTTATTTTCTATCATTACTTCACTAAAATGGTAAGAACAATTTAATTTTTTATATAAAATTTCACTACCTAATTAAACAAATAAAACCCAATTAATTAACTAAAAAATTAAAAATTTTAAGTATTTAATTGACCTGATATTGAAAGAAAGATAGAGTATAAAGGGATCTTGAAATTAATTGGGATAATTGAGCCATTAATGAAATAAAAAACAAAAGAAAAAATGAAACAAATTGAATAAATATCTATTTCAATAACTTCTTTATGCTTTAACTAACCTCATTTCTCTTCACTAATCCAATGTTGTCACTATTTCTCTCTCTTTTCACTATTATCTTTCTAGAACTAAAAATAACTAATTGTATACCTTTCATTTTTTTGTTTTTTCATCCTTCCCTGTCTCAATCTTTGCCTCTTCCTCCATTTCTCACTCTTTCTATCTTAGCCTCAATTCCTTTTTTTTTCTCTCTATATCTCTTTATTATTTCTTTTTCTTTTGATTTGTTCTCTCTTTCCTCTCATTATTTTATAAGAGCTTTTATATTATTTATTTCTTTTATTTCTCTATCTCTCTCTTCATTTTTCTCTTTTCATAATATGCAAATAATTTTTAATTAAAAAATTAATTAAATATCTTAATTGGCATCAAAATAATACTCAAACTCAATTAAGCTTAAGATCAAAACATACAACACAATCATATTTAAGTTATGCTTTAATTTTACAAATGATCAAGTATCATGCATTTTAAAATAGTTTTCATATATTAATGATTGAACTGATTTTAAAAATATATTTAAATAATAAATTTATTTATTTATGTATAAGAAAATGAAATAAATAAAAAAAATTAGATTAACCTAATTCACATGTTCTACAATTTTTTTAATTTTTATTGAAATATTTATTCATGAAAATAAAAAAATGAAAATGAAAAAATTAAATAAAAAAGATAAAAAAATAAAAATAAAATAAAAATAAAATAATGAACCTAAAAAAGGTTAAAAGGGCTAACCATTGAGCATCTAATAATAGTCTCAAAAACTTTTCTTTTCGTTCTTTCGTTTTCTTAAAATTAAATAAAAAAGATAAAAAAATAGAAAAGAGAATAAAAATAAAATAATAAACCTAAAAAAGGTTAAAAAGGCTAACCATTGAACATCTAATATTCGTCTCAAAAGCTTTTCTTTTCGTTCTTTCATTTTCTTAAAATTAAATAAAAAAAATAAAAAAAAAGAAAAGAGAATAAAAATAAAATAATGAACCTAAAAAAGGTTGAAAGGGCTAACCATTGAGCATCTAATATTCGTCTCAAAAGCTTTTCTTTTCGTTTTTTCATTTTCTTCTCTGTTCTGCAGCCCCTCCCTCAAGACCCAAACTCGTAGTCGCCGCCGCCGTTTTCTCTTTCCTTCTCCTCCTTCTTCCTCCGTTATAGGTTTTCTAGCTTTTCGTCACTGTTCTTCCCTTCTTCCTTCTCCCTTTTTCCCTTTTTTTTGGTGTCAATTGACGTTCGGCGCAGCTACCACTGTCGCTCAAGCGTCTGTTGATGCCTGTGGACCTGGATCTCCAATCAAGGAGTTTGGAAGGTTTTGGGTTCTTTTACTAAGAGCATAATCGGATCTGGTAATTGCTTTATATTCTTTTCTATTTTTATCAT
The DNA here is from genome assembly GCF_002303985.1 of Durio zibethinus. Next base: position 15,108,391 of record NW_019167926.1, on the reverse strand, counting down.
TATAGGAATAATCCACCATCGAATCAATGTTATTTTATTATTATAAAAATAAAAATAAGAATCCAAGGTTCAGGCTGTAGCGTGGGTTTTACAATTATAGATTCGTTTTCTCCTCTGTATAAATAGAAATTCTTGTTCTTGATTGCAGGTGTTGTCCTTTAAATATGAAGGAAGGAGAGTTGAAGCTATTATCATTTCCACCGGATAGCCCTCCACTTTCCGTCATTGCCGCCGCTAAGATTGCGGGAATCCCTTTACCTACTGAGACTTCCTCCGCTGCTTCTCCCACTTTGTCTTTCTCAAATGGGTACTTTTTTTTGAGCTTCCTTCTTCTTAGTTTTAATTCAATTTTATGTTTTAGGGTTTCTTTTTTTTAAAAAAAATTAACCCTTTCTGTTTCTGTGTAATAAATAGGCTCAAATTGCATGGAAACTATGTAATTCTTCGTTACATTGGTCGTGTTGCTGCCATTCCTAATTTCTACGGCGACAATGCTTTCCATGCTGCCAAGGTATGTTTCTTTAATTCGCTGCATCTTTTACGTTTTCCCCCAAGATTTTTCGGTTTTATTTGAAAAATAAATCGTTCTTTTGAGCTGTGTCTATGGTGCTTCACAACAATAATATCTTTTCTTTCGCTTTCCCAGATTGATGAGTGGCTGGAGTATGCTCCTACCATTTCATGTGGTGCTGAATTTGAGAATGCTTGCGGTTACATGGATGCATATTTGGAGAAACGTACCTGTTTTGTTTCTCATTATTTCTCCATTGCTGACATAGCTATCTGGTCAGGTCTTGCAGGTAAACCTCAAAACTCATCCTTTTTATTATATTTTGATACCATTTGGATCATCCAACTTTTTGCCTATTCTTATGTATGCCTCAGCTTATTTCACTGTTAATTCACTGGCCACGAACCGTGAATGGTCTGCCACATTTATTTCTTATTATTTTTCTTTTGGAAGGTGGCTTAGCTGACTAGCCCCATAAATGATTTTATCTTGTATACCATTATTCTAAAACTTCATTTTTGCTCAAGGTAATCTCTCCATGCTTTCCATCTATGCACATGTAACAAATATTTTATGCTCTGTAGGAACTGGTATAAGATGGGAAAGCATGAGGAAGTCAAACAAATACCCAAACCTTGTTCGCTGGTACAATTCTGTTTCTGCAGAATACAGTGATGCCTTGAAGGAAGTCACTGCTTTGTATGTTGGCAAAAAAGGATTGGGAAAGCCTGTAGCAGCTACACCAAAAGAGCAAAAGAGTGTGAATGGGAATAGTTCTGATAAGGTGAAATTAGGTAGCAAGCCTTCATCTGAAATAGATCTTCCTTATGCCGAGATGGGAAAGGTGCGATTGAGATTTGCTCCTGAACCAAGTGGTTATCTTCACATAGGGCACTCTAAAGCAGCCTTGTTAAATCAATACTTTGCTGAACGGTACCAAGGTGAAGTGATTTTGCGCTTTGATGATACAAATCCCACCAAAGAAAGCAATGAGTTTGTAGAGAATCTTATAAAAGATGTTGAGACATTGGGTGTCAAGTATAAGGAGATCACCTATACTTCTGATTACTTCCCAAAGTTGATGGATATGGCTGAAAAGTTGATACAGGAAGGGAAAGCCTATGTGGATGATACACCACGTGAGCAAATGCAGAAAGAAAGGATGGATGGCATTGAATCAAAATGTAGGAGCAACTCTGTTGAGGAGAATTTGAGGTTGTGGAAGGAAATGATTGCTGGCTCTGAAAGAGGCTTGCAGTGCTGCCTTCGTGGGAAGTTGGACATGCAAGACCCAAATAAATCTCTTAGGGATCCAGTGTACTACCGCTGCAATCCAGTTCCCCACCATCGAATTGGATCCAAGTACAAGTTGTACCCAACTTATGATTTTGCTTGTCCATTTGTTGATGCTGAAGAAGGTATAACACATGCACTCAGATCTAGTGAGTATCACGATCGCAATGCTCAATATTATAAGATTCAGGAGGATATGGGAATGCGAAAGGTACACATATATGAGTTCAGTCGATTGAATATGGTCTATACGCTTCTAAGTAAGCGTAAGCTGCTCTGGTTTGTGCAAAATGGTAAAGTAGATGGATGGGATGATCCCCGTTTCCCAACTGTCCAAGGAATTGTTCGGCGAGGTCTGAAAATAGAAGCCTTGATTCAATTTATTTTGGAACAGGTAAGTTTTCATAACTGTTAACCTAAACACAATCCAAAGCCTATGATTGATTATTTCCTTGCTATAGGCTAGCTTAGACTGCCTTTAATACACCTGCCTCATCTTCTCTTACTATTTAGCATCTGCATTTGTTCTCCTAAATCCTAATAGCTTCGTTCATATTGTCTGACTGAATGTTCTGTGAAGTATTGTAGTTTGCTTTAGAATATAGGCTTTGATTTCATTGAGTATTAATATTTTCCATCCTTTTGTTCCAGGGGGCATCGAAAAATCTCAATCTTATGGAATGGGACAAACTTTGGACTATTAATAAGAAGATCGTTGATCCTGTTTGCCCTAGGCATACAGCAGTCATTGAAGAACGACGGTTGTTATTGACCTTAAATAATGGTCCTGATAAGCCATTTGTTCGCATTATCCCAAGGCATAAGAAATATGATGGTGCTGGAGAGAAGGCAACTACATACACGAGGAGGATATGGATAGACTATGCTGATGGAGAGTGCATCTCGGTTGATGAGGAGGTAACCTTAATGGATTGGGGAAATGCCATTGTGAAAGAAATTATTAAGGACCAGGATGGAAAAATAACCCAGTTGGTAGGTGTTTTGCATCTTGAAGGATCTGTCAAGACAACAAAATTGAAGCTCACGTGGCTAGCAGAAACAAGTGAACTTGTTAACCTTTCCTTATTGGAGTTTGACTATCTAATAACAAAGAAGAAGGTATATTTCTACTATTAACTTACATCTAGACTGTTTGTGCAATTTTGTCTTTTTTTAAAATTAATTATTGGCACAAACTAAATACTGGAATGCTATCTTCATGTGCTCCTGCAGATTTAAAATTAGTATTGACTACTGGCTGATAATTTGATCGCTATAACATCCTCTCAGGATTGTTTCTCTTCCACTTCTATCCTAAAAACCATAGAGGATTATGTTTAGGCATTCATTGATGCCATCGAACATGTATAACTATTTGTAATGTCACGTATGCAATGAACTTTGCAGTATCATAAATTATTTGCAAATGTTGCAGAAACTAATGTTATGGTTATTGGTACTTGTTGACAATTTTAACAATGTGAATTTTGTGCTAGAATTTGAACCCAGAATTCTTAAGTCTACTTTTTCTGCATAAATGTGGGATTTTCACCGTGGTTTTCCATGAAAGGGAGTATTATATGCTGTAGTTCATTGTTAGCCCAGGATGATCTGATAGTAAAAGCGGATGGTGTTTTAGTCTGAAGGATTTTAGGGCTTTACTTTTATTTATTGTGGATGCAGCTGGAAGAAGGAGAGGATTTCCTAGATGTACTAAACCCATGTACAAAAAAGGAGACAGCAGCAATTGGAGATTCCAACATGCGCAATTTAAAGCAAGGAGAGATATTGCAGCTGGAGAGGAAAGGCTACTTCAGATGTGATGTTCCCTTTGTTAGACCTTCAAAACCTGTGGTTTTGATTGCAATTCCTGATGGCAGGCAGCAAAGTGGGTTGAAGTAGGCATTTTACCCTATCTTTATTCCGAATCTGAGAGACTTGAGGAGAAGTTATGAGCTCTTGCCATTTCCTCGCATTTTTTTTTTTTTGGGTAATACTTGGACAATGCATGTTTATGACATATTTGGATGTAACATTCTGGTTGTTTTATGGTGATTATGAACAAAAGTGTGTGTGGTCTCTCCTGTTAGCATAAAGCCGTTATGCCACTTTCCATTTCAGTTCAACAGGATTGTAAAAGCTTATGAGTAGGAGGATATAGATGATACACTAATACACACACTTCAGTAGAAAAAAAAATCAAGGGATAGAATTTGAAAATTAGTTTAGTTGGTTTATGCAGTTACTTTTAAATGATGATATTTAGTGTGTTTGAAATTTAAATCTTAGCATCTTAAACTTCTTTTATTCTTAAGTAGAAAAAAGCATAAACTTATTTTATTCTCAAGTAAAACAAAGCATAAACTGATGAACTTGTGTGTGATAGTTTTCATACGGTTTGTTTACTAGTTTGGAATTCTGTTGCAATAATCAATAATCATTAATGTAGGATGAGTTTGTTAATTCGTGCATCAAGGCTATTTTACCAAGTTTGAAGTTAAGCTAAAACTGCCAATATTTTATCAACATAACATTTTCTCAAAAGGATTAAATATAAAAATGTCCTTTATATTTTATACTTTTTGTTATCTAAAAAATTAAATTCTCACATCGATATCTGAATTTAAGTTTTATTATTCACATCATTTCAAACACAAATTTTATGATACGATAATTACTAACAATTAGAAGCTATTGTTTGTCATAAAAAAGTCTACGCCATAAATTAAGGAAAACAAACTAAAAAAAAAGAGCGCATGAGCTTTTTTTTAGCATATCATTGTAAATTCGTAGTCTTCTAACTTTTGGTTAAAAAAAATTTATTACTTTAAAAATTATTGAGAGAAGTAAAGTGAAAAAAACTTAAACTTAAATTAAAGTTTGAAGGTTGTTGGGTGAGATATTATTTGATTGATGATTTTGGCCTCGAAGTGAGGATAGATTGTGGGTTAGGGTTTGAATCATAAAACATTCAAATTGGTGTGAAATTGGTACTTGATGCAAAATTGAGAGAATTTGATTTACCTTTTCTATCATATTCAAGTTGGATCCTATAAACTTAATTGAGAATATACATTATATGTATTTGGGTTTAGGGTGATTTATTTGGTTTGTTTGATTTGGGATTTAGGTTTTTTTCTTTTAATATATTAGTTTGTTTGATATTGGTTCCTACAAACTGAGAGATATGTTTTGAGTTGTTTTATATATTTCTTTGAAAGGTTGCAAGTTGTATTTTAATATATTGTTTATATTGTTTTGTGTGATGTGACGTTGTATTTTTTATTAAAAATAGGTTTAATGTTTAAGTCTTTTTTTTTGTTTTTTAATATTATGCTAGAAGTTAAATGTAAATCTTTAACTTTAATTATTTTTTGGGTGTTGTATGATGTTGTATTGTGTTACTTTTATTCTTTTTGACTTTTGAAACCTAGTTTTAGTATATTTACCTGCACTATTGCAACAATAGTGTTAGTGTTTAATAATATATCAATTTTTATTAAACTTTTTTGTTGCAACAAGAGTATGGCTTAAGTATAGTATGAATTATTTATGTATATAGGTGAAAATTTTTAAAGAACCTCAATTTAGTCTATGTGGAAAAGAATATGTTTAAATGGAATATTGATCTTGACTTTTTGTCTTATGAAATGTTGATTAACATGGTTAAAGAAGTTGGTTATGTATTTGTGAAATTCTTTTCTTATGTTGAACCTAGATATGAGTTAGAGAATAGTCTTAGGGTAGTTTATGATAATGCATAATTTGTTAGTGTGATAAACCAATTACAAGTGTAAGACAATTATTTATTTTATGTAAAGCATGAAGTTTCTATATCAAAAGTAATATAATTTCTTTATATACCTCCAAATTTGCCAAATAACCCAAATTTGCCATGTGACCCAAATCTACCAAATGTTGAATTGAATGTGGTAGGTGGTGTATCATAGAGTGTTGTAAATGATGCTTCAACAAAATATGATCCAACAAATAATGATGGGTAGATGTCATAGAGAAGATGATGACTTAGAAAATGATGACAAAGACAATGACTTAAAAATGATGGGGATTGTAAGGATAAATTAGATAGTTATGATGAAAAAAAGTTTATGGAGGATAAATGGGTGTTAAATAATAAGAATGATGGGACAAAGGAAATAAAGGTACAATATAATGAGTTTAGATAGAAAATGAAGAATAGAAGTTTTAAACCTGGTGATGTCCCACAAGAGATTGATGCGTAGAAAGAGTCATTGAATGAAATATATATATAAAAAAAAAGATTGCAAGATAAGAAAAAGTTAAGGTTACGATTGTTGCTAATTGAATTCCTGCAAGTGCATAGATTTTAATTAAGTATATAAGTAATGAGAAAGTATCATTCCATCGAGTATATAGATGTTTTATGAAGAAAACTATTAACTATTAAAATTGTATTCTTTTTCTTCATATTTGGAAAATGGTAGAAAGATGTTTTAGGAAGTGCTTGAGTAAAACTATAACAAATTAGAGCAAAAATAGACTAAGAGTGCATGAGAAACATAAAAGCATAAACTAAAGCTAATAAGACTATTAAATCAAACTTGAAGTGAGAAGTAACTTAAATATTGTAAATTTAATAGAGTATTGTATCAAAGAAATAATGTAAGCTAAATAGGCTATTGTATCAAAATAATTGAATATGCATGAAAGAAAGAAATGTTGAATGTGCTTAAAGAATGAACATAACATTTTGGAAGGAAAATAGTCATTGCATGAACAAGCTGAAATGAAAAAGTATTTAAAAGAAATTAAAGTAGCAACTTGAAGAAAGTTCGAATTGAAATTCTTGCAAGAAAGAAAAAAAAAACACTTAAACAACTTGAATTTTACTAAAAAAAAAATTAAACAAAACTTCAAAAGATTTTGGTTGGGCTGTCACCTCAAACCAAATACAAAAAGAAATTTTTGCTAATTAAATACCAAAGTTGACATTTAAGAGAGAATGAAAAAAAGAAGTGTAGAGAGGTGTGTTTCTCCTTTAGCTAAGCACCTTTACCTATAGTGATAATGGGGTGAAAATGGGATGATCTTAAAAAATTTTGAACCATCATAAGTTTTTTCAAAAAGTTTCTAAGTTTAATGGATGAAAATGTAATTGGAAGTTCCTCTTACTTTCAACATTCTATGTAATAGCTTGTGAGGCCAATTCCTTGTTTTTTATTGGTTTTTTTCTTACTTATTTAGCCATGATATCCTAATCATTTCATTTAAATTTGAATGAGATATGTGAGACAAAAGGAGATTTGGCTAATTTGAATGGATTGCATTGGATTTTTCTAGCTTTTCTTTGTATGAAAGACTCTTTTGAATTGAGATTTGATTTACTTTAAATTTTTTTTATTTTTTGGTTAATTTTTATCTTGTTCTTGCATGAAACATGTATTATCGAACTTTCCTTAAGCTTCAAAATCTTACTTGGCCGAACCTAGCTTGTATGGTTTAAACATACATATATTTTGACTATGTCATATGCTACATCACATGTTATCTAAATGTAATGTCACCTTATCACATAATATTTGCTTGGTACTTGGCTATCTTAAGTGTTTTTCATTTTTTCTGTTTCTTTTTTTTGGACAACTTTTGCTTTGCCATAAAATTTTGTTTTGTTTACTAGTTCTTCTTTTCCTCCCACTTGTAAATATTTTCTATTAAGCAAAATGGCTTTAGTGAAAAAATAAATAAGTATCAAGAAAAAGGTTAGGTTAAACTATGTAGGTGAAAAACAAAGAAAGGATGATTAAGTATAAATCATACAAGGGTAGGTTTGAAAGACTCAAACTATTCAAATATGGTATAGATCATTTTTTTAATTAAGTTCAGTATAGGATTTTCACTGTAAGAGATGATTAAGCAAATTTTAAAGTAAGCGCACGCTTCAAATATTTATGTAATTGCATACTCGCATAAGATTTATGTATTTCCAAGATTTAGATTAAAGTACTTATAATTGGAAAAATTAGCATTATAAAAGAATCATGCTCAATAGGTTATCCTATGTTTTTACTACATTTATATTTTTTCAAAATTATATTGAAAGACAATCGTGTTGGACTTTTTGAAAAAATGACTAAGAAAGCATCATAATAACTTAAATCATATTCATTTAAGCTTAGAATAAAATAATTTTTAGTAAAAAGTTTTGAAAAAACTTTTCACAAAATTTCAATAGTTTTCTCCCCACACTTAAATCACACGTTGTCCTTAATGTGTATGAATAAAGTGATTAATTGCTAAAGAAAAAAAAGACTCATTTATCTATGTTCTCATGGTTGAATTTCCAAGCTTATTTAATTTCTTCAATTTCTTTTCATTCTTATAAAATAAAAACAAAGAAACAAATCAAAGCATACCTATCCTAATGCATAAAGAAAATAATAAGAACAAGAATGTAAAACCTTAGATTGCTTCTCAAATAGCACTTTAATTATAATCTATAGCTAGACTAATTACAAGACTTCATTCATGTTTACCCCTTTTTTAGTTGTGTCTTCACTTTCTATTTCTTTTTAGTTGGAATAATATAGGTTGATTGTGTTTTCAAACTTGGATATTTGGATTGGTTTTTTCCTAATTGGTCTTGAAATAGATTCTTATAGACTAATTTTTCTTTTCTTTCCTCTTTTATGTGAAACATTCCTTGTATCTTAACCATATTCCTAATGATTCCTTAGCATCTAGTTTTGAAGGTAATCCTTTTATTTTTAAATCTCAGTATTACCTTATAATTGAAAACAATAATTAAGGCCTTAGCGATTGCTAAAACTAATCCACTTAGAAAGATAAAGGTTTTTCTATCATTTATATCAAATACTATAAAATTCACAAAAAATGCATAGTTACCAACTTTTAGCAAGACATTTTCTACCACTCTTTATTGTGCTTGCAAGATCTATTTGCAAATCAAATGCTAAATGTTGGAGATTTCAACTCTCCTACTCCAAGTTACATTAAATTTATACTTAACCCTAAATTACGTAATGCTTTTTAAAAAATTAATGACTAATAAAACATGGAATGCAAAAACTCATTGAGTTTTCCAGTTTAGTAGGCAAAACTTCTTTTAGTGTGCTATTACACTTATCAGTAAGTGTAACTGTTTTCAACTTTTTTAATAGTTCTTTACATTTAGGCTTTGGCAATTCTAAAGCCGTATCAAATGTTGGTCTCTTTAACGTAGCCATCTTTAAAGTTAGTCTCATTCTCTTGACTTTTTTCTCTCTTTTCTGAACTTCTGCCTTTACCATTTGAACTTGGATTTTGAGATCTTTAACCTTCACCTTTTTTTTTTTTTTACCTAAGCCATGCTATCTTTCTCTTGTGCAAGCTCTTCTTTTTTAAAGTCTCTTTTGCTTCGCTTGGCTGTTTTTTCGTTTCTTCATTTTTTGATTTTTTTTTCAAAATATGTTCACTATTATATGTTCATCCATATCATCTTTAAAGTAGTATATTATCTCAACCTCATAAGAGAAGATGGCATTGCATTTTTTTTTACATTGTCTTCTATGTTGCCGGGAAAAGTTTCTATAAGGTGGTTAGTTAAGGCATTCGCTAGTTGATTTATTTTAATTTTTAGGTTCTTGATAGAAGCAACTTGATTTTGGATGGTTATGGTCTAATTTTACAGGATTTTAGTGAAGAGTTCTTCAATGGATGGTTTTTTTTCTTGATGTGGTAATTGTAGTTATGCTTGGTGGAAACCAAGATGTTATAAGGGGCTGGAGTTTTTCTCCAAGAAAAGTTAGAATGTTTTTTCACCTTGGATTATAAGTGTTGTTGTATATGTTACATTATTGCTTAGATAGGGTAACATATTGGATGATATTAGTTCTACCTAAACATTTATCAGTTTAGTAGGTTCTTCCACATATTTCATAAGTAAGAAAAAAAAGGTTTTAAGTGGCTTAGACTGAAGTTATAGTGGACTAGATTCCAAGGCTTCTACCTTTTTAGGTAAGGTTGCTAGTTGATGTGCTAAAGTGGTCAAGGTATCAAGCTTATAAGCTTTAGTAGTTTTCTTTGAAATCTTTATTTTTATTACCTATTGATAATTATTTATCGCTATTTCTTCAATCAACTTATAAGCATCGTCTATGGACTTGCTCATCAAGGCTATTCTTATAGTCAAGTCAATGGTGGTTTTAATTTGAGTTGCTAGTTCATTGTAAAAAATCTAAACCTATAATCATTTAGGCAAACCATTCAAGCATCATAAAAGGTCTTTCCATTTAGCTGTTGGAATGTAGTGATGTTATTATTCATTTTCACTGTCTCAGCTAGTAGAAAGAACTTGGCTAGAAATTTTTTGCATTAAATTGTTCCAAATTGTTATGGAGCCCAGTGAAAGAGAAGCTAACTAGTTTTTTACCTTGTTGCTAAGAGAAAATAGAAAAACCTTAGTCTAATTACATTATGAAAAGCATCGTGTATTTAAAAGTATCACACAATTCAAGAAAACTAGAAAGATAAAAGTTAAGATCATTATTTTATAAGCCTGAACTATACAACACTTTGGATCATTTGGATGATAAATGGTTTGATTTCGAAGTTGTTGACTTAAATTGCAGGCCTTCTTATTGAAGGTTGGAAACCACTTAGTTGTGGGTTGGCATAATCCTTCAATGTTTTTTGACCTTCTATTTACTTTGCCATAAAAGTACTAAAAGTGGTCGATTGTCTTTTCTTTAGTCTTTTTAAAGTTTTTTTGATTTATTGGTCAAAAAGAGCTAAATCAACACTTCTAGACGTATGTATACAAATAAAAGATTAACAGTTTATAAATGGAAATAAAATAAAATACGAATTACAAAGAAAAAGTTTGGTATTGATATTGGTTTTCTTTCATCGAAATAATCATCGATAATGGTGCTAAAAACTTAATTACCGTTAATTGAATGCTTGCAAGTGCCCAACATAATCAAGTAATATAATTAATAAAAAAAATATGATTCACTTGAGGATTATAGATGAAAGAAGAAGACTGTCAATAATCGATATTGTATTTTTTTTATATTCAGAAAATGGTAAAAAAATATTTTAGTGCTTAAGGAAAACTATAACAAACTAGGTTGAAAATAGACTAAAAGTGCATGAGAAATTTAAAAGCATGAACTGAAGCTAATAAGATTATTAAATCGAACTTAAAGTGAAAAGTAACTTAAATAATGTAAGCTGAATAGGCTATTATATTAAAACAATAATATAAACCAAATAGGCTATTGTATCAAAGCAATAATGAAAGAAAAAAATGTCAAATGTACTTAAAGAATGAACTTAACGTTTTATAAGAAAAATTATTAGTGCATGAACAAGTCGAAATGAAAGAGTGTTTAAAAGAAACTAAAGTAGCAACTTAAAGAAAGATTGAATTGGAACTCTTGCGAGAAAGAAAAGAATACTCAAACATCTTGAATTTTTTTAAAAAAAAATGTGAAAAATCGATTCCTAACCAAATTTGATTAGGTGTCATTCATTTAGTATTTTGGTTATTTCCTAAATAAAAGGGATTTTGTTTATTAACCAAATTCTTACTTGGTAGTTTTCATTTATTGTTAAAAGATTTTTAGGTGATTTGCTATTATCTTTAAAATATCATAGAATTTGTCAGATTTGATGTTTTAGCTACTCTTGTACTTTAAAAAGTTTCTTAAGAATTCACAAATAAAATTTTCATGAATTTCTTTATGTTATCAGAGCATTCATCCTAAATCATCAAAACCTATATATATATATTATTTTCTTTTTATTTACTGTCATGGCCAGTAGCACAAGTGTGTTTGAGCTCTTTGTTTTATCTATCAGTGGTCACAAACTTAATCGATAAAACTTCATCTAATGGTCTCAATTAGTGATGTTGTTTGTTTGTGGAAAAGGTAAGGAAGATTATCTCATGAGAATAGCTATTTTATTTAGTAAAGATGACTCGAAGTATTGAACCTAGAATTCGCGAATAGCATGTTAATGTTGTAGTTGATCAATTCTATGGTCAACAAGATTGGTGAGAATTTCATGTACTATAAAACTATCAAGCAGATTTGGGATGCTGCGAAAGAAACTTACCCCAACATAGATAATATGTCTGCAATATTTGAGATAAAAAACACTCTAAATGACTTACTGCAAAGAGATTCCTCTATCATAGAATATTTTAATTTTTTAACTTTTATTGACAGCAATTAGATATCTTTGAAGAAATAGCATGAAAGTACCTTGATGATAGCCAATTATTAATATAAGAAAATAGTGGAGAAAGATCAAGTTTATAAGTTTCTATTTGACCTAAACAAGAGCCTTGATGATGTTCGTGGTAGAATTCTTAGTGTCAAGCCATTACCCAACATCTGAGAAGTTTTTCTGAGGTCCGCTAAGAAAAAAATAGAATGAAAGTGATGCTAGAGACATCACACAATCCACAAGAGACAAAAAATTCAACCATTACTGTACGAGGACTAAAATCTTACCAAGATGGTAAAAATTGACAGAAGAAAGGTAACTAACCTTGGTGTGACCACTATTAGAAGGTATGACACACATAAAAAAAGTTGTTGGTAAATCCATAGGAAACCTACTGACTACAAATCACGTTTTACTTGAAATTGAGAGTCATAAAAATTTTATCGTCACCAAGACAACTCCAACACCCTTAGAATCAAGCCCGTTCAGTAAAGAACAGTTAGAACTCCTTCAAAAAATTATTTAGTAATCTTTTTAAAATATTGGATCAGTTGTAAGCATAGTATCTATTACACAAAAAGGTAACTCTATCAATACTCTATTTATGCAAAATGAAAAATCAAGATCTTAGATTATTGATTTAGGAGCTGACTACATGACTGGTGATACATCGATGTTTCATGAATATAATCCATGTTCTGAAAATCTCACTGTTGGAATAGTAGATGGATCATTCTCCCAGGTAGCTATGACATGTTCAATCATTATTTCAAAGGATATAATACTTGACTTTGTTTTTCATGTCTTTAATTTAGATTGCAACCTTCTATCTATTAGTAAAATTGCAAGATATCTTAATTGTGTTACTAAATTTCTTTCTCACATATGTGAACTTTAGGGCTTAGATTTGGGAAAGAAGATTGTCAATGCTAAGATGTGTGTTGGACTTTATTTTTTAGAGATGAAGAATTTAAAAGACAATCATGAAAGAGTGCTTGTTCGATTTTATCTTCTACTGTGAGTAAATAAAATACAATCACGTTATGGCATTATCGTTTAGGATATCTAAATTTCTTGTACCTCAAAAAATTGTTTCTTGATTCTCAAAAAATTGTTTCTTGATTATTCAATAAAGGTTTTAAGTCTTATCAATGTGAAATTTGTTAGTTTTTCAAACAATTGCAATTCATATCTAAGTCAACCATACAAATCAACTCATCATTTTTCTATGATCTATAGTAATGTTTGAGAACTATGAAAGGTTAACAATATTATAGATTATAGATAGTTTGTTACTTTTATTGATGATCACACTAGAGTTACATGACTGTTTCTCATGGAAGATAAGTTAAAAGTTAGTTAAATATTTCAAAATTTCAAGCAAAAATTCAAGTATTTAAAATAAATAATGGGCAAGAATACTATCATTCAATTTTTAAGTCTTACTTGTTAGATTAAAAAATTATTCATCAGAGCTCATGTACTAAAATGCCTCAACAAAATAGAGTTCCTAAGCAAAAAAATAAACACCTAATGAAAGTTGCAAGATCTATTATGCTAGCTTCTCATATCCTAAAACATTTGTTGGGAGAGGCAATCTTGATAGCAGCCTTTTTTAATAATAGGATGCCTTCTTAAGTACTAAAATTCTAAACCACCTGTCAAATACTTTTCAAAACCTACCCTTATTTTTAAATCATTTTTTTCATACCAATCAAAATGTTTAGATGTACTATTATTATTTATATACACCAACAATAACACAATAAACTAGACCTCGGATCGCTCAAAATGTATATTTCTTGGCTATTCACCTAACCAAAAAGGCTACAAATGTTACTCACCAACTACCAGAAGTTTTACATTTTTGTGAATGTCACATTTTTTGATAATTAGCCATTTTATCCCAAAATCGATATTTAAAGGAGAGAGTTTTAGGGAATATCAACTTTGAGAGATTGAGCCATCATCTGATCCTCCTTCTAATTGTTTGCCAATTAAAATTCCTATTTCAAATAATTTTTCTTCTTCTTCTTAGTCAACTAGTCATCTAAAGTCTCCAAAATCTCTTGCAACGTTGCAGGAGACAAAAGCTAAGGAAATGATTGTATACTTAAGGAGATCAAAATTTCAAAAGAAGATAGAGACTTGTACATTCCAATATAAAACCATGATTCTCATCCAAATCTAAAGACTTTTGAAATTTATATAGGTAACACAATTACTGAACGTATCTCTAATGATTTTTCTAGTGATCTTGATTAGTTCATTGCTATAAGAAAAAGGTGCGAGATCATTACTCAACACCCTATTAGTAATTTTATTTCTTGTGAAAGGTTGTTTCTTACTAACTGAGCACTAGTTACATTATTAACTAATGTTTATATATTAAATACCATCCAAGAAGCACTTGAACAACCAAATTGGAAAGATGTGGTAATGGAAGAAATGCAAGCACTAAAAAAGAATCGCATTTGAAAAATTACTGATATCAGAGACTTGTGAGAAAATTAATTTTTTTAGCACACATTAGACCTAATAGTGGCTTCTTTGTAAGTATCATAAGTAGATTTATGAATAATTTTATAAAGATATACATGGAGGAGGTAGTATATTGAATCCTTTAATACTTGAAAAAAAATTCAAGCAATGGGTTACATTTTAGAAAACTACTAAATATAGATATAAAGATTTTCTCAAATGCAAATTGGGCTGGTTTTGTGACAGGTCGAAGGTCAATTACATGGTATTGTGCATATATATGGGGTAACTTAGTCACCTAAAGAGCAAGAAACAAGTAGTGGTAGCTCTAAATAGTGATAAACCTGAATTTAAGGTTATATCTTATGGGATTTGTGAAGAAATTTGGCTTGAATGAATGCTACAAGAACTAAAGAAGTCAATTAGGAATTCAATAAAATTATTTTGTGATAATAAAGCAACTATTAACCTTGGTAAAAACCCAATTCATCATGATCAAACTAAACGTGTAAAGATTAATCATCACTTCATCAAAAAGAAGATTGAAGAAGGCATAGTAAAACCGATCTACATCCCAACAAAGCATCAGACAACTGACTCTTTAACAAGGCTCTTAATCATGACAATTTTGAGAATTTGAAATCTAAGTTGGGTATCCTAACTAGATTTGGTTAGGTTTCATTCATCTAGTATTTTGGTTGTTTCTTAATAAAAGGGATTTGGTTCATTGACCAAATTTCTACTTAATAATTTTCATTTATTGTTAGAGGATTTTTAAGTGATTTATTATTATTTCTAGGATATCATTGGATTTACTAGATTTGATATTTTAGCTATATATATACTTTTATACTCTAGAAAGTTTTCTAAGAATTCATAAATAAAATTCTCATGAATTTCTTCAAAAAAGAATTAAACAAGACTTGAAAAGATTTTGGTTGGGCTATCACCCCAAATTGAATACAAAAAGAAACTTTTGTTAAGATAATAGTAAAATTGGTGCCTAAGAGAGAATGAAGAACGTAAGTGTAGAGATGTGTGTTTCTTCCCTAGTTATACACTTTTATTTATAGTAAAAATGGGATAAAAATGGAATAAACTTAGATAATTTTAAACCATCATAAACTCCTTCATAATTTAAAAACTTTTTAATTTTATGGGATGAAAATGCTAACTAAGAATCCTTTTTGCTTTCAACGTCCTATGTGTTAACTTCTATGTCTAATTCTTTGCTTTTTGTTAGTCCTTTCTTTTTTATTTGGCCATGATATCCTAGTCATTTCATTTGAAATTGAATGAGATGTGAGAGAGGTAAGGTGATTTACTAATTTGAATGGATTGCATAGGGTTTCCTAGCTTTTTTTTGCTTGAAAAACTTTTTTGTATTGGCATTTGACTTGTTTCAAAACTAGTTTACTTTTTGACTGATTTTTTACTTGTTCTTGCATGAAACATGCATGGCTGAACCTTTCTCAAACTTCATAATCTTACTTGACTACACCTAGCTTACATGATAGTAGATGACTTTTTTGAATTTAAATTTCTCTTAACTTAGCATCATTTTATGTGCATACATGCACATTTTTTAACCATGTCACATGCCACATAGATGGAATGCTATTTCATCGAAGAGTATAACCATGTGTATAAGTACCACCATAAGCACAATAATCTTGAAATTAATGAAATTATCGATTTGACCTCATCCATTGACTTGATGTCTTGCATGTATCTTCAAATGTTCAATAGTGCATCATATTTGTTTGAATTGTACTTTTTTAGCTAATTTTCATCTTCTTTCATATTTTTCATCAAAATGAGCATTTAAGTACATTAAAAGTAAAAATGAATAGAATTTGGCTAAGATCAAGATAAACTTAATGATTTTAACTTTAGAATGGCTTATGAATTGCTATAAAATTTAGATTCATCAAGTATTTGGATTCGTTTGATATTTGTAGTTATGAGAATGGTGATGAAGGCAATGTAGAATACAAATAAAGTAAGAACTTTTTCTTTAATCCTTTAAATTAAGTTCATAGATTTGAACTTGGAATGGTATTTGCAAGTACCAAATTGTTCAAAGATGCTTTAGATAGGTATATTGTGGGTAAGAGATTTGATTTTAAGTTACTTAGAAATTTAAAAAAAAGGTTAGAGTAGGTTTAAGGTAAAACAATATCCATTTGTAATTTATGCTTTAAAGGATAATAATGATGGTCTGTTTAAGGTAAAAACTTTTTTAGTGAGCATTAATGTTTCATTACTTTTGCAAACTCCAAAGCTATTATAAATATGTAAGACAACATTGGCTTAGTAAATTAAGAATCATTTTTAAGTTAAAATTGCTTGAGATACAAAAATTTACTAATGAAATGTTAAAAGTTGACATTAATTTGACTGTTTATAGTAAAGTCAGATTTAGGTAAAAAAAATATTAATGATAGATTAGTGTATGAGCTCAATAAGTTATATAATTATACACATGCTTATTTATAAATATGTTACATGCTAGGAGTAGGCTTATTTAATGACAGATTAGTACTTTGAAAAGTTGAATTCTAGTAAACATGTTGAACATAAACTTTCAATATTGGTTTATGACTTTTTTTACTAAATGCCATTTTGATATGATAGATAACAATTTTGCTAAAGCCTTTTAATGCTATTGTTATAAGGGTTAGACATATGTCTATTATTTCTATGATGAAAGTAATTAGGCATTATGTTATGAATAAAATAATTAACTGTAAGAGAAAATATGCTAAATGGAATAGTTTGTTGCATTTTAAAATATGAAAAGATTAAAGAAAGTAAAGAATTTAATGGTTATTATTATATAAGATGGAATGGTAAAAAAGGATACAATGTGTTACATAATGAGAACGTTTTTTTATTGATATTAAGTATTAGAAATGCACTTGTAAGTCATAAAATTTATTAGTTACCCACGCTCACATCCAATATATATGGTATTATTTAGGAATAAAATGGTTAAGTATTATGTCATAAATGCTTACAAGAAAAAAAAACATGAAAAATTATTTAATTGTGTATTGTCATTAGTTTTAGGTGATAAAATTTAAGAAGATATAAAGATATTATTGACCCTTAAATTCTTAGAAAAATGCATGGTACGTAAAAAAAAAAGAAAAAAAAAAGAAAATGGTGATAGCAATGGATACAAGCTATTAAGAAAATAGAAAAACATGAGATGTAAAAATTATTTTCACCTCCGATACATCTCCAAAGAGTGTTCAAACAAAAATAATTAAAATGTAAGTAACTTTAATGTATATCTTATGTTTATGTAAAGGGTTGCAAATGCATTATTTATTAATTACATTTTTTTTGTCAAATATAAGTTCCAATGAAGCTATTGTAAAAATTATTTTCACCTCTGATACATCTCCAAAGAGTGTTCAAACAAAAATAATTAAAATGTAAGTAACTTTAATGTATATCTTGTGTTTATGTAAAGGGTTGCAAATGCATTATTTATTAATTACATTTTTTTTGTCAAATATGAGTTCCAATGAAGCTATTGCAAATGTGGACTATGCACAAGCCCCTGAAGATAGATTTTAACCACAATAAACAATTGTTGAATTTATTGCATAAGAAATCATCAAAATATTGGATCAACTTTTCAAGTAATTGAAGTTTTCCTTTTAACAACTTATTAGATATTTTATATATTTGCTATTGTTAATAATGTTAATTATTTTGTTACAAGATATTAGCATATGTACATAATATATACAACCATCTCAAAACTCTAAAATTAGATAAATTGGTTCAAGTAGTTTGAAAGATAAAGGTTTAACACAATCATTTGATTAGAAGAAGCATCAAAAGGCTAGCAATGTCAACAACCTCAACAACCAATAGCAACAAAGTTTCAAATAATAGTTGTTGGTAACATTAGTAACATTAATGCATTCAAAAAATGAGAAAAAGACAATTCAAAAATTGAAAATTTATATTAAATGAGAAGATACATATGCAAATACCTAATGCAAGTATATATATGTTATTACTTGTATTTTCTTTTATATTTATAAGTAGTTATAAAATTTTAATCACATTGTTCATAAAATGGTAGCCTAATTTTAGAAGCCAAAGTTTAATTAGCATTTCCAAGGCAATAACAAAATCAACTAAGACACCTTTTGCCATTTTTAGCCATGTACTTAAAAGTGTAACTTTACCTGTGAATGAAGATGACAATGAACCAAATGAATTTGTCAAGGTATGTCAAGATGTTTATAAAATGTAACTTTAACTTTATACTTTACATTTTATTATTATATTAAGATGTCTAATATACTTTGTATTTAATATAAAATATGAAAGATAATTTGTTACGAAGAAAAAAAAGATCAAATCTAAAACTCTACAAAATCAAAGTTAAAGAATCTTAAGATCTGGATGCCTTGAACTTAACATTTTGTTATGGATAATTTGTTAACATCAGTTTCTAAAAAGTTAAAAAAATATTTTGTTATGTTTTGGATGTTATTTTATGTTTCTTAAGTAGGATGATGTTATTTATTTTAGATATTATATTTGTTAGCATAGTTGAAAGTTTTTGCTATCATTTTGAATGTAACGAAAAATATGAAAACTTTATGTTATTATTTTAGATGTAATCAACTGGAGTTTTCATTTTGGATAAAAGCTTTTTATTGTCATTCTTCCTTGTCTATTATTGTTGTTATTAGTATTTAATTTGCTTTGATGCCAACTTTTGTTGTTGGCATATTATTGTGAAATTCTTATGAAAGAAAGTCAAATTGGCTACTCATATATTCTTTTAGCTTATTGTATGTTTATCCGTGATTGGGTTGCATATATACAATCTATAACTTTTTTTAAGAATATATTTTTGCTTAGGGTCAAACTTTGTTTTGCAATAGTATTTAAAATAATGTAAACATAATAAGCCAATAAACTAAAAGCATAATATTTTTTTTGTCAATATTAAATTGATTTATATAAATAATCCTAAACCTTAAATATCAGCATAATGCCTAATACATAAACTAAGAACATTATTTATGAGACCACCAAACGAATCTTGTCTAAACATGGATCATTTTTAACTTTTACCATCATTTTCTTGTATATTCACATATTTTCTTTTTGACTTTTAACCTTATTTTCTAACTTATTCAATTCTTTAATGTTAATAGATTTCTTTACTATTGTATTCTCTATCATTAACTTTTTATTATCTGTCAATAAGACCTTATATTGACTTTTTATTTTTTTATTCATATTTCTTGGTGAACTTATAATATGTGATCATTATCGTTTCTTTCAACCAAATAAAAGAAATCTACAATCACCAATTTGCAACAAAAATAAAACATTTATAATCAATAGCTAATTTTGTTTTCAACAAATAATATAAATTATTTATTGAAATTAATAAATCTAAAACATTACCAAAATAATTTCTCAAATTCTTTTTTTCACCTAAATAACATACATTATTTATTGAAAATAATTACTATAAACTAACCCTAATTTAGTACCTAAATCGATACCCAAATGTTTTCACCCAAATACATTAATTTAATTGAAATTACTTCCCTTAAATCAAACTATATATTAGTACCTAAATTATTAACTACTTTCTCAATAAATTCAAATAAGTAGAATAAACCAAATATGACTAAGCATAATAAATTGAAATTAAAACTCAATTATTTACATATTTCTTGTATTTAACTCGAAATTAACATACTATCTAACTTAACCCATTCTAAACACCTACCTTAAACCCAATTTTATAACATGTCTTTTTATATTATAGCCATCTATAGAATTTCTTCCTTTTATTTTATAGAGTAGTTGAAATATAAGTTGAAGCCCTTAATTCAAAATGACATAAAAAAATTACTTGAATTATTTATTGATTTATATAGTTGGAGATTAATATACTCTATGCCATTTAAAGAAGAAAAAATTAAAAAAAAAGAAAGAGTGAAAAAGAACAATAAATAAATAGAAAATTATGTTTTTTGCTTGTTAAACAAAAAGGCCTTTAACTTACATGCCCTTTTTTCATTTTTCTTACTTAATTATGTAAATTTTTATGATAAAAGGTAACTTTAATTGATC
This sequence comes from Durio zibethinus, assembly GCF_002303985.1. The sequence goes on along the minus strand of NW_019167926.1, from coordinate 15,087,762 downwards.
ATTATTTTCATATCTTCTTTTTTTAAATGGAATTTAGGTTTGGGGTGATGTGAGTGATGGAGTTTAAGTTTGGATACTAATGTGATGAAGTATAAAGTACATGAGTTATTTTTATATTAAACCATTTTCAAAACTAATTTTGCATTTTGTGAGTTGTGTTTAATTATAGAGCGTGTTTTTTATATACTGTTGGTAGGGATTTTAAGTTTCATAAATGAGATCATTAAAAATGATAAATATAATTTTTTATGTTAATTTTTATTTTTTATCTATGCTAATATTAAAACCTTGAATTGTTGTCAACTTAGTTGAACAATTTTTTTACTAATAATATTTAGCTGAAAATTTTACTTAAAAAAAGTAATAACAAAATAAAATTAGGGGTTTTTTATCTTAATTTTTTATTATATATATTTTTAAAAATTATTATTGTTATTTTTAAAAAAATCTACTTTTCTTACTAAAACTATCTTTATTTATCTTTTTTTCCTCTTCTGAAAAGTTTTTATTTCATATAATTTTTTTTTCACACATCTCATACATTGAGTTTACATATTTAAAAATGAATTAGCATAATGACACACTTTAAAGTATATTAAAAATAATAAAAAGTTAATTAAAAAAATTGACATGTTGTAAACCTTTAATTATTAATCATGAAAACAAAATTTAGAAGATGTAAAGGAAAATTTCAAATGGTTTTGAATTTTTTTTTGTTTATAATCAATTTTATGAGGTGTAATTGAGCCAAGTCGATACAGCTCAAGCTCGACTTGAATTCATTGCTTGAAACTCGACCCAAATTCTAATTTTCAAGTTTGAACTCAATTGAAGATAAAAATTGAATTACTCGAGTTTGCTTGATCTGATTTGTTTATGAATAAAAAATGAGATCGATTTCAAGCTCATTTATTTATGTTCGAATTTGAGTTCGAGCTCGAATTGATATATAAAAGAAAAATAATAATTTTTTAATTAAAATAATTAAAATATATTAAAATATAAAAAATTGATTAGGCTTGTGAGTTGTTTGCGTAAGACATTATGATACTTGAATTTAGCTTGATCAGTAGGTCAAGTTACTTGAGCTTAACTCAACAATAATCAAGCTAAGTTTGAGTTTTATCTGAATAGAACCCGAGTAGGTTACGAGCATATATGTATCATTTATGCTCATAATCAATTCCCATTTATTGTATGATATTATTATTATTATTATTATTATTATTAATAAATAAAAGTTATAGATTTTAAAGAAAAATGAAGGTGTTCACGTGGCACTCCACCTTTCTTCCAAAATCTATATTATTTTTTTCATTTATTATTATTTTTTAAATTTTTTTTGTTTTTTTGTTTTTAACTTTTTTAATTAGATAACTTTTATAAGAAAAAAAATCAATAGAGATATACATGACAAAACAACTAGGGTTTCAATTCGTTCCAATCTAATATGTACTTTTTTTAAATTTGCGATCGAGTTGAGTTTTTTAAAATCAAGCCTAAGTTGAAGATAAGTTTAGAGTGTTCCACCCTATCCTTGGTGCATAAAAAAATTATATTTTATTATTTATTAAAATATATATGTATTATAATACTTTATTTCAATAAAAAATTATATTTCTACATAATTAAGATTTAATTTATATTAAAAAAATTTATAAATATTATCCTAAATTGAAATTATCGAATTAATTTTTATGTCATATGCAATTTATATATACATATATATATATAACGAAACATGATCATATATTAATAAATAATAACTCGATATCATATTAGAATTAGAGTTGAGTTCAATTATTAAAAAGTTAGTTAGAGTCGAGGTGACTATAAACCTACTTTGATAAATTTTCATCCTTAAATGGATGTCCATTAGGCATCCCTATTAATTTGGCTTTTTTTTTTTTTTTGCTTGGGTTGTTTCCTTTTTTTTTTTTTTTTTAAGTTTTTACCTTTTTTTGTTTTTAAAATTTTCTATTTTAGTATTTTTATATATGCTTGAAAAATAAATTGACAATAAAAATGTGTACATGACATGACTTTCTTTTTTCTCCTTTTTAGCCTTTTCCTTTTGTTTTTGTAGTTTTTATCTTTTTTTTTTAAATAAAAAAATTTATAAGAAATATAGTCAATTGAAGTTGGAGTGTTAAAACAATTTGTATCTGATGAGTTTTACTTGTTGATCCAATATGGATAATTTTTTAAATCAGAATTAGGTCGAGGTAGGATGATTTTTTTTTTTAAAAGATCAAGGTCGAGTTGGAAACAAGTTTAAGATGCTTTGTTTCGCCCTTATCTTGGTGAATATATAAGAATATATATTTTATTATTTAATTAAAGGTAAATTACATAAATGTTCACTTAAATATGAGGTCATTTTAAAATGGTCATTAAAGTATTAAAATTTTCAATTTAGTCACTAATGTTTGAATTAGTATTTTTTTGGGTCATTATACTGTTAAACCGTAACATTATTTAACATGGCTTAACTCATCAGAAATGATTTAATTACATAACAATAAAAAGACCAAGTGGCATGGCCAACTTATAAAATAGTACACGTTAGCATTGGAGTTATTATGTTTAAGGGTTTGGGGTTAAACAATTTAGGTTTTGGTTTGGGTTTTAGAGAGTGGATATTCTTTTAACGATAATAGAAATTAGGGTTTGGATTTGAGGCACTTTGCACTGAGATTTTTGATTTTGTGATTTAGAGATGAAATTAATGATTTGATGGTTTGAGGTTTGGAGGTAACGATTATCAAGAGATATTTTGTTATGATTTAAAAAAGGTTTAGATTTGATTTTATGTTATTTCAGTTGGTGTAGGATCAAATTAGGTTATTGTGTTTAGATTTATTTTAGGTTTAGATAAGCAATGGACAAAAGGAAACGTGGAATGGTAGAGGATCATATGCTTACTTATTGTATGGGTTCAATTTATTTATTTAAAAATTTACTTTTCTGCCTATACATGAATACATTAGTTTTGTTTTGAACATTAAATATGGTTGTTGTGGATAAGTTTGTCTTATTTTTTAATGTGCCAAGTCATGGTTCTTCTTGTGCATTGTGTAGTGCTGAGTTTGCTAAGTAGTTTTTGTTTACTTATCATGTCTTATGGAGGAATGTGAAGGCATGTTTGGGTTTGAGTGTTTTTTTGGCATGTGAAGGCTATTATTGTCTTTAATATGTTACTTTATGACATAATTTAGTGAAGATTAATATATTTAAGCTATTAAGGTTTAAGTTGGTTTTAAGATTTTATTTCTAAATCAAAATAACCCTATAATTAATGTTTTAAAGTTTGATAATTTTTCAGAGCCTAACTCAAACTATTTCTCAATTGTTATTCATTATGGTGGTCAATTTGTGTATACTCCTAATACGATCTATATTCGAAAAAGAGTTGATTACTTTAGTTTATATTATGTAGAAACTATGTTAATGATTGAAATGAATGATATGATTAATGAGTTAGGCTATGCAAGCATAATGATATGTTATTGGAAAATATTTGTGGTAGCATTTAGTACTAATTCTGTTAGGCCTTTTAGAACAGATGCTGATGTTGTTAATATGGTTGCAAGCATAAATCATTATATCTATATGTAACTAGAAGATAAGTTTATCATTGATGAACATAATATAGATGCTAGTTTTGTTAAAGAATCAGAGGTGGATATTGCTTTAGACATTGAAAACGAAAGTAAATGAAACTATTAGTCATAATGCAAAAGAAAATGAAAATGATAGTGATAGTTATAATTCCAATTTTAATGAAAATGACTATAATATAAAAGATAATGATGATAATGATTTTGAGGTAAATGTAGATTTAAAAATTGAGAGAGATATGGGTTTAGGTGATGGAGCTATATTGTAATGAATGATGGGTTAGGTGATGGAACAGGTACAAATAAAAAGGGATATAAAAATTTAAAATTTTTGTACAGTGCACATGAGTTTGATTTTGAGGGTGTTAGTAGATGGCTAAAATTTAATAGTGAAATAGATATGAAAAATTCTAAGTTAAAAAAAATGTTTATTAATAAGAAGGTATTGAAAAAAGTCATAAGATAGTATAAGAGAAAGAATAAGTATAATATCAAATTTGAAATGAATGGCAAGAAATGAGTTAAGGAGGTATGCAATGAAGGTTGTTTGTGGAAACTGAGAGGGGTAAGATTTAATGCAAAAAACCAACTGAACCCTACTTAGCAGATCGAAACTTATGTTTTTGAATATACTTACCTTAAAGACATGAAAAATAGAAACATAACACTAAAATGGATGGCTTAGCATTATGTTAAAAAGTTTATTATTGATCTAAAATACTCCTTAAGTTTCCTTCAACAAGATATGATAACAAACTTTGTATTAGTATGTTATTAAGAAAATATTTAGGGCTAAGCAGAGAGCACTTTAAATTGTGAATGGAAATAATAGGGAATAGTATACTAAGATTTATGAGTATTTAGAGAAATTTAAGCAAAACAATAAATGAACCACAATAATATGTTTTTTATGGTGCAAATTATATAAGAGGATGTATACATGTTTACAAGCATGTAAAGATGAGTTTAAAGCTAGTTGTAAGCATATTATTTGTCTTGATAGTTGTTTCCTAAAAGGGTATTATGGTAGACACTTATTGGTAGCTGTTGGGATTGATCAAATTATTGCATCTATCTACTAACTTATATAGCTATTGAAAATGAAAACTATGAGTCTTGGTATTGGTAGTCTTGGTATTGGTTTTGCTTTTGCTAAAAAATGACTTTGAAGTTATAAATTCTTATCATTAGACTTTTATATCAAACAAACAAAAGGTATGAAAAATTTCCCTTTAATTTATAATTAGTTCCTTTTAAATACGAAATTAAGGTTACGGTATACAACTAATATTTATTTTTTTTATTATTTTTATGGTGACTTGTGCATGCACTTTTGGATATTGTGCTTCATGTTGAGCACAAAAACTATGCTAGACATTTATACACAAAATGTAAGTCAAACGCAGCAAACAAAGAAAAATTATTAAAATACTACTTGTGAAAAGCTGTTAGAGTTACCTACTTGAAAGAGTTTGAAGATGTAATGAAGGAAATAGAAGACTTGTCAATTGATACATACAAATGGTTTAAAAGAAAAGATTCAATTCAGCTCAGTGGTCTAAGTCTCATTTTTCTGCAATGGTCAAGTGTGACATGCTTCTAAATAATTTGTCATTTAACAAGTTTATTTTGGATGCAAGGGATAAGCTTATTTTGACAATGATGGAGATTATTAGGACAAAATTAATGCAAAGGATTGTCTCGAAGAATAAAACAGTTGAAAAGTATACTAGACCACTTTGCCTTAAAATACAAAAAAAAAAAGTTAGATCATATTGTCTTAGAGTCATGTAGCTAGTAGCCTAAACATGCTGATGGTCCAAAATACCAAGTAACATGTGGGCCATTAAATCGGTATGTAGTTGACTTTCAATTGCATACCCTTTCATACACAAAATGAGGTATCTTTGGGATTCCATACATACATGCTATTTAAGTCATGTTCTTGAGTAAAGAAAGGCTTGAAAATTATATCAATCCATGCTATAGCAAGAGTACTCAAGTCAATATATATTCTAACTTCATTTGCCCTATCAAAGGTGCAAATCAATGGATAAGTGATGGCACTTTAGAACCAATATTACCACCCATTATAAAAAGGCCACCTAGAATATCACATAAGAATAGAAGGACGAAAACAAATGAAATAGGTGAAAGTCAATTCAAAATTAATAAGAGAAGAGGGAAACTCAGCTGTAGCAAATGTGAAAAATCAGAGCATAATGTTAAGACATGCAGAAGAGAGGTTAGTGGTAATAATAGATTAAATGTAATTAGGGGATTTGACAGACAAGCAAGAAGAAATTCTCAAAGTTACCTATGAGTATTTTGGTTCATTTATTTATATTCATTAATGATAATAATAGACAAAATATAGTAACTTATAATGTGATTTTTATTTTATAGGTTAGGAGAGTTGTTGGAAATACTAATCAAAAGGCTATAGATTCTATAACTAAGAAGGTATCATTTAATCTAAATATTTATACTTCTAATGTATTTTTTAGGTTCAAACCAAAATCAAAAGATTTAGAAACCAAGTTTAGCCACCTCTAACAATTGTAAGATACATGTCTAATGTAAACAATTCTTTTATCTACCATAAACCCAACCTAAAAAAAAAAAAACTCTAAATCATAAATATTGAATCATTTATTATATTGATGTGTAAGGCTCTAGTTAAACTTTTCAATCACAACATAATTTTATCTCTGGATTAAGTGGACTTTCTGAACCTATTGGAACTCCAACAAGTACTAAAGCTAAACAAAAAAGAATGTAAGTGCAGTGAAGATACTTGGTTAAGAATTTTACCAAGAAAAAGCTACCTGCAACCAATGTTCAACAAAACAAAGATACTAAAGGACTAGTAAAGCTAACTACCTTGAAATAAAAAACCAACAACAACTTGCAATGGAGTTTGTTTTTGTGTACATGATTGATTTAGGGTATTTTATGTATATGACTAGTTTAGGGCATTTATGCAACAAAAATGTCTTTTGTTGTTTTAAGTCTTTTATTATTTTAATTGGATTGATAACAAGTTTCTTTTTGAGAAGGTATAGATATAAAGGTTCTTTTTGTTGATAAAGAGTTTCTTTTTTTTTTAATAAGGAGTTTATAATATTGATATTTAAGAGTTTGTTTCAAGTCCAACATACTTACTGGGACTAATGTAAATGCTTTATCATTATCAATACTAGATTTCGTACTAAGTTTAGGATCTGTTAACTATTTCTATCTGTTGTTACATGTTTGTTGAAATTATAAGTTCATTAAAGTTAAGTTTATACTAATTATAGAAGGTGGTTTGTTAAACATGACTGAACTTGTTGTAAAGGGATAATTTTATACTAATTATGGAAGGTGATTTGTTAAACATGGCTGAACTTGTTGTAAAGGGATCCATCCATGTTACAAAATAAAAGCTTATCTAACTCAAATAAATTTACTACAACAACTTGCTAAAATAGCCACGTAAAGTACTAAGTTCATTACATAATCTAAATCATTACATAGTATAGCTACCACTTAATACAAAATGATCTTCTGATACCAATAATCCTTTTTGGTACCAAGTTCATTATAAAATGATTTTTTGTAAGCAAAGTTTATTACAAAATAAATTGACTTACTAGTGGTTATTATCATTTTCTATCACTTGATACAAGAAAATACTAATAATCTTTTATTTTTATTACGCCTAATGCACCTAAAACACTATATAAAACACATCAAGTGATTGTTATCATTCACTAACATTTGATGCAAAGTACATAAAAAACCCATAATCCTTCAATGCCTTAAACCCTAATGCATTTAAAACATTACCTAAACCTATAATACATAACCTTAAACACTAAACAACCCTAAACCATTATATCAGATCTTAATGAAAGTGAAAATCAAACAAGAGGCCAACAACAAAATTCATATTATTCGTTCTTTCCTTCGTTGGCTCTTAACGGTTCTCACTTTTCTGAAAAGTTCAATAAGTACAACTTTTGCACAATCACTAACTGATGGATCATACCAATTGAAGAAACAACATTCATATGAATACATATAATTCTTGTAGCCCAAAAACCTTTTTCTAAGATTTTTATTTGACTAGGAGGTCCTCAAATCATCCGGTAACTCACAATGACAAAAAGAAATCATTATAGTAACGTTTTTCATCCTAAACCAGAAAAAAAATAAACAACGAAAAAGTCAACAAAAGAGGGAATGAACATGAAAAAAGAGGGAATGAACATAAAAGAATAAGGAAAGAATTGGCGATGGAGGAATGAAATAAAAAAATATTATAATTTTGTGTGACATGTAAAAAATGCATAATGTGGAATTGACTATTTCTAATGAGTCAAGCCACATTAAATAAAACATTATGGTTTAACGGTACAATAACCAAAAAATAAAACATTAAGTCAAATGTTAGTAATTAAATTGAAAATTTTAATACGTTAGTGATTATTTTAAAATAACTCCATCGTTAAGTGATCATTCGTGTAATTTATCCTTTATTTAATTTGATTTATATATATTATATTAATAATGTTATTATTTAATATATTTATTTAACAAAGACTATATTTATATATAATTAAGATGTAATTTATATTAAAAATTTATATAAATATTATATTATTAAATTAATTTTTTGTCAAGTTAGGTCGAATGCAAGTTATGTCGAGCATGGGTCAGTATAAAAAATAATAATTTTATACCAGATCAAAATTGATGAACATAAATCTACCCCTATCATATTTGTTACCATTCATAAGTAGACGTGTCCATGTGATATCCTCATTACTCTTTTTCATTTTTTTTTGTTTAGGTTTTTTTTTTTTTAGTTTTATTTATTTAATTATCTATTTTAATACTTTTTAACTATGTTTAGAAAAATAAAATTTGAAAGAATGAATTTGTATTTGAATTTGTTATAAAGTTATAAGAATAAAACGCATATACTATTCACAAATTAGTTAATATATTTTCACTAATTATTATGTTTATTCAAAAATTGTAAATGAAATTATATTCATTAATTTATTAAATTCAATATTATTAATTATAAATAAAAAAATTTTAGATTTGCAACAAAACACAAGTATGTTGTAAGTTATTATTATTAACAAAGACAATAAAGCTTGGAGTTTTAAATGTGATCATAACTCATTTTTTATTTAAGTAACATTGAGTATCTTTTATAAAATTATCGTGGTTATGTAATCCTTCGAAAGAGATTTTATTATAAAAAATGATCTTATCATTGGTGATTTAAAATAATTATTTGATCTGATTAATAATTATTAATACTTAATAATTAAAGATCATTATATTTGGTATCATTAAAAATCAAATATTATTTTATTTAATAATACCAAAATAATTATAAATATTAGAGTAGTTATACAATTTAATGATTTTAATGTTATTTAAAATAATAATTTGTTAAATATTAGTAATATTTTATTTATTTTATAATAAAATATAATTAAATTATTAAATTAATAAGTATTTATTGATAAATAAACTAATTTTTATAATATAAACAATGTAAAAAATACTTGGATGGAAACATAAAACCAACATATTAAATCCATAATAAAATAACAACAAAAGGATTATATTATATATCAAATATTAAAAAAATATATAAATTATTTTTAAATTTATTATAATAAGATTAATTTTAAAATATAAAAAATTTATAATATAAAATAATTGTAATTTAAAAAATAAAATTTTAATGCATATATTAAGTGATAATTTTAAAAATTATTAATTTTATAAATCATTTTACTTTAATAATAAAAATTTTATAAATATTAAATTATCTTAAAAACAGTGATTTGATCACCATTAATAGTTTAAGATCATGGGCACCTAAGATTAATCATCATGGATAAATAATTTTTGAAGCAATCTTCACATATCAAACTCTTATTTACATAAAACGTCAATTATATTCTTTCTCACTACAGTTAGTCCGCCCCTTTTCTCTGCCTCCTTGTTCCCGGTGTCGCTCGGTCGCTGGCGACGTGCGCTTCTGCTATTGTGTTTTCCTTTCGTTCCCTTCACTCTCTCACATTCTCTCCTTCTTTCTCTTCATTTTTTTTGCGTCTGGCATAAATTTACAAGTCTTTTTGTCGGTGGGTCATTTTCAAAACAGCAATTCTCAGATTCGTCAAAGGATCATTTCAACCATAGGCAGTTACTTAGTTAAATCTATCATTTTAATTTTAATTTTCTTGTGTTTAAATATGGTTAATGATTTTTGGACTTTTGGAGATTGAAAATACCACTTTTAGTTTTTTTTTTTTTTTTTGGGGATTTTTTTAGTTGAATATGGATATGAATATGAATAATAACAATAATAAGGGTAAGAGTAAATTGAAACAGAATCAGAAGAAGAGAGTGGAGCTGATCCTTCTAATTCTTTATGCAATTGGCTTCTACGCCTTTTGCATCTGTCGATCTCTTCACCTCTCTCGCGGTACTTGCTTTTTTTTTTTTTTCTCGATTTTCATTTTTTTTTCTTTTTGGGTTTCTCTTGTACTATTATATTCTGTAAATTCAATCGCCTTTGTTTGCAGCAGATCATTTCTCCAAACTCCATGGCTTGCGTGCCGGATGGCTTTTCCCTCCTCGTCTTAATGTTTGTAATCTTGTTTTAAGATTTCCCTGCCATTCTCAATAATCCTTTTTAATAATTGTTTGAATGTGATTACGATGCATTTCTACTGTTGTATGTAGGATGTCTCTGATGCCCAATGGAGAAATTTCCGAGCAAACTTACCCATTCTTACCCTTGTCTTTGGGGTGTTTACAATGCTGGCTAATATCGCCGGGAAATCATTCCATTTCAGAGCCAAAGGGATGTCCATTATTTGGCTTTTCCTTTCTCTCATTTACCTGTCTTATCTTCATGGAGCTTGGTCAGTTTTCCTTTCATTTTACTCCTTCACTAAACTTGTCTTCTTCTTCTTTTCTTGCTTTGCTGTCTTAATGTTAGCCCTGTCTGTCCCCATTGTTTTGGCAGCATCATCTTTATCCTTTTAATTGCTTCAGCAAACTTTCTTCTAGTAAAGGTTCATTTTTAATCAATTTTCTTGTCTAAATTCTACTTCTTTTATCATCATTTTTGCCTGCAAATACATCTAATTTAATACCACTACTAGATTTCTGTTTCCGCAGATATTTGCAAATGCAAAGTACTTCCCACTTCTACTTTGGATTTTCAATCTAGTTTTTCTTTTTGCCAACCGTGTTTATCAAGGATATTCATTCTCCAAATTTGGGTGAGTGGTCTAAGCTACATGATTTTTACTTTGTTGGGAAATATATATATATATATATCTGTGTGTGTGTGTGTGTGTGCATATGGTATGCTAATCTTGCTAATTATAATTGTCTTTTTTTTTTGTTGTTGTTGTTGCAAGCAGGCAACACTGGGCGTATTTGGACAAATTTCGAGGCACATTTAGATGGCATATTTGCTTTAACTTTGGTACTTTCTTGCATTTACAATTTAGTGAGATTAGAATTTAATGAATATAATGCTTACTTAACAGATGCAAGACTTCTCTATTTAATGTTCAAAAGAAAAGATAGAATATTCCTGTACAAACCAACATTGTTACCCAGTAGCAGAAGAAGCATGGTATTATTTTTCATTTTTTCCTTAAACACAAATCCCTTTCTTTTCCTTTTGATGAGTTTAGTGAACTATGTATAGATTAAACAGGAAGTTAGTAAGCCATGGTGCTTGGAATGGTTCATCTCTGGTTTGCTGCTATTGCTCGTGTTCAACATGTTCTTTGGGTGGTTGATCAATATTAACTCATAACTTGGTTATAAAATATCATGAATTGCTTGTCAGTACTGTCAAGCATTGGCTAAAAATTAAGGCCTCATAAATAAATAGCTATGATATTTGAAACTACATAAGGACAAGTGCTTAAAAGGAATCTCATTAGTGGTGATTGTGGTTTTAGAAACAAAGGTCAACTTGACAATACATATGTATAGAAAAGGCAATTTACACATTAGCTGTCTGTCTGATTCCAGTAATGAGAATTCTGAGTAAATGACTGTTTATAACAAAATTTTTTATGGTTCTCAAAGAAGAATGTTCTTCCTTCCTCAATTAAAGAATGATATTCATTCATTAACTAACTTTCTAACTCTTAAGCTGTTATATAACAGTTTAAATAAATCTTATGATACATTTTATAACTATTTATTTTGATTTTTTTGTTTGGAAGTTATTTTGCGCATGATAAGCTTTGGCTACGATTACCATTGGGCTCATCGAGATTCTCATTTTGATCAAGAGGTAGTTTCCTCTCTTTGTCTCCCTTTTCCTCACCTTCTCCTGCCTCTCTGCTGCCACTTCTTTTTGTCTCCTTCATATTATCATTGGAAATTTTCTCTTGTATCTGCACCATGCATGATTCCTTGCTTTCTGTCAAATTAATATCAATTCAACTATGAGGTCTATTACCCTATCTGTTAGGCAAATGGGATTGAAAGTTACTAAACAGTGGACAATCACTTTGTAAGTAGTCTAGGAGTTGTAGATTCAATTTCAGAAACTGTCTGTCTTGTACAAGGACATTAGTCATTCTTTGCTTCCTTTCTGCATTTCTGGTGCAACCTTTAAACTAGGTGCAGCTGTGATTATGTATAGCACCATCCTTGTGTCTTTTCATTTGCAATTAAGTTAATCTTCAAAACTCTGGTTTCAATGGCATAAACAGTGTTTCCAATCTTCACATACTTGTCACAAAGAACAACTTTTCTGTGAATTTTAAAACATCCTGCATTGTGGATCTATCCATTAAAAGAACTCTTATGTTTCCATTTCTCTTTGAAACATTTCTGATCTCTAGGCATGTATATTTGAGAGTTTACCTTTGCACATAGACAAAATATGCATATCTTTCTAACTAGAATCAAGTTTTCAGATAATTTCATGTTTCGGTAATTGCAGAAACATATCCGAAGATGCCATGTCTGTAAATCAGGAAAAGTTTGTTACCAAATTCTACAGGTTAGTTACTAATTAATTGGGAGTCCAACTTCCTGTTGCTATTGCCTGAAAGTAATACATGTGTTGTGCAGGAGAGAAATGTCCATACCAACAATTTTGCCTTTACAACTTACCTTAGTTATCTGGTGTATGCACCTCTTTACATTGCCGGGCCAATCATAAGTTTTAATGCATTTGCCTCACAGGTTTGTCATTTCATGATCGGTACTATGCTTCTCTTTCTTGTTCTTCTCTCTCTCTCTCTATATATATGTGTGTGTGTGTGTGTGTCTTTGTACACGGAATCACCTGTGCACATATTTTATGAGAGCTTTAGACTTTAGATACCTCCTATGGTTGAAGTGGAATCACAGTCTGCTGTTTTACCTTATCATGATGGCATATGATTTAAAGTTAGTTACTACTCATACTGAAAAAAAAACAAAGTAGTTATATCTTCCTGGCTATTACTAATCATTGAAGGCAGTGGGTGTAATTGAATGCATTCTTGAAGCTTGCATTTGAAACTACAAATCATTTAGCTATTTGTGCACATGCGTGTGCACAAGCAATTAAACTAATTAACACTCATCCCTCTTATAGCAAGAAATAGAAAATTAAAATTTTAGTTCCATATGAAATGTTTCCTGATCTGTCTAATCTACTAAACTACACTGTCTAAATTCTCTTAGGTTGCACTTGGGAACTTGAATTTGAAAGAGAGGATTTGGATTCAAACATAAAACAAATTTTGTTATACAACTCATGAAAACATTACTTTCATGATTATTTTCAAATTCGTGGATTTGTTAGATCTCTACCTAGGGATGGAATTGAAATGCCTAAACTAAATAATGGAAATTTATAAATTGATCTTCTTATTCCATCTCAAATACATGAGTTTATTTAATCTTCACCAGTTTTTACATAATGCTCTCTATTCACTCTCACAACTTTATAATGAACCGAATCCAAATTCACTCTCTCAAATTTATTTTCCCAAACATTACATTGGTACCTTTCATTCTTATTGTATGTACCCTGGTCATGTATTTGTTAGAAATTTTCCCTATTTAGGTTACATATTTCTGTATTTCAGACAGTATATATTTCCAGTCAAACATCTACTCATCAGTGATAAGTGGTGTAATTTCATTTGGCTTCCTTGCTACTAATTTTTGCAGTTAGATGTGCCGCAAAATCATTACTCAATCATAGAGGTGACATGGTATGGGCTACGTTGGGTATTCAGTTTGTCTCTTATGGAACTAATGACTCATTTGTTTTATTTCAATGCCTTTGCTGCCAGGTGAGTTTCTTGAAACTCATGGTTCAAGTTTACATTTTAATTTAGGAAATCTTTTAGAGCCCATCTTACTGTATGGTAACTACAATTTTTTTTGCAATGACCAGTGGTTCATGGAAAAAGTTATCTCCTATGGACATATTCATCATTGGATATGGGGTAAGGAGTTAAGAGTCTGGTTATCTAAATCTCGTTTGGAAATCTTTAAAATATGGCAGTTTACATATTCACGAGTTAAGACAATGATGGAGCCTTAAGGTCTATTATAATATGTGAATAGAACTACTCTTACCCACTTTCCCTAACACATGAAAGAAGTGCATGCCTAAAAATTGCATTAAGAGTATTGGATGGTATCTATGTTATTATATTTATGAAAGGAAAATGAAATTCATCTGGAAATTATGTTCCATTCAGAACATCTGTTTGCTTTGCAAAGAAAGCAAATCAAAAGAATCAATATTACCCTTTATAAAATATTGCCGTTTTATTCTGTGTCTGTATAATCGGTATCATTTGGACTAGTCCAGACGGAAATAGCTTATGTAAGGTGGCCAGAATATCTTGACTACCCATTGATCCTGAAGCACCCAACATTTAAGAAAAGATTTTCATTGTCAAAATCAATATTGAGAAGGGTGACGTATGGTTGAAAAAAAGATATTACTCAAGCTATCAAGCACCATTCGTAAAAGTTGTTGAGAACTGGGGCCTTATGCACCATCTATAAAGAGAAAATAAGCTACTTATTTTCCATCCGCCTAATGAATCCTTTTCAATTGTTGAGCAATACAAGCAGCCTCAACGACTAGTTTTAATAAGATATAAACTCTACAATAACTTGGGGTTCATATTGTTGTAAGTTGCTATATATCTTGTTGATCACAAGTTTCCAAGTGTAAATGCATTAAAGTTAAGTCTAATGCCATTCCTCATACTGGTACAGGTCGTAAACTTCATGTGGTTAAAGTTTTTCCTTATCTGGCGCTATTTTCGGTTTTGGTCTCTGGTATGTTCACTTAATGGATGGTGTTTTCTTTAGTACATTTTACATGCAGTCTTGTTAAGATTCTTCCTAGATGGTTTAATCCTTGGATCACACCAGTCCACCCTTCAGTTATAAATTGTGCCAAAAATTTTAGCATCATTATCTTTTTATTTATTTACACTTTTGTAATTGTAGATAGCTGGCATTGAGGCCCCTGAAAACATGCCAAAGTGTGTCAATAATTGCCAAAATTTGGAAAGCTTTTGGAAAAGTTGGCATGCGTCCTTCAACAAGTGGATTGTGAGGTTTTTATTTGCCAATACTTTCTCTATGGTTCTCTTTTCTGTATTTTATATCTTACATGCCAACTTACAATATCATTTCACTGTTAGATACATGTATATTCCTCTTGGTGGATCTCAGAGAAAGCTACTCAACATATGGGTTATATTCACATTTGTTGCCGTATGGCATGATTTAGAATGGTATCTTGAGCTATTGGGTTGTTCTTTTCTTTGTTCTGTTCCTATTCCTAATCTAACTGCTTATTGCCTTTTGGTCATTAGGAAACTTCTTTCATGGGCATGGCTAACATGTTTATTCTTTGTTCCTGAAATGTTGGTGAAATCAGCAGCAAATGCATTCCAGGTTAAGTCTATGTTTTCTACCAGTTATTAATTTGGCATATTTTGTAACTTTTTAAACCTTGTTAGTTAGCCTAAGGCATCTGACTGGCATCATTGTCTGGCAAGTAATCTGTTGCTCTGAAATGTTTACCTCTCATCGAGCATGCAAGTGAAAAAGAGGTTGTGTAAAAAGCATAAGTGGCTTTAATCTTGTGTGGTTTGGGCTATTGTGGCCAACATATCCAGAACTTAACATGTATTCGAAATATGGTTCAACCTGAAGATAACTTCCTCCCAATTCCTTTTTAGTGCTCAATAGTGGAAATGTGAAACAAGTCTATATACTGTTTGATTGTGTAAGTTTTGCTTGTATTTTGGTTGGCATATTGTTTAATCTGGTCAGCCTAAAGGAAAAAACCTCTGCAATACTGTTCTCAAATGAGTATTAATGCGTGGAAAAATGCACTAATGAACTTCTATCACCCATCAAATGCATGCACATAATGATATATGTAAATTTGTTACACAAGGTTAATGATATAATAATTTTTCCTGCCTTTTTGCTAGCATCATATGGTCTAAGATAAGTTAAAGTTCTTTGTCTACAGCTTAGATCTTCCAAGGTTTTGTGATGGCACCTGATCCTTAAGTAGTGCTATTATAAAATAAGGCAACAAAAATTTTATTCTTTTTTGACAAGCTTCATGATTTTTAGTTCAATGTTCCAATATATATTTTTTTCAGGCTGAGGGTGCTTTGGGAGGATTTGTTTTTCGCGAACTTAGTGCAGTTGCTGGTGCTATCACAATCACTTGTCTCATGGTCAGTTTTAGTGTGAGCATAGAAAATCTAATATTGTAACTTCTAATTTACTCCACATTCTTCCATGCAAGCGTTTTATCTACATCTGATATTTCATATGCGTGTTGTTTTCCACTGTTTGATATGTCAAGAGCATTTTTAATTCAGTTAAAAGTTGTTATTGTAGTTGCTAGCCTTCTTTGCGATGCACCTTTTGCTGAATGGCTGAATCAATGAATTTTAATGGGAGCTTTGTTCTATTAAGTGATGTTTACTAGCAAAGAGAAGTTTGTTTTGAAAATTTACTTGCCAAATTAATGATCATGAATTCGTTGGATTATTAAGTGTTTTTTATACAGTTGACTCCCGAATTATGGGATATAAGGTTTAGTTTGTTGTTGTTATTGTTGTTGTATTGAATGTTTTTAATGCTTGTTATTCAGGTTTGTTATGGTTGATGTTTTTGCCACTTACTTTATAACATTTGTCTTTTGTTTTATGCATTTTGAAAAATTGGTATAGAGCAGAAGCAAAAGATAAAAAACAATATCATAATTGATTTGAAATGGACAAATAATTAAAATGTAACATGAATTATAACATAATTAGTCTATATAAAGTGGAATCATGCATTTTGTCATCTAAAAGAGTTAACATGTTTCATGCATGATCCTTTAAATATTTTGTTTTCGTATCCAGACACACTTTCCTCTTATTTGCTTCCAAAAAGAAAAAGTAAATAACAAAAGCATCAATCAAACGGAACCTTGTTGCATGGAAGTAAGCAAAAATTATGATGAAATAGATTTTTTTTTTTTCCAACTGCAGTTTGTGACAAAAGTAGATGCTTTCCACGAGAAATGGACTTTGCATACTCTATTTATCAAGCTCTTCTCTATGCAGGTTGCTAACCTTGTTGGCTATGTTATTGGCCCATCAGGCATTAATTGGTTGATTTCTCGATTCCTCAGCAAAGAAGGTATGGGAGTATGATAGTCCTTTTACCGTCATAAATCTCTTTCTTCCTTGTAGCTGCAATTGATGCAATATCTTTTTTTCAGGACTGCATGTCTTGGGTTTTATGCTTACGTCATTTTATGTGGGAACTAAGGTAAATGGCATGAGGCACCCTACACTCTGATTAGTAGGAAGGATGGAAAAGAGAATGGAAGGAAAAAATTTTAGTCGAAAGGTTGAGCTACAATGAATCTCAACTATTAGACTAAAGAATTTACCGTCCTTACCCTTTTTCGATCATTCCTACCAAATAAAGCATTGATTATTTTCTAGATGCCAAGCATCCTCGTGAGTTTTTAACGTCTTATGGCCTGGCAAGGACTAATTTTTACCTAAAACCTTTTACATGCAGCTTATGTTTCAAATCCATGATGCCAAGCAAAGGATGCAATGAAATTCATTTCTAGTCTACATGTAAAGCATCTGTATTTGAACCCTTGATGCAATTAGGAGATTCTAAGCTAGGAATGTTGGATTTAGTATAATACTATGATCATAGGGTCATACTTTGTTTAGAATACAGGTTAGAATGGCTGGAGATTAGGATAGGGGTTCATGACATCTAATTTTGGGTTATCTTCACCTTTTGCATTGGTAAAGGTCTAATACTTTGACTTTATTTTATAAAGCCATGTTGTCCTTTTTTAATTTTTTTTATAAAACAACATAATATAAAATAATAGAAATGTGAATATATTTTTTTCGGGTGAAAATAATCTGTTAAAAATATGCACTTTACACTCGGATGTATTCATGAATTTAATTTACGTAATGATCAATTTTTTAAAAATATACAACTTCCTTTTTAGAACTTTGGATTCCTCAATTACGGATCTTCCTTTATCCTCTCCAATAATCTTTATAAATAGTTGGCAATTTGGGTTCAAAGAGAGAAAATTATTGCCATGAAAAAAATAGTTGATAGGTAGATTAATCTTTTACAATTGCACAATTCAGTATTTCATCAATGATTCCAAAAGATTTAGGCCTATTTGCATATCTTCAAGTGCCTGTCTATCCAAGAACAAAAGCCTCGTGTTCTCTTATTTATTATTATTATTTTTTGAAATAACTTATAGTTTGAGCTCGTGTTATCTTATTTAAAAAAATAATAATAAACTATAGTTAGAGGGTTTTGTGGGGTTACTGAAAAAAAAAAAAAAATCCTTATGGTTTGAGGGTTTTGTGGGGTTGCAAAAGTAAAAGAAACCTTTTTGGAATAGAGAATTTGGGAGGGAGCAGGTGAGAATAGCAGTGGTGGTCTATCCTAACTTGAACTCTTCTCTTTACACAGGGAAGGAGTACAACAAAGGGCGGAACAAACCTTGCCTCACAATTCTCACAACTATACAAGATATTGTTTTTCTTTTCACAGGCGAGATATTGTTAACTTAAGCTCATTAGGCGTTACGGTTTTATCTCGTACACATTTTTCAAATCAAATTTTAATATACATTTTAATGTAAGATTTATAGTTTTCCTTTAAAATCATAACATCTTCAATCCAAAAAAATTAATTATCTTCGATTATGCATCGCTTCTACTTCATAATCAACTTTAAATTAAATTATCACTATTTATATCAATTTATAAAATAATATCTATTTTAATTTATTAAATCTTATATTTTTATTTCATCTCATAATTAAAAAATTATGTAAACAATTATTCCTAAACGAAATTCCAGTACAAAAATGATTTGACTCCTCTTTTAAGACCACAATATTTCGGAAGCTCTTTTGTCCTTTTTTTTTTTCATTGTAATTTGGGTGAAGTTGAAGGCATTGATCATATTGCCCCAGTTCTCTCCAACAACCAGAACAAAACTTACAGTTTGGATCCATGGTCATAAACCCATAATAGTAACTGACATGCATGCAAGAGTGTTGGCAGAAAAGTTTTGAGCTTTTAAGCCACTTGGAATTTTGTAAACTCAACTTCACTTGACTTAAAACTGAGCTTTGTTGCATGTTTCTCCTCCAATTCCTTAAACAAGATAAATCTTTACATAAAAATTGTTCAACTTTCGTTTGTTTTTAACATTCAAATACTTTAAGAAAATTAAAAAAACACGAATTACTTTTTCTTTTCCTGATATTTAATTATATAAACTTGCAAATTGCAATAGTAGTTTAAAAATTTTATAAATAAATTTTTATAAGTGGGTAGCAAAATTAACTTGAATATGAAAACCTCGCTTAAACTGAAATTAACAAAGACCCAAACTTAAGAAATTTAACTTTGAGATAACTCAAACTTAACACAATTCAACTATAAAATCGATTCGAACTAAATGCTAATAACCTAAACTTAGTACTAAAATTAAAAGTAATATTTTTATTTTAACTTGAATTTAAATTTGATTAACTCAATAAAACTTAACTCAACTTGAATCCAAATCTATACGTTTGCAATATCTATATATATAAAAGGGATCAACTTATATAATGTAAAATTTTTTTAGTTTATATTTTTTTAATTATTTATTTCAATAGATGTAAGGATGAGATTAAATCATTTTTTCTATTTTTATTTGTCTTTTTTATCCCTTAGATTTGTTAAAATTAAATGTTAGAAAAATGTGTATTTTCTAAAAAATTTTTACACTAAATAAATTGATCTCTTCTCTTATATATATATATATATATATATATCACTTGTGGCATAACTATTACATTTATTAGCATATAATTTTAAGGGTGAATATCTTTGCTAAGATATAGGTACAAATATTTAACATCGTTTTAATGAATTGGCATAAAAAAAAATATAGTTGTTAGGGGCATTTGATGGTCAAAAGCGTATAGTGATCTTTTTCTCTCTCAAAGCCTTTAACAAACAACTAGGGGCATTTTTGTCACTTGTGCTGGCCTGATATGTCAGGTCAGCCAGACATAGTCAATGCCACCTCAGCTTAACCCTGCCCTAATTGTCCCATTATGGTTCCCCTTAACTTACTTATAAATATGAAGGCTCAAGCACTATGAAACCAGGTTTATCCCATTTATTTCTCCTTCTTTTTTTTACTTTTTTTTCGACCTGATCTTTACTGACTTGTTCGTTAGAATGCAAATGTAAGGAACACCTATTTTCTTTATCTCTAACTGTCCTTCTCTTTTGCATTTACTGGAACACTTTTAGGTTAGAGTTTAGCACCAACATTTGGTGTGTCAGGTAGGGAAACATCTTGTATTAGCTGAGCCACCTAGAAAAAAAATTGAAGAGGAAAAGGAGGCAACCACCTTGGTTGGAACAAAAACTCACCTTGGCCAGCATTCTGTTTGCCCAGCTCAACCACAGGTAGGACCAACCATGAAATAATTTCAAGCCCTAACAGATCAAATACAAGCTCTCAAGCAGATGCTGTAAACTATAACCCCACCATAAGTCTCAAAAGTGTTGGACTTAGTCACACTTGGCCGAGAAGTCGCTGTTGAACAATCGAGCTATGAAGAGGCATAAGCTTTCTTGGCCTTTAAAAAAGAAGAGCACATAAACCTAACTTATCACCGCCCTAGCCACAATTGTACATATACTACAACCCAAAAATCCAAACAAATAGACCATGAATTTCAACTGAATAGAGATTTGGAAACTTGGATGCAAGTCATAAAAAAAAAGCTGAAAATAAAGGCAGTGGTATTTAAGAATGAGCTCAAGTTCCTAGAGACCTCACCCTTTAGTGAAGAAATAGATAGAGTCATACCTTTCAAAGGATTTAAAATGCCAACCTTGGAGACATATGACGGTACTTTTAACCTATTTGATCATTTGAAACTTTATAGAACTAACATGAAGATATAAGGGACAGACGAGGCTTTTATGCACAAATGTCTAGCCATTACATTAAAAGATGCATCTTGATCCTAGTACAACAGTCTAGAGTTGAGGTCAATCACTACATTTAACGAACTTAGCCACTCGTTCTTATTCAAATTTGTGAGTACCTAAAAAGTAAAGAAAACAATCCTAAACTTGATGTCAATTCATCAAAGGTAAAATGAAATTTTGAAAAGCTATGTCATACATGTTAATGTGAAAGCTCTACAGGTTAAAGACCTAGAACAAATGATCATTGTTGTCACATTATAGCTAGAATAGCCAAAAACTCTGGCTAACGTCCTACTAAAAGTAGAGAAATACATTAATATTGAAGCTACAATGAAAATAAATCGAGGTGAAAGAGGATCATCCCCTTCTTTAGTAATTGAAGTGAGAGAGGCTCATCTTTCTTACGCGATCATAAAAAGGGCAAAGATTTCTCTGATTTTCCCTCAATAAAGAGATAACATAGGGATAGAAGCACCGATGGAGAAAAAACTTACACTATATTAAATACCTCTCATGAGAGGATTTTGATGTAAATTGAAAGAAATCTTGGCCTTAGATGGCTTAAGCCACTAAAATAAAACATAAGAAGAGATTCGACAAAAAAATGTCTTTCACAAAGACATCGACCATAATATTGAAGATTATGTTGACTTAAAAAATGAGATTGAAGCTCTGATAAGATGAAGTCAATTAAAGAGATTTATGGGACAGAGAAGACAAGATAGACATAAAATGGACTACAGACAAGACTACAAAACTCCTACCTAGGGTAGAGAGGGAAAAATAGAGCAAAGAATAAGGGATGTTTGAGAAAAAGAATTGAATAAAAAATAAGGTCGAGCTAACAATAGCAGGCTAATTGTCAGCATGATTAACGTGATCACTGAAAATAGCTTCACCTTGATAAAAAGAAAGTTTAACCTAGGCTGGCAATGGTAGTAGGTACCTCGACTAAAAAAAAATTGAAGAGACAAGCTGATCTAATTTAGCTTAAAAGATCTGAAGGAAATTCAACACCCATATGATGATGCCATAGTGATTATAGTCTTAGTGTACAACTATGTTGTCAAAAGAATCTTATTTGACAAAGAAAGTTTGACTGACACTATGTATTATGGCTATTTGAAGAAAATGAAGATTGGTAAAGATCAGTTAAAGTTGATCACCACTATATTAGTTAGGTTTCGAAATAAACAGGTGCCGATAAGAGACTGTCAAGCTTTTGATCTTCTTAGGGACTGAACTAAAGATAATTACTTTAGTCGTGGAATTCATGGTAGTAAATATCCCTTCTATCTATAACATAATATTAGATCGACATAGCTAGTTTGTTTTATGGCTTATAGGCTCAGCTTTTCATTTGAAAATGAAATTTTTAACACCTAAAATGGTTAGAGAAGTTCAAAGAGATTAGCCAATGATATGGCAATGTTACGTCACAATAATAAAGGGTGGGATTGGAAAGTAGAAAGGTAGCTTAATCGATACTGAGGTTGAAAACAAAGAAAAGCCTACATAGGGAATTGGCAATGAGTAAAAAATTACCTATAAAAGCATAGAACATAAGATCAACCTAGGAAAAGTGTGCTATGAGCTTTTGAGCTCTGAAAAAGTTTAATTTTGTTTAATTTTTAAAATTTTTTGAGACAACATTAGAAATGATCGAGCTTTTAAGCTGGTGTGAACATTTTGATGTTACTTGGACCGAGCTAACATGTCGGCCAAAAAATAACATGAAATGAAGAATATATTTCACTTTTACTTATACATTCAACAAGTTCTTTAATACACTAATCATCATATCGAGATCTGTTTTCACAAGGAATGATCTTGACCTAATTTAACAAAAAAAGATAATTGATCAGAGACTGGACTCAAACATAAACTGACCTATGTCAGTTGAGGACCTCATGATAATCCTATTATGGAACAACATTACTCAAAATAACATGCATATCAAAGCTAAGCTCAAACATAAAGACCAACTGATTTAACTCATAAAAGATAATGTCAACTTGCTTGCTTGGACACAATCCAAATATACCTAGAATTGATACCAAAGTAATGGTTCACATACTACACACTAATCTTGAGGTAAAATCAATTCGACAAAAGAAAAAAACTTTTACCCTTGAAAGACAATAGGCCATTGAGGAAAAAGTTGACAAGTTATTGTAAGTTGATTTTATCAGAGAGGTCTAATATCCTGAGTGGATAGCTAACGTGATTATGGTAAAAAAACATAGCAAAAAATGAAGAATATGTGTGAACTTTACTGACTTGAATAAAGTTTACCTAAAGGATAGCTTTTTTTTTCTAGCATAGATCAATTAATAGATGATAGTGCTCAGCATGGCCTCTTCAGCTTCATGGATGCCTATTTCGACTATAATTAGATCAAAATATTGAAAGACGATGAGGATAAAATGACACTTATTACAAAAAAAAGATTATACTGTTATAAGGTCATACTTTTTGGATTAAAAATTGTAAGGGTGACCTATCAAAGATTGGTGAACAAGGTGTTTAAAGAGTAGATTAATAAAAATATGAAGGTATATGTAGATGACATAATAGTTAAGAGTAAGAATCTGATCGATCATTAGAAAGACCTCAAATAAACTTTCAACATTTTGAGAAAGTATAATATAAGACTTCGGTAAAAGAAGTACAAAGGTTAATAGGTAAAATAGCCATGCTCAAGCAAGTTTTTTGGTTACATGATCAACCAAAGAGGGATAAAAACAAACCTTGAAAAGGTTTAAGCAATCTTAGAAATAAAGGCGTTGACATTGGTAAGGGAAGTACGGAGGTTAATAGGTAAAATAGCCACGTTCAGTCGATTCATGTCCTGATCGACAGAATGATGTTTATCATTCTTTAAAACTTTTAAAAATATCTCCGACTTTAGGTGGATACCCCAATGCCAAAAAGCTTTTAATGAACTTAAAGAGTTCTTATCCTCTCTATTTATCTTGTCTAAATTAAGGACTAGCAAAACACTATACTTATACTTAGCATAGATCAGGCTGTCAGCTCATTCTTAGTCTAAAAAGAAGAAGAAAAATAATGATCAATCTATTTTGTAAGCAAAGTATTGATAAGGCTTAAAGTTAACTATGACGGTATAGAAAAATTGGCCATGCCATTGTTAACTGGACCAGAACTCATGTTATACTTTCAAGCCTGCACGATCCACGTCCTAATCGATCAGCCACTGAGCTAAGTTTTACAAAAGCTTGAAATGTTAGGAATGCTAATCAAATAAGCAATAAAGCTTAGTGAATTCAATCTACACATTTCACCTAGATCAATATTAAAGTCATAGGTTTTAGCATACATCATCATAGAGCACACCTTGATGCAAAACGATGGATAGTTTTGAAAAAAAAAGAGGCTTTGGATAAGGATGATTGAAAACTCTATATTGACGAATAAGCTACAAACCAAAGCCAATGAGTCGACCTTATTCTGATTAGCTTAAAAGGGTTTTAGTACCCATATGTCTTGATATTCAAGTTTAGGGTATCTAAAAATAAAGTGAAATATAAGACGTTGATAGTTGGCTTAAGCTAGCAAACTGAGCTAAATGTTCAGCACATAATCACTTATAGTGACTTTAAACTAGTGGTTATCAGATAAATGGAGAGTTTAGAGCTTGAAAAGATGGAATTTGAAAGTATCTTAACAAAGTGCTAGCCTTGGTAGCTAGCTTCAAGAAAGTTAAACTGAAAAAGATACTAAGGTCAGAAAATTCAATAGCAGATTTTTTTATCTAAGTTGGCTTTAGAAGTAGCAATAAAAAGTCTTGACCAAGTTCTAGTAAAAGAATTAGTGTACAAAAGAACTAAGAGCAAGCTTGTTAGATAAGTCATAAAGTAAAAAACCTGGATCATGACAATCAAAGCATACCCAACCACAAAAGTGTTGCCCAACGAAGGAGTCCAAACCAAGGCATTGATGAGAAATGCCCCTCAGTACACAATGATCAAAGAAAAATTATAAAAAAGATCTTTCAACCTACCCTACTTAAATTATGTTGATGAAAAATAGGCAAAATACGTCTTACGAGAAACCCATGAAAGAATATGTGAAAGTCACCTCGGATCTTAGCTTTTGGCTTATAAAGTGTTGAGGCAAGGTTATTACTAGCCTACCATAAGAAAAGATATGATTGAACTAGAGATTTATCAATATGTAACATCTCTCCTCAATCGAGCTTACTTTTATCATCAACTCGTGGCCATTCATGCAGTGGAGAATGGATGTCTTTTGATCATTCACTCCGGCTATGGTTCAGAAGAGATATATCTTAGTGGTAGTAGATTACTTCATAAAATACTTAAAACTTGAAGCCTTAGCCACCACTATGAAAGCACAAGTCAAAAAATTTATGTAGAAAAATATAGTTTGTAGATTTGACTTTTCTCGGTCTATAATAATAGATAATAGCAAACATTTGAAAATTCAAGGTTTAAGAAATTATGCTCAAATCTCCACATCGATCTCAGGTTCATATCAGTTGCCTACATTCAGTCCAATGGGGAGATTGAGCTACAAATAAGATAATATTAAAAACTCTAAAAAAGAGGCTTAATGTGACAAAAAAAAGTGAGTCGATGAGCTATTGGGAGTTTTATGGGCCCTAAGCATGACCACGAAGGTGCCCACTATGAAACCCTTTTCATTTGACATTTGGAACAGAGGCCATGATGCTAGTTGAGATCGACATTTCAAGTTTAAGAGTTGAATTACCGTCAGAAGAAAAAAAATGAAGAGACATTTAGGGCTAACCATGACCTTACCAAAAATAAAAGATATAGCCTTAACATGAGTTACAACATATCAGTAAAAGGTAGCCAACTATTATAATAAAAGGGTATGACGTAAGCACATTAGGAATGACAACCTAGTACTCTGAAAAGTAGAAGCTTCAAGGGTAGATGACTAAGATGGCAAATTGACCCGACGTAGGAAAAACCATATATTATTAAGAAGGTCATTCATGATAAAACCTACAAATGATAAGATCTGAATGGTGACATCATCCCAAAGACGTGAAATGCAGACAACTTAAAGATAAGCTTGGAATAAATCAAGCTCACACTTGTATTATTTTGTAAATGGCATAACCATCCCAAAGATGTGAAATGCAAACTAACTCTATTACCAGTAGATCGATTTAAACCGAGCTTACACTTATATTATTTTTCATGCTAACACATGAATTAAATTATCTTCGATAAGCTTGCCTTTAAGTGATTTAAAAAAATCTGACCTAGAATTTATAATTATGTTCATATGATTTAAACAATTATGTAAGAAAGAAATGACACCTTTAGATTGGTTACCTGATCTCAAACTTGTGCAAAAAAGGAAGAAACGATGGTAAATCAAAAATTAAAACTTAAAAAAGTATTTCTTTCTATTTCGTTGTGACAAAATATATCAGTTAAAGTATAAGAGGTCATTACAAAAAGCTGAACTCAAAGTAAAAAATTTACAAAGTCAAAAATAAAAAATTACATAATTTATTCATCAATAGTAAAGTGGTGGGGGGAGCACTCTCATCAGTAGGAGTAAAAGGGACAATGTCACCTTCAATGACCTCCATATATTTTTTTTTCAATCCTCAGAGTGGCTTAAAGCTCATCTTTAGAGCCTTATCTTCATCTTTCTTTTTCTCATCCTCTTTGAGTTGATTTTGACAAAGCCTCGATCTAATATTGTTGATGTCAATATAAAAAAGGTTAAGATTGAAAGAGAAGAATTTGAACTGTACCTCATCCTTAGCCAGCTGAAAGGCATCAAGTACGTTATTTTTTAAAAACTCTACCTTTATCAAGAGACACTTATCGGAAGCCTTGTATTCTTTCATAGCCTTTACCTTCAGTTTTTCTTTTCTTTTATCCCAGGCTTTCAACTGAAACCTTAGCCTTACGATTTCGGTCTGAACATCATTAAGCTTTAGCTCAACCTATTCTTTCATAATCGGTTGAGGCTTTGTCAATCGAGAGGGCTTCTAACTTCACTGTTAGCTCATTCATTTTTTTTCTCAGCTCAGTCTCTTTCTTGTGGGATGTACTGAGGCTTGACTTAACGTTACCTAGTGTCTTTGAACTTTTCTTATGCTCTTCGGTAAGGGTAGCCATAACTTTCTCAACTTCCAGCATATGTCTCATAGTAAGATAAACGTGATGGAGGGCTTGGTTGCTGTTTTCCATAGGCTGAGGTAAGAACTTCTTTTGGATTGTATGAAAAAATTTTAGACTTAAAATAATAATAATAATAATAATAATAATAATAATAAGAAATAGAGCTGAGATCAGAAGATACTCACTAAGAGGAAGAAATGCAACTTTATAAAACCTTTTGACAATGTTAAGGTTAAAGATGAGATCATCCGTTGGAACATATTCCAACCCTACAGATATTTTTTCTGAGCTAGGCCATACCATTGTAGTTTTGGGGTTATTAGGAACAAATGACAAGATCTCCACCTACAGTATTTTAGCTAAAGAGGGTAATATCAACACTAATGTAGAGGATAGGTCGTGACTTGCACTAGCTTTGGACTTGTGACCTAAGGGAGAGTGGGGTATAGAAGTGCTGATCATATTGTCTCCCCCACAAGAAAAAGTCCTAAGCTAGATTTTTTTTTACCTTTTTTGGGCCTCGAGGTGTATTGGTACAGCTATACATTGAAGTCCTCACTATCGACCATCTCAATAAAATCGAGCTAACAATTGGATAAAAAATTAACTTAAAGCAAAACCCTGTGAGATTACCTTAAACCTACCCTAATACTTCATCCTATTTATTACTTCTAGGGAGGTTTGCTCGTGATCATCGATGACAAGTTTTCCTTACATGTAGAATATTTAATTGTTAACAAAGAATAATAAAAACAATTATGTATCAAATAAAATTTGGGGTGAACTGAGTGATAGTCGAATTGTAAGAATTAAAAATTAAAATAAATAAATAATAAAGTGAAAACCTCAGACTAGCCATGAATGAATCCTAATATACGTAGAGCCAATATGGCTCTAGTCTATTAGTGACTCGATCTAAAGAGTTCAGTGTTATTATATTGTATCCCTCTCCGAGAAAAAAGAAAATGGTACCCAAAGCATGAACATGATGAGCTGAGCATATGTTTGGATAGTCTTTTGGATTTGCCTTACCTTTTAGCTCGTTCATCATGTCTTTAGGTATCATGCCGAGGTCATATGAAGTATATATAGGGACCTTGATGAGTTTGTCCTAGTCAATAATATTTTTTTCCTTTTCATCACTTTCTTTGATCAAGGTGCTCCCCTTTTCTTGTTCCTTTTCAAAACCTTCATCATTAGAAGAATTTGACTGTTGGATGGGAAATAGATCCCAAAAAAGAACAATGAATGAAAGTAGCTTGATCTCAAAGAAAAAAAGATAAAGTGGAGACCTCTTAGGAGAAGATGAGATGTTTAGAAAAACTGATTGAAATGAGAGAGTAGAACTAGCAAGAGGTGGAAGAGATTGAACTTCAGAAAGGGGAATAACCAAAAAAGAATGAAAATCAGCCATAGAAGATGGACCAACCTGAGAGATGAGGAAAATAGGTAGATTTTGAAGTTCAAAGTCATCTGAGCACACAGCTCTTTCATGCTCAAAACTCACTTACCTCTATCCCGAGTAATCTTTTCATTGCACCACTACCTTTCCTCGGACATCGGGTTAAACATTAAGCCATATTTTTATAGTTGTAGCCCCCCAATAATAGGGGGATCATGTCATCATCCTGCTGCCGTCGCTATCTTTCTCTTGGCTTTACCCTATAACTTTCAGCCTCTCAAAAATTTGTACTAAAGATATGGTTAGAAATATGTACTGAAGTTGGTGTAAAAAAAATTTTAAAGGCTAGAAAGCTATTGAGATAAAAAATTTTAGGTCAGATTTAGAGTAAAGAAAGTAAAAAGTGGAAAACTAAGGCCTTACCAACATTTTATATAGACACACTGTAGACTAGATGAATGACACGTTTTGTGCCACGTGTTAAAGAATGGGCGGGTAGATGTCTTTTTATCTTTTTGCTTTAAAGTTTTTCTTTTAAACCATTTCTCTCTTCATTTAATGCTATCAGATTGGCCTGATTGGATGAACCCCAAAATGGGTAATTTAAATCAGATAACTGTTAGGGATAAGCTGAGAGTTCGGTTCACTTTCAGGGTCCAAAATAAAGGTTTAGATTCAAATTTTTGAAAAAAAATACAAGTCTCACCATGGTTAGATGAACTCCAACACTTATCTCAAATAATCCCAGACAATTATCATCTCTATAACCTTTAGATCGATTGTGCATTCAATCCAAAACACACACAAAAGATCAGATGAGTGGCTCAAAGCTAGTCATCGTTCAAAATTGACCTCCCTTTGCAATGTTAGCCTTCAACAAACCAAGTTGCCAATCTGTCCCACACTTAGGACATCAATAATAAATTTGATGATTTAATACTCAGACCATTTAATAGGGGAACAGAGTGTTAGGGGTATTTGATGGTAAAAGAGGTATAGTGGTATTTTCCCATCTCAAAGCTTTCAGCAAACAACCATGGGCATCTTTGTCGTTTATGCCAATCAGACATGTCAAGTTGGCCTAACATAGTCAATGCCACTTCAGCTCAGCCCAATTTTAATTATCCCCTTATAATCCCTTTCAGATTACCTATAAATATGAAGATTCAGGCACCATGAAGCTATGTTCATCCCACCCACTTCTCTCTCTCCTTCCTACTTTCTTTTCAATATGATCTTTATTAACTTATGCATCGGAGTGCAAACATAAGGATCACTTCATGTTTTTACCTTTAATCATCATTCCTTTTTGTATTTACAAGAATATCCTCAGGTCGAAGCTTAGCACCAATAATAGTGAACTTGAATTATACTTTTTTTCATTGATTATTGATTATAAGAGTTTATATTTGATATATTATTAGTGTATAGATTTTATATACTATCATATGATACCATATTATTAATAAAAAAAATAAAGTTTTTGTGTATTTATTTTTAAAGACTTGTAAAATTTTTATATATTTATTTTTAAGTGTTTATAAAATTTTATGTTTTCTCATTAATGATGTAGTGTTATATTATTCACTAATAATTCTATAAAATTTATATATTAATAATGTATTAAATATAAACATTTATTTTAAATATGAAGATATAATTTTAAAATTTTATAAATAAATTTAAAAATTTGTCACGTATACATTTAAAATTAAACATGTTAATATATTAATTAGAATATGAATCCTTTAGCTATAATTGAACCAATATGTGACAGATTTACTTATAAATTTGCTTGTGTAACTTTCAAGTTCTACCTTCGTATATTCATTTTTTGGATGATAATTATTTTTTATACGAAAAAAAATGGGTTGGACAGACAGATTCTTTGAGAAAATAATAAAATTTCCAACCTAAGCGAACAAATCCTATTGGCGGCATGGCTGCACACACAAGCCAAGTGTTAGGCCATTTCTTTATCTAAATTAACATTTAACTAAATCTTTTACTTTTTTTATAAAGTTGATTTAACAGTTCGTGTATTGTATTATATTATATTTATTTTATATTAAAATTATTTATTATAATTACATAAATACGTTAAACATAAAATATAATTTTTTTATTTTTATCAAATTTATATTATATTATTTTTGTATTTTTTCATATATTTTTATATTATAACATGGCATGACGTCTAAAATTATCATATTTATTCTAAATTCCAAACCCCATTTTAACCCCATTTTGTGGTTTACCACATTTCAGTTGTTCCTATTCTTCCACCCTCTTGCCTTTCTCTACTCGTTTTGGTAAACAACTTTTGGTCACCCCTACAACCCAAACTCATCATCATCATCATCACTATATATATAGAGAGTAAAATCTCACAAGAGGAAACATAAAAAATAAAAAAATAATAAAAAAAAAACCTCAGCTTATGTTGCCAAAGCCAATCTCTTAGGATCACGCTTTTCGCATTGTTTAGAAAAGAAAAATGAAGAGGTCTCCAACTTCTTCTTCTTCTTCCTCTGCCTCTCCTTCATCTTCTTCCTCATCGTCTGAATCTCCTCAAAATGTATCAGAGAAACCCAAGGCTAAAAGGCCAAGAAAACATCAAAACTCTGATCAGAAATGCTGCTTGAATGCTACTGCTAACAGTCCTAACTCTGGCAGAAGGAGCTCCATTTATAGAGGAGTCACCAGGTTTTTTTTTTTTTTTTTTTTGCTCAAATTAACTGTTGGTTTTGGTTAATCAGCATGTATGAGATTTAGCATTTCACACAGGCATAGATGGACTGGGAGGTTTGAGGCTCACCTTTGGG
The DNA here is from genome assembly GCF_002303985.1 of Durio zibethinus. The sequence goes on along the minus strand of NW_019167926.1, from coordinate 15,056,154 downwards.
ACAAGAGTTCGTGGAATAACATTCAGAACAAGAAAGGAAGACAAGGTAAATTCAATTCAATTCAATTAAAATTTTCCTTTCATTTTTTCCTTTCAGAAAAACAAATAGTAAAACAAAAAAAAAATCAAGGAGATCTTATATGGTTTTTTGTGGTTCTGTTCTGTGTACTGACTTTTTTTTTTTTTTGGGTTTTATTCCTGATTTATCTCTCCTCCGTCCTAACTTTCATTTACACTTTTGTCGCCTCCTAGTTTATTTGGGTAAGTCATTCACTTTCTCTCTCTCCTTAAAAATTTTATAATAATTCAGTAAATAATATATAATATATTTTTGTTTTTATTCATTTATTTTTATTTAATTTAAGAAACAAAATGGGTTTTGTGGAAAATTATGATAATTGTTATACGTGCAGGAGCTTATGACAGTGAGGAGGCTGCAGCTCGAACCTATGATCTCGCCGCCCTTAAGTATTGGGGGCCTGAAACCACCTTGAATTTTTCGGTATTTGAAATAAGAATTTATTTTTTATGTACTATTAATATTTGTATACATTGATAATGAATCAGATTATATAATTTTATTAATAAATTATTTTTAAAAAAATTAAAATTTTAATATTTATTTTTAAAAATAATAAAAATTTGTGATTTATTGATAATATATAAAATTTATATACTAATAATATATCAAATATTATAAAATCTTTAAATAATAATAATCTAACTTGATTTTCTCGTTAATTTCAATTAGCTTAATTGAGCAAAATAAAATAAAGCATTTGTGAACTTATATAATAAAAAAAATGCAGATAGAAAGATATGAGAAAGAGATTGAAGAAATGAAGAAGGTATCAAAGGAAGAGTATTTGGCATCTCTAAGGCGGCGGAGCAGTGGATTTTCAAGGGGAGTTTCTAAGTACCGTGGGGTGGCTAGGTATATGTAGTTCAATTCATATTTCTCCATCGTTTTTCAATTTTATTATTTTTTAAAATATAGGTGTAGGCATAGGAGAGGCAATCAATCTTATTGCTATAATGAAAGTAGGTATTGAAAATTTTTTTTGACTAAAGTGTGTAAGAGTTGAATCTAATTGAGGTATGTTGATGGCAGGCATCACCACAATGGGAGGTGGGAAGCCCGAATTGGTCGTGTTTTTGGGAACAAATATCTCTATTTAGGAATCTATAGTAAGTCCCCCCTCCCTCTCTCTGCTTATATATTTTTAATATCCAAAAGGAATTCTCTTTACATTTCATATACATTTAAGGGGAGATTTTAATTGGAACCCAAGGTTTGGTAGGGTTCAATATCTCTTGTTAATGTTTTTTATTTTGTGTTTAAAATATATAAAATATAAAAATTATTGTATCGTAATTCATTTTGATATATCAAATATATATATTTTATAAAATTTTAAATTTAATCATTTTTATATTATTTTGTATTTTTTTATTATATCATATTTAAATTAATAGATCTAAAATCATGAATATAATCAAGACAATTTTTTTTCTTTCTTTCTTCTATTTTAGAAGTATTTCCCCTTTTTTCTGATTGCATGTAAAACGTCCCAAGTAAATAAAATTCTAAAATCATATCGTTAGCTTAGTTTTCGATGCATACCCGTCACGTATAAGCAAAATTATTCTTAGGAAAAAAAAATGATGGGGTCTTTTGTATTGCTGAAATTATAAAAGAAATGAATATTGACAAAAAACAATTGAGAAAAATTTTGAAGAAATAAAGAATTAAACAGATTTTAACTTTTCTTGATGAATGGAAATTTTAAAATTTTGGCTATTTACTTATTTTTAATCAAATACAAGTTGGTTAATCAGTAGAGTAGTGGAGTATTTATTTATTTATTTATTTGAAAACAACTTTTAATAAAGTAAAATGCTAAAAACAAAAAAAAATCTGGGCTGAAAAAAAAAAAAAAAAGCTAAAATATCTTTGAATGTGACTAGATGCCAACTTTAATTCTTCAAACCAATCTCCATCAGTAGAATGGCATTTCTGTAATTAAATGAGATATATGTGTCTTAATTTACTTCTTTTTTATTTGCATGAAAATGGTGGCAGCATGGCACGTGAACACCACTCTCCCATTAGGAGATTCATTTGCAGTAGTCAGAAATTTTATTATTCTTACTATTTTTAGGAGGCAACGGAGATCACGTGCCTTGGGCTTAGGAGAAGTTTGGCTTTTTGGCCTCGGCTAAATTGCCTAACTCCTTTGGCTTAAGCTTAGCTGTCCAATAGTGATTGGCATCATTTTGTTCATTTTGGGACAACTTTTTATTGGCCTAGAATCTTTTTTACTGGTCAAAATTCCGAATCATAAACTTTATTAAATTAAATAATTTATTTATTTATATTTATTTATTAATTTATTTTTAATATATATAAAATATAAAAATTATTATATTATGATTCATATGGACACACCTAATTTAAAATATATTTTTTTGTTTTATCAAATTTATATAGGATTTTTGTTTGAATTTTTTTTTCATATATTCTTTGTATTTCTTTTTAAATTTTACCGTCTAAACTACAATTTATTTGATAATTCAGGTTGCCTAATTTGAGATTGGTTGAGGAGTTGTTCACTAATAACAAAGGGTTATGACTTTTCTTTTCATTTCTAATGAATTGAATATGCGACTTTTTGTCAACTTTCCAACTACCTAAGCAAGGATAGAGGGAAAGACGAAAAAGCATCCGTAAAACGCATATGTCGGTGCGGTGGATAGCCCGCTGCTTAGGTCTCAAATGAACTGTTAGACAATGTTCATTCTTGTGTCAGATGACCAGCCGTACCGAGGAAATTGTCGTTCAGGATATGTAAATATTAGTTCAAAAAGTAGAGCTGTGCCTTGACCTTGTACTTCTTTTCCAAGCCAAACATGATCCTTGCACTTTCCCTACAATAATGCTAACATGTTGCCTCGAAAACAAGACTAGATTTGGATGAACAAAACCACATCAATAGTCGGTTATTTCAGATCTCTGATGCATGTTTTCACATATATTTTACTCTTGAAAAATATTAATAAAGTTAATCAGGTTAGCAACATGTGAATCCCATATCGTACCTTTACCTGCTATACTTAAAGTCATCTTTTCATAATTTGTTCATCTGTCTCTGATTTTATTGATTAATTATTCATTTATTTATGTTTTGAAGACACACAAGAGGAAGCAGCAGCAGCATATGATATGGCAGCATTAGAGTACAGAGGGGCCAATGCCGTGACCAATTTTGATATTAGCCATTACATTGATCGTTTGAAGCAGAAAGGAATTTTATTTCTAGATCAAACGCAAGAACAAATCCCAGATTTGCCTGAAGCTCAACGAGCTGAAGCAGAAGTCGAACCGAAACAAGGAGAAGAAGAAACTGACAAGCACCAACATTTTCAGTACATGCAAATGCAGCTCCCTATATGTACTGACAATGCGACAATGGTTGGTATGGAGACAACTGATAGCAATGAGCTAGCATGGAGTTTCTACATGGATTCAGGGTTGACACCTTTTTGGGATTCGGACTTTGGTCTCGAAAGAACCGATGAATTACCAAACTTGTTTAATCACGATACAGGGTTTGAGGATAACATTGATTTGATATTCGGCATAGGGCCTAATGAAAGTGAGGAAAACCAGGAATGAGTGTCGGATGATCCAGTTGGTGCTTCCAGGAACAAGGAAGAAGATAATGGGAAGGGTAGCTTGTTGTCTGATTCTCCATCTTCCTCAACAACCTCAGTTTCTTGTAACTATTCTGTTTAATGGTTTGGCATTTTGGGTCAAGAGTTGGCACTGTTGGGAGTTTGTTGTTGGAAATCTGTTGTGGGTGGGTGGTGGAATATGGATGCCAAAGTTTCAAAGTATCTTTTTTTTTTTGCTATGCATTTCTTTTCTTTAATCAAATTAAAAGGAAAAGAGCACGAGGGCGAAAAGAGGTGAACTTAGAGTACTTCACCTGTTTTTGTTTAATCCCAATTCCCAATCCAATATATACATTGTGGTTAATGTTATATTTTAGCCCCTGAGCTTATATTTTACGAAATTTTTTGATGAGGTATCTCTATTTCTAAAACTAGAATGATGCCATCGCTATGCATGACGTTTTTTAAAAAATTATTTATTAAAAAATATTATTAAATTAAAAAATTATAAATAATAACAATAGTCATTAAAAATACTAATAATAACAATAATAATAAATCAAGATAATTGTTTTAAAATATTGATTTTTAAAATTTAAAAATAATAATATTTAATTTATTTATTAATTTTGTTTATTTTGTATTCTTGACCCTTTTTATTGAGATTTAAAATTTTAAAATTATGCATAAAATTCAATTAATTTAGTATATATTCTTTTACTTTTGATTGATTGCTAATCATATCTGTCAAGTATGGGGTCTAACCATATTTTTTATTTAGATTGAGTGAAATACTATAATATTATTTTTTGAAGTTAACTTACTATATTATTATTTTTTTAAAAAAATATTGTTGAGAAACATATCGTATAAATTGTCTACAAATTTATATTGTTGAAAAACTTTTAAAATTTATTTTTATTAATATGATTATTTAAAAAATAAAAAATTGAGTTAACTTGCCGGAAGGAACAATAAAAACATAATAAATGATCATCAAAATATGTTTGGTGTAATTTCATTTTAATAAGTTAGATATGTAGTATGTAGGTCCATTAATCTAGACCATTTTTATTGAGTCAAGACGACAAATATTAATTAGATGCATTAAATGGGCCCGTTTTCTTTTTCTTTTTGTTTTCCCTTCCCAAAAACAAAATCCAACTCACTTTTTCCTCTTTTTCTCTCTCTAATTTTCCAACTACCGCCCCTTTTGTAAGACCTAAAGCCTTCTCACTTTCTTGTATCCTCCCGTTTCTTTCGTCCCTTTCTTCTCTTTAATTTTTATTCGTTTTTCTAAAAATTTCTAGCTTTCATTTTCACCCCTTTATTTTCTTTTCCTTCGTCTTTTCACTTCCACTGCTGCCGCCTTTGTTAGTAACCATTGGTAGTGGTTCTCTTAATTATATTCATTTAGGATTTCCTATTTTTCTCCCATAGTATTTGCTTAAAAAAATTAAAGAAATTTGAAAACCTTTTAGATATATTTTTTAAAGTTTTTTCTTTATTTTTTGCAGTTTTATATTATTTGATCGTATTGATGGTGACTTCTATTTTTTTTTTCAAATATAAAAAAATTTAAAAAATTTTCAGATAAGTTGATTGAGTTTTTATTATTCTTGGTGGTTAACTTTTTTATTTTTAAATATAAAAAATCTGAACCTTTTTTATATTTAAGATAGATTTTGTCATTTTTTTTTCTGTGATTGTTATTTGTTTGTTTGATTAAAGTAGAGGTTTATGTTTTATAAATTTTTGTGTTTTAATGATTTTTTAATATTTATTATATAATTTAAAATCAATTAAAATAAAAATGAGATTTTTTTCCTTTTTTGTTTTTCTATTTGAAGTAAATGATTTCTTTATTTTCAGTTTCTAATACCGCATGCTAGTTGCAGGGTCTCAACATTGACTCTGCATAGAGATTGAGCCATTGGATTGGAAAGAAAAAAATTTTTTTTGGTTTTTTTAAAAATGATTGGTTATACGATGGATTTGATTTTTGTTTCTTGAATTATAGTTTTAAACCAACTATTGCTTAATTAAATGAAGATGATTCAAAGCTTTAAACAAACAAAAGATGAACTAAAAAATTTCAAGAAAACAAAGAAAATGGGAAGAAACAATATGAAAATGGTACGAAAAATGTGATGAGGATAAAAAAAAAATGCAAAATAGATGACAAAGAAAGTATACCTTCAAGTTTTCTTCACAAGGATTATTTTTTTATTTTTTCAAGATTTTTTTCTTAATTTCTCTTGCTTTTTTTGTGTTTCCTTCCCTTTTTTTTTTTTTTTTTGGTTTTCAGCGTGAATGGCCGGTCATGAAGATGATGAAAATATTCCCAATGCAAATCAATGTATGACCAGCCATAAAGATGATGAAAATATTCCCCATGCAAATCAATGTTAACCCTTGGATTAAAAAACATTTTGTGGTCCATAATTCGTCCTTATTTTCTTTTCAAGGAGCATTGGATCAAGATTCCTCGTGTGATCCAATGGTTTATATAGTTCATTTTAAAAGTTAGATTTTACAGCCATGAAACCAAGTGAAAAGATCATTTTGCTCATAATATAAAGTTTTTCGATTTTAAGATTATTTTCTTGAAAATCAATGTTCTCATATTCCTTTTAGTGATTTTGAATTATCAAAATTATGAAATAATATAAAATTGAGATATGAAAATTTTCATGAAAATTTGATCTTAGGAAGGTAAAATTATGAAATTACTCCTAAAGTGTATTTAGTTATTTCACATCTTTCGAGGTATTGCTATAGTTTTGAATAGGCAATAAATCATCAAATATTACAAAATAATAATTTGACAAGTTTCGCAAAATATCGACCTGGAGATGGTTAAATTATGAAATTACCCTTAAGAGGTGTTATGATAATTTCACACATCTAGAGGTACAATCAAGGTTTTCAAAATTCTAAAAATCATCAAATAATATTAAAGTATGATCTAAAACATTTCATGAAATTTTAACCTTGAAAAAGTCAAATTATGAAGATATTTCTAAATGTATTTTTGTAATTTTACTTCTTTCAAGGTGTGATATGGGTTTTTAACATATAAAAAATCATTAAAAAAGATTCAATTATGACCTGAAATATTTTTACGAAAATTTGACTTTGAGAAAGCCAAATTATGAAAATCCCTTTAAAAGCGTTTTGATAATTTTATACTTCCCAAAGTGAAATCAAACTTTTTAGTGCTTTATAAATTACAAATTTCAATCTTAATCCTCATTGATTCCAACTTGATTGAGAATTTTGAATGTTGACCCCGGTTTTATCTATTTTCACTAAGTTTAACAATTTTGACTAAGTTTGATTAATGTTGACTTTGTTTAACCAAGTTTGACTAGAGTTGATTTTGGGATATTTGGATCAAATTGATTCAAATTTTGATTTAAGAAACTTGTCAAAATGAAAAGAATGTTGAATTTGAATCGCTTCATAAATGGTTGGGATTTTGTTAGAACAAAATTAGGTATCTATAGTTGTCCTTCTTCACATATTTTGAAAATCATAATCCTCATTGATTCCAACTTGATTGAGAATTTTGAATGTTGACCTGGGTTTTTTCTGTTTTCACTAAGTTTAACAAATTTTGACTAAGTTTGATTAATGTTAACTTTGTTTAACCAAGTTTGACTAGAGTTGATTTTGGGATATTTGGATCAAATTGATTCAAATTTTAATTTTAGAAACTTGTCAAAATGAAAGGAATGTTGAATTTGAACCGCTTCATAAATGGTCGAGATTTTGTTAGAATAAAATTAGGTATTTACAGTTGTCCCTCTTCGCATATTCTGAAAATTAGAAATAATGTAAATATCAAGAACACCAATTTTGTTTGGCATTAAAGGGTGAGAGGGCTTTATTTACATGTGCTTGTTTGTTTTCTTATTGGAGTTTTTTTTTTTTTTTTAGCAAAGGGCTTCTAGAAACATAAGCAAGGGATTTTTTTTTTAAATCTCATTTTGAAAGTCTGATCTTGAAAAGTTTTTTCTTTTGTTGTTGGTTTTTTTTTTTTTTTTGACAAAATTCTCTTATTAAAAGCACCATAACTCTTGAAAACAAATCTAAATGAAAAATTGAATAATACTATAAAAAAATCAGATGACTTCGGATATTTCCACCAAATGGCTACAGAAATCTTTGGATATCACCACCGAAGAAAAGATGCAAATATAGACTTAAATACTTGGATATGACCATTGAGTAAATGCAAATGATTTTAGATATCACCACCAAAGGGGACTTAGGTATACCACTAAGTGAAACGAAGGGGCTTCGGATATCACCACTAAAAAGGACTCGGATATCACCATCAAATGAAAGCAAATGACTTCAAATATCATCGTCGAAGAAAACTTGGATATTATCACTGAAGAAAACTCAGATATCACCATTGATAGATTTTGTAATAACTCGGATATCACCATCGAGAAAATTTTAAAGGAGGTTGAATTTTACCACTGATAGAGTTTTAAGAAAAGGTTAGATTTCACCAACGAGAAAATTTTGACAAAACTTGAACTTGAATGCTCAGATATCACCACCAAAAGAGTTTTAATGAAAAGTTAGATTTCATCACCAAGATTTGGAAAAACTGAGATTTGAACACTCATATATTAGCTCCAAGATTTGAAAAAGTTTGGATATCACCACTTAGGAGTTTTAAATATTTGGATGACACCACTGAGATTTGAAAACTTGGAATTTAAAACTCAGATATCGCCATCAAGATTTGAAAAAGTTAGGATATCACCACTGTGGAGTTTTAAACAAAATCTCCAAATCATCATAAAACATATAGAAAACTCAGATATCACCATCGAGAGAATGAAAACATGTAGAAAACTCGAATGTCACCAATGAGAGAATTGAATAAAAGATGGCATTATTATAAAAAAAATCTTTTCACATTTTTCTAAGAAATGTTGTTCATTGTTTTGTATCAATTCTTGTTTTTCTAAATTGTTTCTTTTTTTTCCTTCTCTTTTTCTATTATATCTTTTTGTTAATCTAATCATTCAAATTTTCTTTTTCTCTTTCTTTAATATTTACAAGATTGTCAAGTGTAATTATGATGCAAACATTAATTTTCAAAATGATAATGCAAATGTAAATGCAAGTGTAAAAATTCCTATTAACCATACAAATGTCTTTTCTATGTTGCAAATGTTCCATGCGATACAGATGTCTTACAAGTGTCAATACCTTTTTCATGATGCAAATGTGACAATGCACATGTAAAATTCTTTGCTATGATGAAAATGTACATTCATTTTTAACAATGCAAATGCCTCTACAAGGATTCAAATGCTAGGATTCCTTTTTTTTTCCAATTTTCAAATATCATTTTTGTTGATTTCTCTTTTTTCATCAAATTAGCTCTTCAACTTCTTCTTAAAAGGGTCATCTCTTCCATTTTTTCATGTCCTCTTCTTTATTCCTTCACTTATTCTTTCTTGTTTCTTCATTACCTTCTACCTTCTTTACTTTTGAGTAGACTCTTTTGAGTTTTCTCTCATTTTTTTTCAACATGTTTTTGTATAACATGCAACATGCAGTATGTATCATACGTTTTGGACTTGATTATAGGAATAAGAAAACACACCATCATTCTTAAAAAAAAAAGACATTTTTTCTTTTCTTTTTAACAATATGGATGCTTTAGTAAAAACAATTTTCTTTCTTAAATCTTAAAAACAATTGCTTAAGTTACAATTCAATGATTTTCTTTTATACCAAACATGATTTTTCTTATTTTTCACAAAATGTGATTAATTATTTAAAATTTTCAAAATGATCAATAAAAATTTGCTTACATAATTAAATTCCATAATCAAAGGAAGTAAAATATCTGAATAGATGTGGCTTTGAGAGTCTTTTGAAATTGGCCTATTAGCAATGAAAGAGGTGATAGTTTTTTTTTTTTTTCCCAACTAGATTGGATGGTTTAGCATGTAAGGGTTTCAGTTCATTCAAAGGAATTTCACTATTTGATAGGAATAAAAGGGTGTATACTTTTTCATCTAAGCTCACAAATGAGACATAAAATTTTCTTGAAAGCATGAATCCTACGAAAACTAAACAGGTTTGGTTCTTTCTTTAGTAACTAAATGTGGCATTTTGCTAAATGTCAATGTTAGCTGTAGTGAGTTCAAAATTTTGGAAAGTAATGAGAAAAGAAGGCTCAAATTTTTAAAATCAACATTTTTTTATGTATTTTAAATTTTTCAAGACTTGGTATCTTTAATTCTTTCAAGAGGGTTTGAGCTGCCTTTGGTCAGTGTCAAAATGGCTTTGAGGCCTTCAAGATTGGCTCTAAACTACCATTTTGTAGGGTTTTTACCTTTAAACCCATTCATCATTCATCAATTATTCTTTTTTTTTAAATAATTTACACCATGCACTTAAGAATTCAAACTTATCCAAAATAGATTAAAGGTCCAAAAAGTAATTAAGTAGTAAAAGAAGACAAAAAGGGTCATAGGTTTTATGGCCATTCCTTAAAGAAGCTTTTCAACTTTAAGTATCCATGCTTGATCAAATATGGATTTTTCTAAAGACTTAACGTAGGCGAAGGTTTGGAGTTGCTAAAGAAAGGGATAGACAAGCCCAAAATAAGTGTTTAAAAGTAATTTAGACAAGGATCATTCTTTTATTTAAAGGATTCACTTTAGGGCATTTATCTTTTAGTTTTCTCATGCTTTACACTCAATCATTCATTTCTTCTTCTTCTCTTTTTTATTTTATTTTATTTTCCCATTTTCATTTTCATTTCTTTTTTATCTTTTTTTCTTCTTCCCTCTTTTCTTTTTTATCTTTTTCTTTCATTTTTCTCTTTTTTTCTTTTCTTTTAATGGCTTCAAAACTTTAGAAACCTTTTATTAAACATTGGCTTTAAGCATACAAGGTCTTTTCTTTGGACTTTGCGATATTTAAACCACTAAATGCATTTTTTGCCTCTCAATGTGAATGATGATCCTAGGTTAAGGTTCATTTTGAAATAATTTTCTTTAGGCTTAAAGGGTTAGCAAGGGATAAATTTTTATATTTGTGAGGAGATGATGAAAAATGGTCATTTATCATCTCAAGCATAAGTCATTCGAATTTGAAAAGCAATTTTTTTTTAAAGAAAAAGGTTTCATGGATTTTTAAAAAAAATTTTTTTTCTCATTGTTTTTTCATGAATTTATTATGACCTTTTTTGTTTTTAGATTTATTTGAATGCCTCAATTGCACGATGTCATGACTAAAACTTTTCCTCATTTTTTTTCTTTTTTTTTTTTGCCCTACCATCATTTAAGAAAAGTATCATGCTTTGGTAAACCACCCCTGATGAAGGTTAATGTGGGAAATAGGGTCAAGTTGAGTGAACTCATTGAAGGTGTCAAGGAATCCATGTTACTACATTTTAAAAGTTGATCACAATTCAAATTATTTTAAGGGCAATAAAGTTTTTCTTTTTGGCCAATGTGCCCAATGACATTGAATAAGGATAAATTTTGGGGTGGAGAACTAGGAGGCTAGTATGTTTGTGATCATTCAAAAAGGTTTAGATGGCTTCAATTGTTTTTTGGAAATTTTGGAAATATTGAAGTTATAGCATAGCCTTAACATTTATTAAGTTACCACATCCAAATTCTTAAGAAAAATATCGTGTTTGCTTGATCTTTTTGGAATCCCATTTTTTTATAAATTGGCTATCTCATTATTCATTGCCTAAGAAAAGAATATCACTATTTTATATCACAATATTATTAGGTGAAGGCAACATTTAAAAATTTAAGTTCATATATTTTGAGGGGTCATGATGGTGAGTGAAAGCATTTGGATGTGAAGGCATTTAGTGGTTCTATTTCTAAAAGAGATCGCCAACTCTTTTGAGAATCCTTAATCTTTTATTACAAAAGAGGACTTTCTTTTTTCTCTTTTTTTTTTTCAAGGCATTTCTTTTTTCATGATTTTGAAAATTAATTATGTGGGGCTTTATTCCAATTCTACAAGTTTTTTTTTTTTTTTTGGGAAAAACCCTGAAAATCTAAAACTTTAATGAAAATAAAAACCTCAATGACAATTTTCACATTTTTGTGAGACAATATGATGCATAATGCCCATTCATTCAAAGCAAACAATTTAAGCCCAATTTAGAATTTACACCCTTAATAGTTTTATCAAAATGATATATATATATATATGCCCCTCTTTAAAAAAAAATCCCTATTTGGTGTCATAACCGTAGAATCCTAAACTCCATGCACTAATCCTTTTTTCCAATTGATTTTTCATTTTTGCCATTCTAATACACACCAAGACAAATATCTTATTTCAAAAGGTTTAAACCAAAAGTCTATGGTATTATTCTTATGAATGAATGCCTTCAAACAAATTCTAATTTACATGACACACAGAACATGTTTATGATACATGAATATAATGATAATGTAAAAAATGTCATGAAATGCAAAGATGCCTAAGGCAATGAATTTTCACATGAACAAGGCCCCAAATAATAAAAATTTCATCTCCCATGAATGTCTATGCAATAAATGTAATATCCTATTCCAAGGTTGATGGGATATGAAATGCAATGCATGTTTTATGAAATCCTATTATTCATAAATCAATATGCATGAAATGTAATGACATATTTACATGAGTGATGAAATGTATACCTATGACTAATGCAATATACTTGTATAAAATGTAGTGGCGTATTATATGCATGAGACATATCTACATGGAACACAATACATGTGTTGTGTGGACCTAATGAGGTTGACATTACTTAAGATATGCAATGAGGTGAAGTGCATGTGCTACCTATTAACATGTGCATGGGATGGAATGTATGCACCATTTATTAACATGTGCATAAAATGGAATGCATGTGCTATCTATTGATGTGGATGGGATGTAATGTATGTATTATCCTATTATAATGTGCATGAGATAGGGTACATGTATTATCTTATTATTTCCAATCATGATAAAAATGTATGAAAGAATGAAATGCAAAACCTGAAACAACATTCAAACTCAAAGCTTTTTTCTTTTTTTTTTTAAAGGAGGAAGAATTCAAAAAACACACATGAAATGCAATCACATAGAATGACTGGGATTTAAAGATTTTTTTATTTTTCCTTTTCTGTTGTTTTTGTTTCTTTTGGGTTTTTTTTTTTTTTTGTTTAGAACAAGGAAAAATTCATGAACACAAAAAGAATCACATAAAATTAACTAAGATTCAAAGATTTTTTTTTTCAAACTTTTATTATTAAGCCAATAAACAAATAACTTAAGAAAAACCCTTCTTTCATTTTTTTGTTGTCAATTTTGGACACAAATCAAATGAATTGAACTACACGAAAGAATAAATTTTATTGGAAATATTTTTTTTCATTTTTTGGTTTCTTTTTCTTTTAAACACTAAGGATTGTTTTTCTTAATGATTCTTTTCTTTTCTTTTTTAATTAAAAGAAATAATACAAACTATTAAATTAATAAAAAAAGAAATAAGAAAAGTGAGGGGTATTCCTTCGTGCGACTTATTTGGGATAATTACTTTGAAAAGGGTGTGGCATGGCTTTACTTAAGGGCTAGCTTCCTAGTGTTCACTATATGCTAGGTTGGGAATTGACGAATCTAAAAGTTTCCTAATTATTCCTCACATTATCATCCATCATAGACTAGTATGGCACCCTAATCCTTAACAATTATAAGCTACGAACAAAAATGGTTCAATTTGAGTAGGAGTGTTTCACTAGCCATAGTGGAGGTTTACACCTCACGAAGGTGTAGCAACTTTACTTCCTCCTAATTAGGGTTAAAGCCTGAGTATAAAGCTTATGCATGTAATGTAGATGTGAGTGTGTATGAAGGAACAAACAAACTTTTACATTTTTCCTAAACTACCGCTATCCTAGATGCCTTACAAATTAATAAGAACAAAATAAAATAAATGACATAATTAAAATATGCATGAAATGACATAATTAAATCATGCATAAAATGAAAATCACACATTTTTTTGAATTTTTTTTAAACAAGGAAATTAAAATAAAAATTTTTTGTCACTTTTTATTTTTCCAAATTTTCACTTTTTAAGAAAACAAGAAAATCAAAATCAAAGAAATTAAGATTAAACACTAATTAGGATCATTAAACCAAGATTAAGGATAACATGCAATTAATATTTGGCCTGACTCTCTACATGTGTCCCTAATAGAGTTGCTAAACTGTTGCGGCATCTTGGGACCCTAGGATAGGTGACCTAAAAGCTGGACAAATGGGGAATAAGAAAAACAGGGGCTAAAATATTTTTGATAAAAACAAAACAAGAAGTGGCTACTAATCTTTTCTACGGTGTGATTGGCTATCTAAAAATTTTTATCCTTTTAATAAAATATTTTAAAACAAATTTAAAAGTTTTATAAAAAGAACAAATTTACGATCTACAAAATCAGAATTGAATTCGAGAGTCGGTTACATATAGGGAAAGATTAGCACTACCATAGCACCCGTTGAAGACGGTACCAACTGATTGCAAGTTATTCTTTAATTTTGGTAAAAATGATCCTATTTTTTTTAATGTTTAAAATTAATTCCTTTTTCATTTTTTTATAAAAACAAATAAAAAATTTTTTTTCTTTTTTTTTTTAAATTTGGATTAAAGTGAAAACACCTTAAATATCAAAACAGTTTTTTCACTCTCCTATAATTAAATAAAGCTTTAAAATATATCTAATTTAAAGGTTTTCAAATCCCCCACAAAATCGAGATAACAACTCTCGTAAATAATAAGCACTGAGAATCCCCATATAGTTAGATAAGATCTCGATGACTATATTTGCTTAATATGTTATTTTATTTTAAAACATTTTACTTTGAAAACTAATTTTTAAAAACAAATGCATGAAATGTATGAACATAGTAAAATATGATGAATGCATGACAATATAATATGAATGGCAAAGTATGAATGCATGATAATATAAAATTCATGTTATGACAAGATAAATGAAATACAAATGCATAATTGGTTTTAAGGTTTGGAGTAGTTTAGGGTTAGGTTTAAGGTTTAGGTTTGAGGTTTGGGGTTTATATTTTAGGGTTTGGTTTAGGTTTGGGGTTTGGTTTAAGGTTTAGGGTTTAGGGTTTGAGGTTTGAGTTTATGTTTAAGTTTAAGTTTTAGGGTTTGGGGTTTGGTTTTGGGTTTTGGGGTTTCATGGGATTTAAGGTTTCATGAAAATGGACATATGAGAAAAGCAAATTATAGAAATGCCATTAATGAATGCATGTGACAAAAGCATGACATTGAAAAATAATTACAAACTAAGTTTTTTACAAAATTAAATCACAAACATATTGTGCATGAAAATTCAAAAACAAAATGGATCAAACATTAAAAAAGCTTTGAATTTGGTTTGAATGTTCCACCATTTGTTCTTTGAAAACTCAGCCAAGCAAACTAAAAAAAAAATTACTCAAATAACCTAATAAACCAATATTTTATTCTTTAAAAATTAAACCAAACACCTTGCAAACTTGAAAAACATATCAAAAAACATAACCATACACATGGATTTAAGCAACATTTTGCCATCAAATGATGAACAACTTTCAGCCAAGCATACTTCCACCAAATATATTTTCATTCATTTCACTCAAACATGCATCGCTTATTCATTAAACCATCATGTAAGGACATTAACATCATAAGAAGAATTCTACCAACATAAAGCAAACTAAAAATAGCTAGGAAATCATAAACCAATAGAACATAGACCAAACACTCGCATATATTACTAACTAACCAAAAATCATATAAAACATCAATAAATTCATCATCTAACCATCATAAACAACATTTTGAAGCAACCAAACATCATGAGAAAATGAAGTTGGAGGTTCAGCCATGGTGTCCTTTTTGTTGGCCAAACCTCATCTTGGCTTTTCTATGGTGGATTTGATTTTTGTTTTTTGAATTAAAAAGTTTCAAGAAAAATAAGAAATAGGAAGAAACAATAGGAAAATGGCATGGAAAATGTGATGGGGATGCTAAAAAGAATGCAAAATGGATGATAAAGAAAGTATACCTTTAACCTTTTTTCATAAGGATTATTTTTTTATTTTTTAAAGAATTTTTTTCTCAATTTTCCTTCCTTTATTTTGCATTTTCTCCCTTGCTTTTTTATTAGTTTTAACATGAATGGCTAGCCAAGAAGATGATGAAAATATCCCCCATGCAAATCAATGTTAACCCTTGGATTAAAAAACATCTTATGGTCACAATTCACCCTTTTCCTTCCTTTATTTTGCATTTTCTCCCTTGCTTTTTTATTAGTTTTAACATGAATGGCTAGCCAAGAAGATGATGAAAATATCCCCCATGCAAATCAATGTTAACCCTTGGATTAAAAAACATCTTATGGTCACAATTCACCCTTATTTTCTTTTCAAGGAGCAAACTTTAGCCATTGGTTGGATCAAGATTCCCCATGTTATACAACAATCTATATTGTTCATTGCAAAGGTTGAGTTTTTACAGCCATTAAACCAAGTAAAAAGATCATTTTGCCATTAATACAAAGTTTTTCGGTCTTTAGGTCATTTTTTGGAAATCAATGCTCTTGTGTTCATTTTTGTGATTTTAAAGCACCAAAAATCATGAAATAAAATGAAATTAAGATTTGAAAATATTCGTGGAAATCGAACCTTTAGTAGATCAAATTATGAAATTACCTTTAAAGATATTTTGATAATTTCATACCTCTCAAGGTACTGTTGTAGTTTCGAATGCACAAAAAATCATAAAATATTATAACATCATAATCTAAAAAGTTTCGTGAAAATCAACCTCGAGAAAGTCAAATTACGAAATTAATCTCAAGAGGTATTTTCGTAATTTCATACTTTTTGAGGTAAAATCAAGACTTTTAAAATTTTAAAAATCATCAAATAATATTGAACCATGATCTGAATGTTTCACGAAGCTTTGACTTTGGAAAAGTTAAATTATGAAAATACCCCTAAAGGTATTTTTGTAATTTAACTCCTCTTCAGGTGTGATTTGGGTTTTTAATGCATAAAAAATAATTAAAAAATTTAATTATGATATGAAAATTTTCACAAAATATGACTTTGAGAAAGTCAAATTATGAAAATATCCCTCAAGGCGTTTTGATAATTTTAGACTTTCCAAAGTGAATCAAACTTTTTAGTGCTTTAAAAATCACAAATTTCAATTTTAATCCTCATTGATTCCAACTTGATTATGAATTTTGAATGTTGACCCAAGTTCTATCTGTTTTCATCAAGTTTGACCAATATTGACTAAGTTTGACTAATTTTGACTTTAATCGGGTTTGACTAGAGTTGATTTTGGGGTATTTGGGTCAAAGTGATTCAAATTTCGATTTTAGAAACTTGTCAAATTAAAGAAATATTGCATTTGAACTAAGTTGAATTTTAAATGTTTCACAAATAACTGAGATTTTGCCCAAACAAAATTAGGTGTCTACAAGTTGTTGTCAATTTAATTGATTTTAATTATGTTAATGAGGCAATGAAGTGGATAATGAAGTGACTAATTAACTAATATGATATGGCAATTAACTATGACAATTATTTATTGACTTAATGATTGCTACTTTTAGTATAGAGCTTTCAAGCACATAGATTAAGTAATAAAATGGAGTACTCCAAGTATCGTCTATTTAGGGATTATAGAATATAATATTAGGTAATTCACAAGTAACAAAGGTGAAAGGATGAGATCCTATATCTAAAAAAATGAATTTCTAGGGTTTAAGTAGAAATGGATCAAGTAAAGATTAAAAGTGATGTATGGTGGGGATCTTGACCTTACCATCTGTTACTTAGGAAGTATTTGACTACGGCCAGAGACTAATTTAAATAAGAAGTAAGGATTGTAAAACAAGACATCAAGATTGCCAAATTACCTTTAAAGTGAATGAAGATCGCATGAAAGAAATTAAATAATATGTAAAAAAAGAGTAAGCCGAACTTGTAAAGAAAACAAAGAACTTGGATCTTGAAATTTAAGTGGAATGCTTGTGCCAAAATTTAAAGAAACAAGAAAAAGATTTTGTAAACAAGAAAACAAGAAAAGAGATATTTGAATAAAAATACTTCTTGATTGAAAAAGAATTAAAGAACAAAAGCTTGGTAATTGGCAAATCTATCACCTAAGCCAATACTTTACTACAAAGAAATAAAAAACTAAAAATGAAAGAAACTACAAAAAGAAGATAAGGGGGATGAGATAGGATGGTGAAACAAGTCAATGGCCTTACCTATTTATAGGCATAGGTTTGGCCAAATGGGTAGGCTTTACAAATGATTGAGTTTAATTTAAAAACTAGGAGATAATGTTTTATCTTAATCTTCAAAGTTACATATACAAATCAAACTCTTCACTCCTGGAATGCTTTGGTTGAATATGGTGATGTTGGCCCTCGATTTTTATGTGATGCAGTCTTCATCAATCTTCCCATCTAGGTTCGACTAATATAGGATTTCAAGAGGAGATAACTTGCATTTTATTCAAACTCCTAATCCTCAAGGTGATAGAGTCTTCCAATCCAAACTCTTCAAAGCTAAGTAAAATTATCATGATTGGCTTTGAACTCTCATTGGCCAAATGTTGTTGTGTCTATAGGAGCTTGGATTATCCTCTATTGATTTTTGAAGTGGCTAAATGGGTTGGTTTCTTCGCTGGAGTGAAACTCCTTATGGCTAAGCAAAGAAATATGTTTATCTAGCAAATTCACTTGGGCCAAATGGATTTTCAATTGGGCTTGTGCATGCTTGAATATAGACCAAATGTATGCGGCATTGTGCATGACTAAATGGGCCAAATGTGAGTTTTGCATGATTACATGCATAGCTTGCATGAAAATGCATCTTAAGCTTGAAAAACCTGAAGCCATGAAAATAACATAAAAAGCACCTAAAATCATTCAAAAATTAAATTTTCAGCACCCTTTTGACATATAAAATCTCTATATAATTTGGTGCTGTCACATCCCCACACTTGAATCTTTACTTATCCTCAAGCAAAATTGTAAATTAACCAAACTAAAGAACATTAATAACATCCTCAAAGTAAAAAATTATATAAAAGCTCTTATCATGGACTATTGCATAATACAATGTTAAAGATAAATATAGAGTCATAAGAATGTCTTTCAAAAGTAAGCTTTCAATGACTTATTCTAATCATACATACAAATCTACTACATCTTTAAGTCATGCATATAACTCAAGTAAATAGAATGCAAAACACTTCATCACATTTCAATTTAAAGATAGAATAGGCTTCATATGTTAATTTTCCCCTTCCTTCTCTACTAATATTAGCCTACATATTTAACTCAAGATCAAAAAGTTTTCTAGGCTTGTAATGAAAGGCTTGGGTCCAAGTAGGACAAAACATGAATTTTTAGACTTAAAACCCTAAGCTTACTTTTTTTTTAATTTCTTAGACTTTGAACAAATGGGAGCTTTTTTTTGCAATTTTAACTTGTGAGACATTCTTTATTGCTTTGCTTTTTTTAACTTTCTTTTTTCTTTTGAATAATTGATAGTAATTTTTTTGCTTTATTAGGCTTTGCCTTTGCTTTTGTTGATTTTTTTTTCTTTCATTCTTTCTTTGCACCTCCCTTCTTTCCAAATACATGAATATGTCAATGATATAGAAGTCAGCACAATGGGTTAGGACAACAAAAGAAAGGATAATAATCAAAGAACATGCTTATTGGGCTTGTAATGTGGCTAAATAAACAAAGAATAGAAAATATAATAGGCTCAGGATAAGGGTATTAAGGATGCCTCACACAGGGTAGGCTTGGAAAAGGCTCAAACAGTTCAAATAATTGCCTAGATCATCTCTTAAATCGAATATAGTATAGGATTTCACCTTAAGAGTTGAGTAGGTGAATTCTAGAGCACTTATTCAAATCTTAAATTTCATTCAAGTTATATTTCACAAACCTTCACAAAAATCATGGCATTTCTTATAAAAAGAATCGAGATGCATGCATAAAAATCATATCCCAAGTAAATACATGCTTAATAATTCTTTTCAAGTTCCTACTAATTACATCCTTAAACTTCGTATCATACTTTAGTCATTGAAGAGAATATATATAATTTCAAACCAAGTGAATATCACAATGAAGTTTAGCAAGTCAATTTGGTTTTAAAAGCAAAGAGGAGTCAAAGTCTCATAAATCCAAAAAGTTTTCTTTTTCCCCCACACTTAAATGGAATCATATATCAAAAAATTAAAAGAAAAAGAAATACTCTCCAAAATTCTTCAAGATCAAATATTCATAATGAATCCTCTTACTTATTTTCATCCTTAAAAAAAAAAAACACTCAAACAAAAATATTAAAACATACCTGTCCTAGTAAAAATAAAAGAATAAAAAAGCATAACCATTAAAGTAGAACTTGGGTTGCCTTCCAAATGGCACTAGTTTTGGTCAAGCTTGACCATCCCTAATTCTATCAAAAATCCTTTCATTCCTTTGGAGGGAGCTTTCCTTGTTGCCTCATTTTTTGTTGTATAAAATAAATAGACTTGGTTTAAAAAGGTGGGCTAACTCTTTTAGTAGGGATTACATTAATTGAGCTTGAGTTTCTGGAAAGGTTGACATAACTAAAGTTAAGGTTTGCTAAGTTTTTCAGAGGGTCAAAAGGCTTTAATAATAAGTTAGACTCTTTAGAGTTTTCTTAAATTCCTTAACTACAATAACACTTTTTTCATGTCATAGCACACCATACCTTTTAATACAAATTGTATTTTTATGTGTCTACACCTAAGGGTAATGTTAGCCTCATATACATCTATTAAGGCTTTGGCAATAAACAAAAAAGGTTTACTTAAAGTAATGGAGCATCATCATCCTTTATATCTAAAATAGCAAAATCCACCAAGAAAGCATATTTTTCAATTTTCACCAAGACATTTTCTAGTATCCCTTGTAAGAACTTAACAGATTGATCAACGAACTTAATGTTGAATGTAGCAAGTTTTAGTTTTTCACAACCTACTTGCATAAAAACATTTATAGGCATTAAATTTATGCTTGAACCAAAATCATAAAAAGCATGAAAGAATTTAAATTTTCTAATCATGTAAAGGTATAGTAAAACTGCTTAGATATTTTAACTTTTTGGGTAGGAGTTGTTGAAGCTTAAGGTTGCAATCATCTAAAAATGTGGCTTCTTTTAGTTCTTTAAGCAGTTCTTTTTTAATAAGCCTTAAGATAGGTGGTTTAACATTAAAACACTATTTATACATTCTAGCAGTCATCATTGGCCTTTGCTAAATTTTCTCTTAAATCTTTTCTTCTTTTTCTTTAGGATTTTCTTATTGGGGATCCTCTTTAGCATTACCTTATCTCATTGGTTATTTTAGTTAGATGCACCTTAGATTATCTTTTCAGGCAGAATGCTCTCTACTAATGCTTTTTCTACTTGTAACATGTATTCTTTTGGATCTTCTTCATAGTCTATCTTATCATTTTATTCCTTAGGATCTTTCTTATAAGTTTTAATAACTTCAAGGGCTTTTAATGTCATGGGATCAAAACCCTTCAAGATTTTTCTACCAAGTCTTAAAAGTTTTTCATCTTTCAAAATATATTCCCTTATAATAAAATCCACTTTAGGTTGTTTTACAAAGTTAGGTAGGTTGACAACTATGGATTCATCATCTTCCTTATCAGAATCATCTATCCTAGCATCTCCCAAAGAATATAATACATTGCATCCCTCATTGTTTTGCCTTTTTAAGTTGGTTTTAATGTTACTAGGCAAGGTACCTACTGGGTAATTTGCTATGGCTTGGGCAAATTGACCTATTTAATTTTTTAGGTTTTTTATAGATGTAGCTTGGCTTTGGATGTTGGCATTGTTAGCTTGCATCAACTAGATCAACATGTCCTTAAAGGTAGGTTTCTTTTCTTAGAGTGGGTTACAGTTTGATGGATTGGTGCGATAATTATTGGTTTGGTTGTTGGTGGTTTAATGGTTTGGTTAGTTTTAAGAAAAGTTTGGGCGGTTTACCAGCCAAGATTGTAGGTATTGCTATAAAGATTGTTGCTTGGTTAGTTTTGTTGGATGTATTTAACTGGTTCTACCCTATATTGGCATCTTTCTAAGGAATGGGTCCTTTAAATATGTCACAGGATACAAAAAGACTTTGTACAACATTAACAGGGTTAGATTGTGTTTGATTTCTTAGGGCCTCGATATTTTTTTAAGGGTAGCCAATTGAGAGTTAGTGAAAGTAATAACATCAACTTTAAATAAACTAGCAAATTTTGTACCAACCTTTCTTTCCATGCTCCACTAGTAATTATTGGCAGCCATCTCTTCTATTAGCTCATTAGCCTTATCAAAAGTCTTGCTTATTATAGCCTCTCTAGCGACTGAATCTAAGGTGGTTCTCATGAGTGGTGTGAGACCATTGTAAAAGATCTAGATTTGGAGCCACTAGGGTAAACCATGATGTAGGTATTTTCTTAGCAACTCCTTAAATCATTCCTATCCATCATATAAAGCTTCACCATCAACTTGGAGAAAAGTCATAATCTTATTCCTTACCTTTACTGTTTTTGTTGGTGGGAAAAATTTTGCTAAGAATTTTTTAACCAAATCATCCCAGGTTATAATTAAGCCTAGTGGTAAAAAAGACAACCAAGTTTTCACCTTGTTCTTGAGAGAAAAAGGAAACAATCTTGTCTTATAGCCTCATCAAAAACACCATTGTAATGAAAAGTGTCATATAATTCATGAAAATTAGAAAGATAGAGGTTTAGATCATCACTTAGTAGTCCTCTAAATTGCACAGAAGTTTAGACCATCTGTATAATCGAAGGCTTTATCTCAAAGTTATTGGCATGAATAGCTATCCTTCAGATGGATGGTTGAAAACCATCTACATTAGGAACTGCATAGTCCCTTAAAGTTTTGTGCCCTTCATTATTTACATTCGCCATTAGAGTAGGTAATGGTCGTGTTGATTGTGCTTTTTTTCTTCTTCTAAAGGTTCACTTTATCTCTTGATCAATTAGAGCTAAGTCTACACTTTTAAATATGCACATGCAAACAAAAAAAGATAAAAAGAACCAAAGTAAAAGAAAATAAACAAAAAGAAAAAGGTTTAGATTATAGGAGCTTAGGAATTCTATATTGATATTGCGAATACTGTTATGATCCCTAATAACGGTGCCAAAAACTTGATTGTTATTTTTTTATAGAGTCTGCAACCGCATAGATTAAATGCCATAAGCATTTAATTAAATCATCCAACCTATATTAGGAGGCTACCCTTTCACCTATCTAGGAATAGTATTATAAAGACCACAACCAATTGCCACCATGACATTAACAATCCTTTTAGCATATTGTTGGTGTCGAGTTAGTTGAGGAAATCAAAGACTTGAAATCACAAGACTAAACATTGATTGCATGTAAAGGATAAAAGTGTATTTGGCGTTTGTGCTCCAAACTCAAGTTAATACTTAAAAGAGAGAAAAAGAAAAGAAACTTAGAGAGAGAAGGTGGTGATTTGCTTGCCCATACCTAGAATAAGAATGGGTACTTATACCTAAAAAGAGAAGTTTCTAGACTTAGGTGATGTGAGCTTTAGAAATGGGATCTAGGGTTAGAGTCAACTCAATCTGACATGGCAAGTGGAAATCCAATAGGTGGATGACAAGCCAGCCTGTCCACATGCATTCAGGTGGTCTTACAAAACTAGTCAAGCTAATGTGGCTTTGATAGTTTAGGTTTACCTAACACACCAGCTCAACCTAAATGTTCAAAATGTCTTCTATTGAAGAATAAGTTGCTCTTATGCTATAAAAAATTGTTTTACCCTTTTGACCAGAGAATGCCTTAACATTCTATCCCCCTCACGAGCAGTTTGATAGTTTAGACAAGGTTTAGGTTCAAGTGTCTATTCTGACTTAAGCGTGGTCAAGACGATGTTTGAGCTATGGCCTTTGAGTGGTCTCTCGACATGTTCTAATGGCATTCATAATCCAACAGATGTGGTCATTAGTTAGAATTTCTTTTGATCTGTTGCTTTAATCCATTTGAATTTAAACTATAGCTAAAAAGTTTGTGATTGTTCGATTTGATGATCTTTTGTTTATCCTAGTTTTATTTACTGTAATAGGTCTAAAGTGATACTTGGATATTTATTGAAAAAGGTTTTTTATTTATTTGAATCAACATTAATTGAAAAGAAAATTTTTGACAGGTTACTAAAATTTTGGGCAATTCTTTAAATTTGAATGAGGAAGTTGAAAGGTCATCTTCAATTTTTATAATATGACATGGCTCGATCTGAGTCGTTTGTTTGATTTGCGTTTTGCTTATATAAACCTTGGCTGGAGCTTTCATTTTTCACTTGTCTTATGCTTTTTTGCTTTCATTTTGATTGAGCGTTCTATCCCAAGCTTTCTTTGTTGATCTCTTTTTTACCTTCTTAATCACTTCAATACATTTCACTAACTTTTTAATTATGTCATCTGGTTCAAAATTGTCTAATTTTAGGGTAAAAGTTAGGAAAGATCAAGTTAGCTAGGAAAGGGTATAGGTTCCTTTAGATGATGAGGTTCTTTCTGTTATCGCAGGAAGAGATTTTAGTCAAGCTGTTTTTTGGCTAAACCCAATGTATGAGGCAGCACAAAAGCAATTAGAGGAAAATGCCTGAGCTCGAGGGGAGAAAGTTACCCAAAGCTTAAAAGAACTATTAGATGTTATAGATGCCGATATTGATAATCCTATTTTCTCAATCGACTCGGATAGTTTAACTCCTTTCTCTAGTCTTTTTTTTACTTGCCTTAGCCCTTTATGCTTTTGTTATTTTCTGTTCAGCCCTCTTTTCTAGTTAGCTTTCTATACTAGCCCATTCCTTAATGATTCTCACTAGTGATTAACTCTCTATAAGCCCGATCTCAAACTTAGATTTAGGATCTATGTCAGACTCTAAATCCCCAAATTCTGATTCATTATCATTTTTGTCTGATGTTGTGGAGTTATCTGGCCCTGAATAAGTTAGGTGACCTAATTAGTCTATAGTTATTGAGCACACTAGCGAGGAAACCTTTAGGACTTAGTAGGTTCAAGGATTTAAGCAGACCACTGAGCTCGAGAAAGTTGAGGAGAAAAGTGATGATGGGGAAGCAGTGGATCTTGCTAATGATATTGTTTCATTCATCCTTTTTTATACTTCTTGTGGCCTCGATACTAATCCTAAAAAGGTGATGAAAAGCTTAAAGGGTCGAGATACCCCTGAAAAAGCCCCAATCTATGCTCAGTTCTCCATATTGTTGCTTTAAAAGATAAGTTTGACCTTCTTGATGAAGATTATGAGGTAAACATGCCAAAATTAGAGAATAAGGTGATTGATCTAGTAGAGTTTTATATGTTATACATCTTCTAGAGTCTATTATGGCTAGTCTTAGGTTTCTTTTACATTCTTTTTATAATTCATCTTTTACTTGCATATAATTTTACTATCACTCAGCTCACCTCTAATTTTTTTAAGTATAGAGTAGATTTCATCATTCTTTGTAAAAAGTTACATTTGGTTCCCTTAGGGTTGTAAACGAACCAAACATGAACAAACAAATTTATGTCTATGGTTTGTTTGTTTATTTTTAAATGTGCTCGGGCTTGGTTAGTGTTCGATAAGAAAATTGCTCAATTCGTTCAAGCTCAATTCATTTAAATGCTAAGTTATTTGTGTTTAGTTCAATTAAGTTAAATGAGCTTATTCGTGAATATTAAACGAACAAGTTCACAAACATATATAAATGAACATATTCATAAACAATTAACAAATATAACCAAATAAATTTAAACAAACAAACTCTAAACAAACATAAACGACCCCAAATGAACATAAACAAACCTTGAAATAGAATAAGGATAAAGAATAAAAATGTAATTTTATTAGTATTATTATAAACAAATAGCAAATGAACAGTAAATGAACAATAAAATAACAAGCTTTAAACAAACTTTAAATGAGCTTGTTCACAAACATAAACGAACCAAATAGACCTTTGTTCATGAAAGGTTTGTTTAATAAACAAACATAAAAATACTGTAGACACCCAATTTGGTCCAAGCCCAAATCAATTGGGCCTAGTCCAAATGGGTGATATGGGTTCATTTTTTAATTTAATTTAATTTTTAATTTTATTATTTTTCATTATTATTATTATTATTATTATTATTATTATTTATCTATTAATACTTTTTATTTATCTAATTATTTTCTTTTAGTTATCTATTAATATATATATATCTATTATTTTTTTATTTTTATCTTTTTTTCCTTAATTAATTTTCGGTAAAGATTAGGATTAAGATCAGAAATTGGAATGAATTTGACCGTAATTTGGAAGCTGGCAGAGTTGGGATTGGATTCAAAGATTGAATCCAAATCCCAGAGGGAATTTAAATTGATTAGAAACTCTTCGGATCAATCCCTATAAATAGGTGTTGAAATAGAACCTAAGGGGAGATAGACGACAGAAAAGAAAGAGAGGTGAAACAGAAGCAAAAATAGTATTTAGAGGTAGTTTAGAATTTTTAAGAGATTTTTAGGAATTTTTTTGGTGAATTGTTTTTTGAAAAATTTCTAAAATTTCCAAATTTCGGCCACATTTTCCTGTAAAATTTGAAGTTTCTGGCGTGATTTTCCAGATTTTGACGTTATTTTCCAGAATCTGATGGAAATTCAATCGGATTCTGGGTTGTGTTCTTCGAGTTGAGAGAAGGAGAAAGCTGAGGGAAAGAGAGAGAGGGAAGGGAGGTAGTCTGCGGAAGAAACAGAAGTTGGAGCCTTTTGTAGTGCTAAAAAACAACATCGTTTTACACTTAAGAAAGCCCCAGGATTTGCGCGTTCCCATTTAGGCGACTCGACCCGTAGCACCAACTTGCTTCTGACCTAGGTTCGACCCGTGCCTCAGCCGACCTTTTCAGTCGAGCCGAGCCACCAAGCCGTGTCATCCGAGCCGTGATTCCTGTCTTGAACCGAGCCATTTCTCAATCGAGTTGAGCCGTTCCAAAAGTTTTTATTTATTTATTACTATTATTTATTATTATTATTATTATTTATTGATTATATTAGAATTATTTAGTATTCCTTATTTTATTTTATTATTTTATTTTTTTTAAATGCGTTTCTTTAAATAAAATTTCAAAAAAAAAATATTTTTGAGGAAAAGTTGAAAGTATCAATTTTCTTTAAAAATAAGTTTTCTAACAAAATTTTTTGAGGAAAAGTTGAAAGTATCAATTTTCTTTGAAAATAAGTTTTCTAAAAGATATTTTCGATGACAAGTTGAAAGTATCAATTTTTTTTGAAAATAATTTTCTAAAAAATATTTTTGAGGAAAAGTTGAAAGTATCAATTTTTCTTAAAAATAAATTGTTTAAAAAAATGTTTTTGAAAAAAATTTGAAAGTGTCAAATTTTCTTGAAATTAAAGTTTCAAAAAAAATATTTTAGAGAAAAGTTGGAAGTACCAATTTTCTTTAAAAAAAAACATTTTCAGGAAAAGTTGAAAGTATCAATTTTCCTTATATAAAAGCAATGAGTTTTTGAAGAGAAAATGATTTATATCTAAAGCTAAATCATTATTTTTTTTTCATTTTATTTTTTTTCTTTTTGAATTTTTTTTAATGTTAAATAATCCGACGATAGAGCCACTGCAAGTGAAACAGTAGTATCCTTGCATACTCTTGAGGTGATGGAATTTTTTCAATTTTTTGCTAAAGTATTAAAGTCAATTGAAAATAATTTCTAATAATTAATTACTTGGAAAATTTTGTAAGGCTTATTGGATAACACAAAATTAAGCTGGTACCATTTTTCGATGAGTGTTATGAGGGTGCTACAACATTCCTCACACATAACCGTACTCCCGAACCCTATTCTGGTTAGTAGACCTAAACCCATTCTTTTAGGGACCCTTAAGCTTAGGTGTTCCTTAAAAGGATAGATTTATTAGGTGGCCAATCGCACCTAAACAAAAAAGATTGATGGCAACTCCTTAAGTCAATGTCTAGCGATAGTCCCCAAATCTAGACGTTATAATAGTTTGACGACTCCGCTGGAGACGTCTGAGAGTCAGGCCAGCAAATAAATTTGTGTTATCTAAAAGCCTAATAAAATTGAACCTTTTGTATAGATTTTTTTTATTCATTCACGTTTATTTACTTTATTAATTATATCATTCATATGCATGTGCATAACATGAGCTCCATACCCGAATTCCGTCCCTCTAGGAGGGAGTAAAGTACCTATTGCTTTCGTGAAGTTTAATGCCTTCGCAGTGGCTAACGAAATACTCCCACTCAAATTGAACATTTTTCGCTTGTAGCTTGTAATAGGTGAGGATTAAGGTGCCTTACTAGTCTGTGATGGACAATGATGTAAGGAGCAATTTGGGAACCTTTAGACTTTAACCTCAAACCACATATAGTGAACCTTAGATAGAGCCATCATTCTTCCCTTTTAGAATTGACCAAAAGCACAGGGTTCATTCCTTTTATTCTGTGTGATGTTTTAATTTACTTAGTTATTTATTTATTCTTTTTTTTTTGGCATACTAACCTTTTCTCTCATTCTTTTGCATTGGTTCATGTTCATATCATAAAGTTGCATAAAGAACACTTGCTTGAAAGATAATCTTCAACAAAAAATTTTTCATGGACTCCACAAAACGATTAGCTTGCTCTTCATCTGTATTAGCTCCTTGTGAGCTACCCAATAAAGTAAAAATCCAATTAGAAAAGATGCAACTAAAGATGGGGGATTGTTTACCAATCGGCTATAATTCTACCCTGTCTCAAGAAACATCTATCCTTCTCAAACAAAATAATCTAGAAGAATTGGTTGATATATGGAAGAAAATGAGCCCAGCTATACAAGAGAAGTTTTGCCAGAAACACGGGCATATAGCTCATTTTCTCGTAGTAGTTATCGATGATCAACTAATCAGAGCTGCAGCATAATTCTAGGATCCTGCATACAAGTGTTTCATCTTTAATGAAGTTGATATGACACCAACCATCAAATAATATTTGACTTTGTTGGGTTTGCACCTCAAGGCTCTTGATAAGATATATGTCAAAAAACATAAGTTAGGATTTCATAAGGATTTGGCTCGACTCATAGGGATAGACAAAAAACTTATGGATTCTCATACAAAGAAGAAATAAGAACAGGTTTGCCTACCTTGAAAGTTTTTTCATGAGTTTTTAGTGCAACATGCCAACAAAGAATGGGGACTAGATGTATTTGCCTTATCTATATACGGAATGGTGATATTTTCAAAGATTTTAGGTTATATTGAAATAGCAGTGGTTGACTTCTTCGAAAGTGTGACCAATGATTGTAACCCTTCAACGGTAATATTAGCAGAGACTATCAGATCTTTGAGTTACTATCGTCAGAATGGAGGGCTTTTTATGGGCTGCATACAGTTATTATACTTATGGATGAAAAGCCAGTTCGAATAGAGAAAAAGTGCTTTCTTGAAGCTTTATGTCTGTAATTGAGCTCGATCAAAGAATTCTATGAAAGTGGGTGGTCAGAACAAAAGTCTAAAAAGGAATGGATAGCTTTCCTACAAAAATTGACCAATGCCAAAGTAAGATGGTTGGTCTCGTGGATAAATCATGAACCTATGTTGTATCAGTGTGGAAAAAATACTGTGATCCCACTTTTGGGTTTATAGGGAATAACAAGTTATGCACACTTCTAGTGAGAAGGCAATTTGGGGTAGAACAGTTCATTCCTATGACACATGGGCTTCATCAGTTAAATTTCTCTTACAGTGAGCCAAAAGCATTTCAGAGGATGAATGAGATGATTAAAGCATGAAAAACCCCCAAAGAGTGAGTCATGGATCGTTCACTGATAAGGTCACCTTGGATACTTGGTTTGGATAGCAAAACGAAGATAGAAAATGGTATTCACTTATGAAAGCTCTCAACCACCAATAAGAGAAAAGCTTGAAGAGATACCATCAGAATTGGAGCTTGCGACAAAGGAATTTGAATTTGAAAAAGATAAGTTAAAGCAAGAAATTCAGAAACTTCAAGAAGAAAAGGATCAATGAAAGAAAGGGTCGAAAAGCATGAACTCAAAGTTTGCAAGATTGCTAGGAAGCGTGACATAGCTATCCAAGACTTACCAGAGTTACACCATGAACATAAGAGGTTGTGTGTGAGGGTACAAGCCAAAGAGATAACAATTGTTAAGCTAACTAAAAAGAATATGCTGAATTGGAAAAAGAAAGTACCTAAGTACAAACATAGAATAACATGTTGAATAGCTACCTAAGCAGGTTGAGACAAAAGTTGAATGAATAAGACGACCATATTACTGCATTGGTTAGAAAGCATAGAGAGTTATCATACTAAGCCTGGTGTGGTAAAAAAGAGAACTTAGGAAGAGAAAAGTACATTGAGCACCTAACGACCCAAATTTGTAAAAGGGTATGCAAGGCAAGAGAAATGATAGAAAAGGCAGAGGCATTAAAATAAGTGGTGGCCCTAGTAAGAGAATATGGACAATGTCTCCTAAACTTTATCGAGGAAGCCAAGGCCCAGTATGAGCAGATCAAATAATTTTATGGTTATAACTCTAGGATGATAAACTCAATGTAAATAAAAGTTCTTTGGAATAAATGAAATCTTTTAGTTAAGCACCGTCTTAAGGCAAATGTTCTTTGTATACATGCATTTTCATTCATTACATTCTCATTCATTACACTTAACAAAGTAACTATGAGATAGTCATATAAATCTACTAATTCTAAAAATTTGGTATTCAAGGTTCAAGGATAGCTCTATCCAGTAAGAACCCTGCCCACCGATATAACATAAGAGCCAAAGCTAAACAAATATAGCAAGAAAACTCTTACAGATTTGAAAAGCTGGAAAAAGCACAGGAAAAGATTAAGAATGAATTGAGTAAGATTCTAGATGCTCTCAATAAGCTAAACAAGGGAAAAGAAATAGAAGAAAATACAAGCCAACAAGGCCCCCTATCACAAAAAATGGCTGACCCTTTGTATCCTCTAAGTTTTGGTCAAAATAAGCCCAGCCCATACAGGATATTCTGCCATAACAGTTCACATATCCTGTATATCGAGAATACCATCAACTTCAAATCTTGGGCATTACCATAGCTATGTAAATCTTGTCTTTATTGAAAAGGCAGTAGAATCGATCAAGGTCTCGATCTAGATGACTTGAAAGAGAAGGAGAAAGAAAAAGCAAAGGTGGTGGAGTCTCAAAAAGATATAAAGATTAGTATGCTTAAACAAAGATTACAGGTTGTAGAAAGGTTTGGATTTTATGATTCTGTTGATGCTGTTAGGCTGTGCTTAGTCCCAAATGTAGTCATTCTACCAAAATTTAAAGTACCAAAATTTAAAAAATATGATGGTACGAAATGCCTAAAAACCTATATTACCATGAACTGTCAGAAAATGGTAGCTCGTGCGTATAATGAAAAACTATTAATGCCTGTTTTTTAATACAGCCTTACAGGCTCTGCTGTCAGGTGGTATGTCCAGCTAGACAGAACCCACATTCGTTCTTGGAGCAATATGGCTTATAATTTCATTAGTCAATATCGACATATTATGGATCTGGCTCCTAACCGTTTGTCTTTATAGAATCGAGAGAAAAAAGTAAATGAGTCTTTTAAGAAATACGCCCATAGATGAAAGGATGTAGCTTCTCAGGTACAATCTCCTCTAACTAAGAAAGAGACTGCAGTGCTGTTTGTCAACACTTTGAAATCTCCCTATTATGAAAAGATGATAGGGAATGCAACCAAAAATTTTACTAATATGGTAATTTTGAGAGAAATTATTAATAGTGCCATCAAGAATTGTAAGCTAGAATGAGGTGAAGCATCCACTAAAAAGGCCCCGAAGAAGAAAGAGACTAAAGCTCAAGCTGTGAGCTTTGATAAGCAACAATTCAGCAGTTATCAACCCTACCCATCACAAGGATACCCCTCATATTATCCTAATGTGAATAACACCTCTCCTTATCCATACCAACCTATCCCACAACCATCCTACCCTCAAACATATCAACCTTCCTTCAGAGCTCAGAATGCCACATACAGTCCTAACACTCAACCTACCTCGAGACCTCTGACTTGTCAGCCAACCCAATGGAAGGCTTTCAAGAGCAACGAACCACTCGTGAAAAGTCGATATTTGACCCAATCTCTTTGACCTGTACAAAGTTATATCGTGAGCTTTACAACAGTTATCTGATTACTCCTAGTAAATTAGAGCCACTCAAGCCACCTTACCCTAAGTGGTATGATCCTACAGCCCATTGTGACTATCATTATGGGATTGCTGGTCACTCCACTGAAAATTATACTGCTTTGAAACATAAAGTGCAATGAGTGATCAAGGATGAAATGATTAGTTTTGATACAAAAAGGGTAACTGCACCAAATGTTAGTGGCAATTCTTTACCTAATCACAATGTGAATGCTCTGAGTAATGAACATGAGTGCTATTTGAAAAGAAAAATGGTAGATATTAAGACACCTTTCAATCAGCTATTTGATGTTTTACGAAAAGCTAACATGATACAACTAGTAAGTTTGCACAGCTATCATGGAATGTATATAGCAAGCACTAGTTGTAAATGTCATAATGGGACAGTTGGTCACCCTATTGAAACTTGTGAGTAATTTTTTCAAAAAGTACAAAAATTTTTGGATTCATGCCAGCTGAAAGTCTATGAAGAGGGAGAAGTTTCAAAAAATGTTAAGTATCCATGACTAGCAAGCATGCAAAATTATTTTCAAAGCCGGTGACAATTCATTGTGGTAACAAGCCAAAGTCAGTCCTAGATAAACGCATTCTTCTATTGATAATTTTTAAAGTTTCGACTCCCTTTTATATAAGGATGATAAAGCTATACCCTAAAAATATGGTTGTGATAAAGTGGTTTAGAGGGCAATAAGAGAATGTCTCTAAGATTGACGCCTCTAATATAACTGGTGTATGGGGTATTACTCAAAGTGAAAGATGCTACACTCTAAAAATATTAGAGAAGGCTAGAAGAGAAAAGGCTAAGGTAGGAGAAAAATGGAACCTAAAGAGGATCATCCGAAGTCAGTGTTAGAAAAAAAGGCTTGTGAATTCCTAAAGTTAGTAAAACATAGTGAATATTCAGTTGTTGAACAGTTGAACAAAATGTCAGCACGAATCTCATTATTATCACTGCTATTAAATTCGAAACCACATCAAAATGCCTTGCTGAAAGTATTGAACCAAGCATATGTGGCACATAATGTATCTGTTGAATATGTGAATCACCTAGCTAGAAATTTAGTCATGCTAAATTATATTTCATTCAGTGATGATGAGATTCCCCCACAGGGAAAAGAAAGTACTAAGGCTTTGTATATCACAGTCAAATGCAATAGCCATATCATGGCTAAAGTTCTTATTGATAATGGCTCCGCTATCAATGTCATGCCTATGTCAACTTTGGCAAGACTACCTATCGACTACTCTCATGTGAAAGACAGTCAAATGATAATACGAGCTTTTGATGGGACCAAAAAGAAAGTCTTGAGAGATATCGAGATGTCCTTACAAATTGGGCCATGCACTTTTAATATGAAATTTCAAGTAATGGATATCTCTCTGTCTTATAGCTGTCTACTATGAAAACCATGGATTCACATAGCAAGGGTTGTTCCTTCTACTTTTTATTAAAAAAGTAAGTTTAATATAAAAGGCCAGTTAGTGGTAGTGTTTTAGGAGGAAGACATGCTAGTGACCTAACCTTTGAATGCCTCATATGTGGAAGCTGCCGAGGAAGTGGAGGAGTGTTCCTATCAATCTTTTGAACTAGTCAACTCTGTGGGTGAAAGATTTAAAATCAATCTTTTTCAAAGGCTGGTATCCAGGAATAGGACTGGGTAAAAACTTATAGGGAATAAAGGAACCCCTAATAGTGGTAGATAATAGTGAAAGGCTAGGCCTAGGTTATAAAGTAGTAGAATGGGAAATCAAGAAAAGGCCAGCAAGAAAAATAGCAAGACTAATGATTATCCCACACTTGTATGAAACTTTCAGACCTGGAGGATTCATGTACCTAGATACAAGAAAAAATATGAAAAAAGCTTTTGCCTAGTTAACCATCCATGCTATTAAAGATGAAGTGAAACTTGATCAAGAAGGGTGGGTCCACTTTTGTTCACCAGATTATGAACCGAACAATTAGAGTGCCATTAAAATGCCTTTGACCTTTGAAACTAATTCAATGTAATTATACATCCCAATAGTTATTGCCCAAGGCATTGGGGTGGTCTTTCTTATTTAGGTTATTTATCTTTTATTATTCTACAAAGATTAGAAATGATGCATTTTCATTCATTTCTTCTTATGTCTTCATTATTGCCATTTTTCCAAACATATCTTGCCAACATATCCCATTTTATTCGATTTTATGTCCTCAAATGAACATGAAGATAATTATGATAACAATCAAGAGGTTCATTTTGAGAATTCAATTAACACTGATGAACTTAACAATAAAGAGAATTCTATGGAATATGTTATGCCTCTGGACCTAATGAGATTGATTGAATAAGAAAATAAGCCAATTAAGCCTCATCAAGAGATCAAGGAAGAGGTGAAAAAATAGTTTGATGTAGGTTTTCTACAAGTGGCTAAGTATCCAGAGTGGGTAGCTAATACAGTACTAGTTTTTAAGAAAAATGAAAAGGTATGAATGTGTGTAGACTATCGTGATTTGAATAGGGCTAGCCCAAAGGATAACTTTTTTTTACCTCACATTGACACACCAGTAGATAACACGGCTAGACATTCAATTTTGTCTTTTATGGATTGGTTCTCAGGGTATAATCAGATAAAAATAGTTGTAGATGATATGAAAAAGACTACTTTCATGACTATGTGAGGAACCTTTTGTTACAAAGTCATGTTTTTTGGGTTAAAGAATGCTGGCGCAACATACCAAAAGGCCATGGTGACGTTCTTTCATGACATGATGCACAAACAGATTGAGGTGTATGTAGACGATATGATTGCAAAATCTCGAGAAGGCGAAGATGTCACCAATTTCAAAAAGCTATTTGAGAGGTTGAAAAGATTCCAACTTAAGTTAAACCCAGCCAAGTGCACTTTTGGGGTAAAGTCAGAGAATTTACTAGGCTTTGTGGTCAGTGAAAGAGGGATTGAAGTTGATCCAAACAAGATATAGGCCATTCAAAATTTGTCACCTCCGAGTACACCAAAGAAAGTTTGAGATTTTTTGGAAAGATTGAATTACATTTCTTAGTTCATCTCTCAGCTCACCTATAAATGTGATCCCATATTTAAGCTTCTCCGCAAGAATAATCCTGGAGAATAGAATGAGGAATGCCAAGTGATTTTTGATAAAATTAAGTAATACTTATCAAATCCTTCAGTGTTGGTGCCACATGTTTTAGGGAAACCCTTAATTCTATACTGAACAGTGTGTAAGAATTTAATGGGATGTGTGCTAGGATAACAAGATGAGTCTAGCCTAAAGGAGAAAGCTATTTACTATATGAGTAAAACGTTTTACAGAATATGAATCCAAGTATTTCTCATTAAAGAAAATGTGTTGTGTATTAGCATGGACTGCCAAAAGACTCAGACAGTATATACTCTATCATACCACATGGCTCATAGCAAAACTGGATCTAATTAAATACATCTTCGAGAAACCTTCTTTATCTAAAAAAATTACTAGATGATAAGTAATGCTTTCGAAATATGATATTATATATATAAGCCAAAAGGCAATAAAGGGAGTGCTATAGCTAAGTTCCTTGTAGATCGTGCTATTAAAGAATATGAACCAATGAGATTGGAATTCTCTGATGAAGATCTAATGACTATTTTCCAACTGGAGAAGAAGAAACATGAAGAAAAGTATTGGAAAATGTATTTTGATAGAGCTACCAATGCCTTGGGGCTGAAATTGGAGTAATTTTAATCTTTTCAGAAAGACGATACTATCATGTAACAACAAGGTTAAATTTTAATTGCACAAATAACATCATTGAATATGAGGCATGTGTCATGGGTTTACAAGCTGCTATAGATAGAAGAGTGAAAGCATTAAAAGTATTTGGGGACTCAACTCTAGTTATATATCAATTGAAAGGAGAATGAGAGATGAGAGATTCAAAACTCGTTCTATATCATAAGTATATTTTATAGTTGATAAAGTAGTTTGAAGATATCTAGTTTGACCATTTACCTCGATAGGAGAATCTGATTGTCGATGCCTTTGCTACTCTGGGCTGTAATGATTCGAATTAATGACAATACTGACATTCAGCCCATCAGGCTAGATGTTAAGGATATGCCAGCTCATTGTTCAAATGTAGAAAAATAAGAGGATGGAAAGCCCTGTTATTATGATATCTTACAGTATATTAAGGATCAGTAATACCCAGTTCAAATAATAGAGAACGATAAAATGGTCATCCGAGGATTAACTATGAGCTTTTTCCTGGATGGGGATGTTCTGTACAAAAGAAACCGTGATCAAGTATTACTGAAATGCGTAAGTAAGGTTGAAACAAGAAAAATCATTAAAGAGGTGTATAATGGAATATGTGGGGCACATGCTAGTGGACATATGATGACAAGATAGATCATGAGAGTAGGGTACTATTGGTTGACAATGGAGAATGATTGCATTGACTATGTTCATAAATGCTATAAATATCAGATATATATTGATAAGATCCATGCTCCATCATCTGCTTTACATGTTTTGGCACCACCTTGGTAATTCTCAATGTGGGGCATGGATGTCTGCTCTTATCACCCAAAGGTTTCTAAAGGGCATAGGTTTATTTTTGTGACGATAGACTACTTCATGAAATGGGTGAAAACAGCATCATTTGGGAGTGTGACACGGTCTATGATCTGTAAGTTCATAAAAAGAGAAATTATTTATAGATCCAAACTTTCAAAAAGAATCATTTCAGATAATATCAAGAATCTAAATAGTAGAATGATGCAAGAAATATATGCCTAGTACAAGATCAAGCATCATAATTCGATGCCATACCATCAGAAAATGAATGGGGCAATTGAGACAGCTAACAAGAACATAAAAAGAATTCTTGAAAAGATGATCGAGACTTATAAAGATTGGCATGAGAAGTTACCATTTGCACTGCATGCATATCGAACGTTAGTGTGCACCTCTACTGGGGCAATCCCATTTTCTTTGGTTTATGGGATGGAAGTTGTACTACCAGTGAAAGTGGAGATCCCATTCTTAAAGGTTCTAAAAGAAGTTGCATTGGAAGAAGCTGAATAGACTCAAGAAAGCTATGAACAATTAAATTTCATAGAAAAAAAGAGATTGACTACATTGTGTCATGGTCAACTATATCAAAGAAGAATGATAAAGGCTCATGATAAAAAAGTTTGACCTCATTGCTTTCGAGAAGAAGAGTTGGTCTTGAAAAGAATCCTCCCAACCTAGCACGATAATAGAGGAAAATGGACTCTGAATTGGGAAGGGTCGTATGTGATAAAACAGGCTTTCTCAGGTGGAGCACTGATATTGACTGAGATGGATGGAATGATTTGCCCTATCCTATAAATTCTGATGCTATGAAGAAATACTATGCTTAAAAGAAAAAAGGTAAAAAAATAAAAACAAAAAAAGGAAAAAAATGAAAAAGGATGATTCAAGGCGAAAACCCTAAAAGGGCGATTTGAATCACAGGGGGTTTATCTAAGTTGAAAAATTGAAAATGTAGCTTAGATAAGGAGAATACAGCATCAAATCTAAAAATTCATTAGCCGAAAGGCTAGCAAATTCAGAATAGTTCTAGGTTGTTAAGTGTATCAGATGATTGGGTTTTCAAAAGAACCTTGAGATGTGTTATCATGATTGTCCGATTGTTCATATTTGGGCATTGTCTCCTTATGCCTATTTTTGTAATTCTTTCTTGGCCAACATTTTTGCTAATAAAAGACATTCTACTTCACTCTTTGTGTGCCTTTTTTGTTGACTGTTTCCTAATCATTCTTATTCTTTTCTCATTAATACCTTGCAACGAAAGAAATGTGTGAATATATTCTTACTTTTTGATATTGAAATAATGATCGATAAATAAATAATAACATGAATGATTATTACATTACATTGGAAAGGTCAAGAGTGATAAAGGCAAATTTGAGATGTTCAGTTCTTGATAAGGACATTGAATTTGGAAAGAGATTGCCTGCAGAAAGGATACTAGAATTAAATGAAAGAGATGATTAAGAGTTACACTGACTTGGTCTTTGAAGAATCAAAGGTCGAGGCCCAAGAAAAGAGCTTGAGAAACTTGAGTACCACAATTGAATAGGAATTAATTAGCCAACATTTGCATAGCATGCATTGAATTTTGCACACATTGCATAGCATATACTACATTCAAGAAAATATAGTGCATCAATTCAAGAAGCAGGATATTCCAAAATCCCACATAGAGAAGACAGATGTGAAGACATTTTCAAATTTGAGAAAAAGCTTGTTAAGTAAATTTCTAATCCTTAAAGTAGATTATCTCTCGGTATCAGGATTGATTCATAAGACCTTTGGGCATAATCTCTTGAAACTCTTTCAAACATGATTTTTAACTTCTTTGGACATGATTGTCAAGGAGCATTTACTTTCAAAGTTGTGATGCCTCTGTTTAGAGGAGCAATTTACTTTTCCAAAGTTGTGGTGCCTTTATTTAGAGGAACAATTTATTTTTCAAAAGTCGTGGTTGCCTCTGTTTATAGGAGCAATTTATTGTTCCCAAAGTCACTGAGCCTCTGATTAGAAAAGCTTTTTTTATTTTCTTTCAAGTCATTAAGCTTCTGATTAGAGGAGTTTTATTTATTTTCAAAAGTCGTTGAGCCTCTTATTAGGCGAGCCTTCTATTTTTCAAAGTCGTTAAACCTCTGTTTAGAGGAGCTTTATTTATTTTTCAAAGTCGTTGAGCCTATGATTAAAGGAGCCATTCATTTTCCAAAGTCATTGAGCCTCTTATTAAAGGAGCCATTTATTTCTCAAAGCCATTGAGCCTCTGCTTAGAGAAGCTTTGATCAAAATTTTAACAAAAGAAAATAAAACAAAAAAAAAATAAAAAAAAGCAAAAAGTGTCGAGTTGACTCTTTAATGGGTGTCTACATCTTTGCATAATTCGTAATTCCTGTTTCACAGAAATTGAGCAAAGAGGGGCAGCTATAGACACCTAATTTAATCCAGGCCCGGATCAATTGGGCTCGGTCCAAATGGGTGATATGGGTTCATTTTTTAATTTAATTTAATTTAATTTTTTATTTTATTATTTTTCATTATTATGATTATTATTATAATAATAATAATTATTATTATTATTATTATTATTTATCTATTAATACTTTTTGTTTATCTAATTATTTTCTTTTAGTTATCTATTAATATATCTATCTATTATTTTTAATTTTTTATCTTTTTTTCCTTGATTAATTTTTTGTAGAGATTAGGATTAGGATTAAAGATTGGAATGAATTTGGTCGTGATTTGGGAGCTGGCAGAGTTGGGATTAGAATCAAAGATTGAATCCAAATCGTAAAGGGAATTTGGATTGATTAGAAACTCTTCTAATCAATCCTTATAAATAGGTGTTGAAACAGAACCCAAGGAGAGACGAGAATAGAAAAGAAAGAGAAGTGAAACAAAAGCAAAAATAGTATTTAGAGGCAGTTTAGAAAATTTAGGAGATTTTTAGGAATTATTTTCGTAATTTTTTTCTAGAAAATTTCCGAAATTTTTAGATTCCGACCATATTTTTTGGCGAAATTTGAAGTTTTCGGCATGATTTTCCAGATTTCGGTGTTATTTTTCAAAATTCGATGGAAATTCAATCAGATTCTGGGTTGTGTTCTTCGGGTAGAGAGAAGGAGGAGAAAGCTGAGGGGAAGAAAGAGAAGGAAATAAGGTAGTCTGCGGAAAAAATAGAAGTTGGAGCTTTTTATATTACCGAAAAATGACATCATTTTACCCTTAAGAAAGCCCTAGGACCCACGCGTTCCCATTCGGGTGACCCAACTCATAGCACCAACCCGCTTTTCACCCAGGTTTGACCTACGCCTCAGCCTAGCCAAGCCACCAAGCCGCGTCATCCAAGCCGTGATTTTTGTCTTAAGCCGAGTCGTTTTCCAACCAAGCTAAGCCGTTCCAAAGGTTTTTTTTCTTATTTATTATTATTATTATTTCTTTTATTATTATTATTATTATTATTATTATTATTATTATTATTATTATTATTATTTGTTAATTAGATTAGAATTATTTAGCACTCTTTATTTTATTTTTATTTTTATTTTATTTTATTTTAAAATGATTTTCTTTAAATAAAATTCCAAAAAAATATATTTTTGAGAAAAAGTTGAAAATATCAATTTTCCTTGAAAATAAGTTTTCTAAAAGATATTTTCGAAAAAAAGTTGAAAGTATCAATTTTCTTTGAAAATAATTTTCTAAAAAATATTTTTGAGGAAAAATTGAAAGTGTCAATTTTTCTTAAAAATAAATTGTTTAAAAAAATTGTTTTTGAAGAAAAGTTGAAAGTATCAATTTTTCTCGAAATTAAAGTTTCAAAAAAAATATTTTGAGGAAAAGTTGGAAGTACCAATTTTCCTTTAAAAAAAAAATATTTTAAAGAAAAGTTGAAAGTATCAATTTTTCTTAAAATAGAAACTCAAATTTTGATGACAAGTTAAAAGTATCAATTTTCTTTGTACAAAAGCAATGAGTTTTTGAAAAGAAAATGATTTATATATAAAGCTGAATCATTATTTTTTTTTCATTTTATTTTTTTTTCTTTTTGAATTTTCTTTAATATTAAATAATCCGACGATATAACTTCTGCAAGTGAAACAGTAGTATATTTGCATACTCTTGAGGTGAGGAAATTTTCTCAATTTTTTGCTAAAAGTATTAGAGTCAATTGAGAATAATTTCTAATAATCAATTACTTGGTAAATTTTTAAAGCTTATTAAACAACACAAAATTAAGCTGGTACCATCTTTCGATGGGTGTTATGAGGGTGCTACAACCTTCCTCACATATAATCGTACTTTCGAACCCTGTTCTGGTTAGTAAACCTAAACTTATTCTTTTAGGAACCCTTAGGCTTATGTGTTCCTTAAAATGATAGATCCCTTAGGTGGCTAATTGCACCTAAACAAAAAAGATTGGTGGCGACTCCCTAAGTTAATGTCTAGCGATATATCTTCGGATCTAGACCTTATGACAAATGCTATTCTAGATCATTTGTTAAGCTTAATAAACAAAAAGAAATCGAATACATTCACAAATAGTTCATCAAAAGCTCTGTTAGTTTACACCTTTTGATTCCTCTCATAAGTTTTTTTAAGGAAATTTTTACCATAAAAAATCATCCCTATTAGAAGAGTTGGTACTATGTAACAACTCTTCCTTCTAATAAGATCTTTGCTAACTATCCAAGTTGTATAAAGACCTGGAAATTCCTTTTTTTTTGTATTTGAAAGGTTGACTAGGTTTGATAAATTAATAACTCTCCAAGTTTATTTAAGAAAGCTAGCACAGGTCTTTTGACCAATGATAAGCTTAGAGCCCATGATATAATAAATGATTTTCTTAAGAATAGAAAATTAGTAGTAAATATATATGATCTAACCTACCTTAATGTTCTTAAAAAGATTAAATTTAGGGGTAAATTCTTTGTCTAACCCTAACCTTTTGTTATATCCGTTATTAGTTAAAGTTTTCTAACTCTTAAATCATTTTTTTGTTAAATAAATGGTAGGCGAAAAGACTTCTAGTTTTAGCAAGGTTAGGTTTACTCAACCAGCTACTAAAGGAAAAAGGAAAGGAAAAGTCCCACAATCCTATGGTCAAAGTCATAGCATAGGTATTAAGATTGAAGATCAGCCATCTTAGCAATCATAAACTAGGTGTAAAAACCCTGCAGTGATGGAGAAGTTAAAAGAGAAACTAATGGCTATTGAAAAGTTACAAAAAAGATTAAAGGTTGAGACCTCATTGTGCTCCGCTCGAGGTCTAGCCTGCTAAAGGTAAATACTCTGTGACCCAGGAGTTTGACGTTGTGAAGAGTGTTTTTGATGACCTTGAGGTGGTTAAGAAGATTACTCATCATACAATCATAAGAAAAGGTATGTTGTAGGTTAGTTTTTGTGGTAGGGTTCTTAGGTTAAGTTTTTTTTTAATATATAAGCTTGATTTTTTTTTTCAAATTTTGATTGACTCCCCAAATCTTTGTCTTAGAACATGGGCCAAATATTGGTGCATACTTGCAGGGTCCTAACTTACATTGCTTGGGGCTAGGTTGAGCTCAATACGAAAAACTACACCAAAGATATTAGCAACTTTATGGATGGGATGAGAAAACTCAAGGCCTCTAATGTCAAGTATCAAAAGACCAATGCTGAACTCGATAAGAAGGCTGAAAACCTGCCCCAGCAACTCAAAGACATGTCTTTATAGAAGGCCACAGCTAATTCTTTTATTGACTATATTAAGCTTAAGCTAAATGCTACTTTGGCCAAAGTAGATTGCTTAATAAAGGAGCTTTAAACATCTAAAAAGATCAAATAGAATGCCATGGGGAATTTCCTCAAACTTGAGGATTATTATAATAGGCAAACTAAGTTTGTTCGAGAGCAAGCGTTTAAGTTGTTTGATCTTGCCTTGGAAGAGGTTAAGTTTATTTACCCTGACCTTGACATTTTCATGATTGATATTAATCATTTGAGGACCGAGCAAGGTGTTGTTGAAGAGAGGGATCAAAATGGAAAATAGTAGCAACAAGGTGAAGGTGATATAGAGATAGACTAGGTTGCTACTGTAGTTATTATTGAAGAGGGAGCTAAGGTAAATCTTAATGAAAATCAACCTCAGGTTCAAGCTGAAAACCAATAAGCTACTAAAAAATGGGCTTGATTTGCCCTTTAATAATTTTCAAGATTTATTTTGTTTGTCTATTTTTGTTTTTTTAATCTATGTAATTTTTATTATTAATAAAATTTTAATTTCTTCTTATGTTTCACATTTACTCTTTCTTTGAGCTTGGTATTAAGTGATCTACTACAGAAATCAACCTCCCAACCTAGCCCAAAAGGCTTGTATGATTTTTTCTTAAAATTAGATAAGGATTAGGTTAGCTATATCCTTAGATCAAACCATTATTATTGAGAATAGTTATAAAAAATTTAGAATGGGTATTTGTAGAAGAACTAGCTCAGACTTTTAATCACCTCAAAATTTGAAATTGTAATATGTGGATTAGAAATACATGAACTAGCTTGGGCATGTAGTTTTTTTTTATATAATAGACTGTTAGATTGTTTACATTCCACGTCTTTAGGATGGAATTTCCATCCAAAATGTTGCAATCCATAAGTACAAGGATGATTTACTTCTTTAAATACATGATAACTGTTAAATTTATAGCTTTTTATAAGTCCAATTAGCTTTAAAATTCTAAAAATTTTCATAAATTTGGTGCTTGTATGTGTGAAATCTTGATTTTTATGTTTTGATCAATATAGATTTGAATGCCATACAACCCATGCAAAGATTTTGGAAAGTATTCAGCTATGACCAAGACTCAAGCCTAATTTGATTATACACTTAAAGGATATAGCTAAACCAAAAAAGTACAAGGAATGATCATGTATTATTCAACTAAAGAGGAATTGTAATTGCATGATGACTTTTTTTAATCTTAAAAGTGCTGGTACCTAAGTAAAACACATCAAGAAAGCTAAGGCTAGAGTTACTATACAATAAGGACTCATTGACTTTTAATCTGAAGAGTTTGAAATCAAGTAAACCAAATCAAGAAGAGTTGGTCTTAGAATTTACCGTAGTTGAAACTCTCATTGGGATGACAAGATAATGCTGACATGTTATAGACACCTAAGCATAGAAGAACAAATGGACTAATAAAGGAATCCCATTTGGCCAATACAAACTCCATCTCATTCTTGAAGTTTCCTATATTCGGCCAACCTCTTATCGAGTTCAAGATTACATTTTAATCTCTTCAAAGTTTAACCTAAAGTATGACTATTTAAATTTTATCCCCCCTTGACTAAACTTAATGCTATAAATAGACTAGGCCATTTCACTTGTAAAGCATCCCATCTCACTCTTCATCCCATCCTTTGTTCTCTTCTTTATTTTCTTGTCCTAATTTCAATTTTAATAATTTTCTTTGTTTCAGCTAGAGGGATAAACAAGTCATAGTTTTATTTTTCAAAGCTTTGTTTCAATACAAGCTTTTTTTTTTTACATGTT
This sequence comes from Durio zibethinus, assembly GCF_002303985.1. The sequence continues at coordinate 15,011,992 of NW_019167926.1, read as the reverse complement.
CATTCAAAATCTCTTTTCTTTATTTTCCAAGCATTTATTTACTTTACATAGCATTCGGTTATTCTTTTTTCAATCCATACATAATTTGGTTCTTTGCTTTCTTTTATTTTCTTGTATAATCGACTTGTCCTTTATAGCTACTAAGTTAGCATTCAATTATCACATTTTTAGCGACTTTTATTTTCGCTTTAAATCAATCAACCTTTCAATCTATTTAAATATAAAGTTTGAAGGAATCTCCTTTGCTTGTTGGTTTCACACCCATATCATAGTCCTCGTGGGAATGATACTCTATTCATTCACTATTATTACTTGGATGCAATTTGTGCACTTACAAGCTTAAAAAGCAACAATTAAGTTTTTGTCGTCGTTGTTAGGGATTATATCAATGCTAATATCAATAACACTTCTTTCTACTTTATAGTTTATAGTAACCTTTTTTTATTTTACTTGTTTTAATCAATTTTTTTTTGTTTGCATGTGTATTGAAGCATTGATTTAGCTTCACTTGACAAAAAATTGAAAAAACACGTAAGCAATTAAGACATGAGCATGCAACCAATCCAATCCCAATTTTGAATGCAATAAATGAAAGTCATATAACACTTACGAACTATGCCACCCCAAATCCTGAAGGATTCCAACCATCCATTTGAAGTCTAATAAAATAAGCGAACAACTTCGAGATCAAGCCTTCTATTATACAAATGATTCAAAATACAATGCAGTTTAGAAGACTATTAAATGATGATCCTAATTTTCATTTCTCTAATTTCTTTAAATCATGTGATATTTTCAAATATAATGGAGTTTCCAACGATGCAACTAAACTAAGGCATTTCCATTTTCTCTTAGGGATAAAGCGAAAAGTTGGTTGTCTACACTTCCCTCTAACTCCATTACAACATGGGACAATTTAGTCTAAAAATTTCTCGTCAAACTTTTCCCACCAACCATGACAACAAAGATGAGGAACGAGATGACAACCTTCCAACATTATAATGGTGAGACATTATATGATGCATGGGAGATATATAAAGAAATGTTGCGTAAGTGCTTGTACCATGGTCTACCATAATGCTTCAAATCCAAATCTTCTACAATGGGTTGTAACCATCAATAAAACAATTCAGTCACTGAAGGAGCCATCATGAAGAAGTCAATGGATGAGGCCTATGATTTGATTAAAGAAATTGGGAATCGAAATGAGGGTCTATAAGAAAGCTACTGAAGTATACGAGATTGTTACATTTACCTCTATTACATCCCAATTTGCAAGCCTAACCAAAAAGATAAATGTTCTAGGAATCTAGTCCCCATTACCTCTATCCAAGTGATTCAAAGCCTATTTGTAACTTGCGATATTTTTAAAGGCCCACATTTTTTAAATAAGTGCCAATTTAGGGTAAAATTCTGCAATATGCAAACCAAGCCAAACCTTCTTATAGCCCTTATAGCAGTTGAAAGAACTATCCTAACTTTTCTTGAAACCAAACCATAACAACCACCAAAACACCAACTAATAATCTAACTTCTGCCAAAACAATAATTCTCCCTAAGAAAAGAAGCCATGCCTTAAAGAAATGTTCTCACAACTTTTGCAAGCCTAAAACACCACAATCCAAAGCTAAGTTGCCTTCATTAAGAATTTAGAAATTTAAAGGGCCAAATAGCCAATACCTTAGCAAACCACCCTAAAAAGGAAGGCAAAGAGGTTTGCAATGCAATATATTCTTATAGAGAAGAAAGAACATACTTTTCAAATGATAAGGATGACTTAATGGATAAACCATTAGCAGTGAACTTGCCAAGTTTTACGGGAAAGCCTAAACAGGAGTACATAGATGAGAAGTTGACATAGAAGATTAAGAGTTCTTACAATTTGGAAGGGAAATTCTCAAAAGCTTGAACCCAATTGGAGAAATTCAATATGAAGTCTAAAAAGCTTTAGAGGACGATAATTCTGAAAAAATAAATAAGGATTTTGAAATTAAAGAAGACCCTGAGGAATAAAAGGTTTAACAGAAGGAACCATAAGAAAAGTTTGAGGAGGAAAATGTGAAAAAAGAAACTAAAATGGAAAATAAAAATCTATTACTAATTAAAAGAGCATTTTTGAAAAGTTTAGATCCAATTGTAAAAGTGTAAAAGAAAGATCTCGAAGTAAAAAGAATAAGATTGACTTTAAGGATGTCGACCCAAATGAAGACATTTGAAATAGCCCAGTCGACACTGAAGCCTAAATGGAGAGAACTACTCAAAGAGTTAAAGAAAGTTACACTTATTGATGAGTTTAACCCAGCACTTCAACAAATTTTTCCAAACAAGCTAGATGACTTAGTGACTTTTTGCACACCATTTTCTATTGGTCATTTATTTTTTAATGAAGCTTTATGTGATTTGAGGTCTAGTATTAATTTGGTGCCAATGAATGTTTTTATGCAGCCTAGAACTAGTGTATTGAGACCTACAAATTTTAGCATTAAAATTTTTGATTGATCCACAAAGAGGTTACAAGGAATTTTGGAGAATATGTTAGTAAAAGTGGGTAAATATACTTTCCTAATTGATTTTACTATTTGGATATGAAAGATAGTGAAGCTCCTATTCTATTAGGTAAACCCTTCTAATGACTTTTAGAGCTTTAATAAATGTTTATAATTTTGAGGTAACCTTAAGATTTAAGGAAAAAAGGATAACATTTAAAACTAGAGGTCAAGGCATTCTTAGGGATAACAAAGATGTTCAAAAATTATCCAACCTAAAAGATAAGAAAAAGGAAAAATCAATCCATAGAGAACCCCACTAAACCTAAAAAGGGAAAGATCAGTTAAAAGCCCAATTTCAAAAACTCCAAGAACCCATTTAGTAAGTCCCCAAGTTCTAACTCCAAGTAATTCAAAAAATCATTTCACTAGCTCAAGTTTAAAAAGCCCAATGTTGAAACCTAATCTAGTTTATGTTATCCCTACTAGGAGAGCAAGTCCACCTCCAACGGCTAAGTCAGTTTATTTAATTCTAGTTAAATGCAAACAACAAGGAAAAATCCCTCCAAAAGAGAAGTGGTAGTCTTAAACATTTAGGTATGGTCAAGCTTAATCGAAACTAGTGTTTCTCAAAACTAGCATTGCTTGGGAGGCAACCTAAGTTTTACAAGTTTTACATTTCTTAGTTATTTATTTTAATTTTGTTATTAAGATAGGCATGCTTTGATTTTGTTTATTTTTATGTTCTTTTTCCTAGGAATAAGGATGAACCAAAGGATGCCTAAAGAATAGTACACCATTCAACCTCAAAAGAAGACAAAGATAAGGGAGTATTAATTCCTTTTCTTTAATTACTTTAATGTTTCATTATGCAAATCAAATGTGGGGGAGGGAACTTTTTTATGCTAAAAATGTTTTTCAAAATTTTTTAAAGTATCCCTAAAACTTTGTTTTTAAACCAAGTTAACATATCTATAATCATGATAATGCTATCTTAATTAATTTTTTAATAATTCATTCATAAGTGACTTATGTATAATATTAGGACAATTAAGAGTGTAGTGAAACATGAAATGAAGTCTTAAATAGGTTTTTCTTTGGATTGTTGGTTTTCATGTCATATGCATTTTAATCTTGATCTTTGTTGTGCATAATTTTTTGTGAAAAGTCATATGGATATAAAGTTGCATAAAGATTTAAGGCATGAATATAACTTTAGAATTTATTTACTCAACCCTTGAGACAAAATTCTAGATTGGATCAAGAAATGATTTAAGTCATTCTTAGACCTTTTGAGCCTTTTCAAGCTCACCTATAAAAAAGTATCTTTAGTACATTTGAGCCCTTATATTTTCTTTTCTTTGTTGATTTACTCATATTAAAAAGTCCAAGGCCTTTTTATTAATTATCCATTTTTCTTACCCAAACAACATTGTGTAAGCATGTTAGGGACAAAATAATAGAATAAATTAAATTAAAGATGTAAGGAGGTGCAAGAAAGAAAAAAAAAAAAAGCAAAAAAGCCAAAATAAAAAAAAAAAAAAGCAAAAGCAAAAGCCAAAATGGCTATGAAAAAACATTTGGCTATCTAAAATAAAGATGCTTATCCTTGTAAAATCTCAAAAGTTCTCAAATCCAAAGTTTCAAAAGAAAGCAAAGCTTTTCTAGCCTAAAATATCATTTTTCCTATCTTAACCCAAGCTTTACATTACAAGCCTATAAAGACCTATTGATCTTGGGTCAAGTATATAAGTCTACATTAGTGAAAAAGGAATGAGGAAAGTAAAAACATGAAAATACTTTATCTTTAAGTTGATATGTGATGGCATATCTTACATACTTTTTGCTTAGATTGCATGCATAGATTAGAGATAGATTGATTCACATACATGAAAGTTACATCAAATTGAAAGCATATTTTTGAATAAATTTTATGTCTAATTATGTTCATAACTATCTTGACATTATATTATAGTTCATAATTGATGATTTGTGAGACTGTGACTTTAAGTGCATTTATTTTGATTGTTTAACATAGTTAATTTTAGGATTTTGCTTAAGGACAAGTAAAAAGCTAAGTGTGAGGGTGTGATGACTGTTAAATTTATAGCTTTTTATAATTCTATATAGCTTTAAAATTCTAAAAATTTTCATAAATTTGGTGCTTTTATGTATGAAATCTTGATTTTTTGGTTTTGATCAACATGGATTTGAATACCATGCAATTTATGCAAAGATGGTGGAAAGTATTTAGCCAAGACCAAAGCTCAAGCCGAATTCAGCCATCCACTTAAGGGATATAGTCAAACCAAAAAAGCTTAAAGAATGATTATGTATTATTTAGCCGAAGAGGAAATGTAATGGCATGATGACTTCTTTTAATATTAACATGAAGACTAAGGCTAGAATTATTGTGCAAAAAAGACTATTTGAATTTTAATCCAAAAGAGTTTGAAATCAAGTAAACTAAATCAAGAAGAGTTGGTCTTAAAATTTACCTTAGTTGAAACTTTCGTTGAGATGATAAAATAATACTGACATGGTAAAGACACCTAAGCATGGAAGAACAAATGGACCAATAAAGGAATCTCATTCGTCCTACACAAGTTTCATCTCATTCTTGAAGTTTCCCACATTCTGCCAACTTCTTATCAAGTTCAAGATTACATTTTAATCTCTTAAGAGTTTAAGCTAAAGTAGGACTATTTAGATTTTATCCCCCTTGGGCGAACCTAATGTTATAAAAAAACTAGGCCATCTCACTTGTAAAGCATGCCATCTCACCCACTTTCATTCTCCATCCCATTCTTTGTTATCTTCTTTCCTTCATTTTCTCTAGTTTAGGTTTTAATAATTTTCTTTATAATTCTCTTTTATTTTGGCTAGGGTGATAGACTGGCCATAGTTTTGTTTTCCAAAACTTTCTTTCAATACAAGTTTTTTACACTTTTATTCAATATCTCTTTTCTTTATTTTTTGAGCATTTATTTACTTTTCAAACCATTCGGTTATTCCCTTTTCAAGCCATACACAATTAAGTCCTTTGCTTTCTTTTATTTTCTTGTATAATCGACTTTCCTTTTATAGCTACCAATTAACAATTGGTTAGCTTGGTATTCGATTATCACATTTTTAACAACTTTTATTTCATTTTAAATCAATCAACCTTTCTATCTATTAAATATAAAATTTGAAAGAATCTCCTTTGGTACTTGGTTTCACACCTTAATCATAATTCTAATGGGAATGGTACTCTACTCATTTACTATTATTAGTAGGATGCAATCAGTATATTTGCAAGCTTTAAATATGGTCCTATTGCTATTTTGTATAATGCATGCAAGTGCACAGATCATAATCAAGTGATAAAGTGAGTGAGTAAGGCATCATCTAACAAAGATAATATAATTGAATTATTGGATGGAATTAAGTACCAAAGGTGATTGTTAGCTTATATATAGATAACAATCCAAGAAAGGATGAATTGGATTTTCCCTAAATTATTTCCTAAAAAAAATTTCAAACAAATTGAATGAAAATTTGAAATCAATAAAATCTTTTATGCAAATTTGATGAGATTAACAATAATAAAGAAAATTGAACCACATATAAACAACAATAAAAAATAAAAAATTAGGGATAGAAAAATCAAACTCAAAGATTTATAGCGTTTGACTCTCTCTAAAGGCATTTACATCCTCTCCCTTCAACTCACTTGCCTAGAAGTTCAATCTACAAATTGAAAAATCTTTTATAAGATACAATCCTTATCTTTTTAAGGTCAAGATACCAACCTCTACCTATTCATAGGATTTTACCCAATCCTTTACAAAGCTCTTAAGAGGATACCACACATCTTGCTCTCTAATCCTAAGAGCATACCACAACTCTTACTCTTTAATCCCCTTTTGAATACAAAGGCTTTTGCAAACTATGAAATACCTCTTAAAGGTTGAATGTTTGCCTAAATAAAAAACAAGAATGATAAATGAAGAACAAATATAATTTGAATATAATAACGGAAAGAATAAAGCTCTAATTTTATAATTCTTTGAATTCTTAAGAGAATGAATGTAAGGCTTGTTAGTGCTTGCTCTCTTACTTCACAAGTGAGTTAGAATACCCAATTTATAGAAGAAATGGGTTTGTAGATGTTGGAGAAGATTGGGAAATGAAAAAAAGCATATTCTTCTTTTTTTAAAATAGTCGTTAGAAGTTGTTCAAGGTGAAAGGATCAATTGGTTTTTGAATTTCACTCAAAATTTGACCATTACAGCAAAATCAATCATTCCTTTTTGGTGCTTGATTGATTGGTTTTTGCTAATATTGCATACAAGGTGATTTTGGATGAATAGTGCCATTGGTTGTCTTTTATTTTGCACTCTACTCACTAATTTGATCATATCTTAAGTTATACAACTCCAAATCAAGATCCGTTTATAGATTTAGAAACTAGACTTAAGGTTCTTTCTATCCATATAAAATTCATCATCTAATTCAATGTATAAAAATTATAATGAATTTTCAAAATTACCTTTTATGTAGTTGTTAGATAATTGCATAGTCTCTAGAAAAAGTTCAAAATCTTTTCTCAGAAAATTTGGATTTTGATTTTTTGATCCATTAGAAAGTAGACTTAAAGAACTTTTCATCCATATAAACTATTAAAACTTTGTAAATTAATATAAAAAAATTAAATAAATTCAATGTTAGAAAACTATGTTCTCACAAAACATCTTTCTCTAGTTAATCTATTTCTCAAAACCAATATTATCAAAATTGTATTGAGTCTAAGATGAATAAGTTCACTTTAAAAACAACAATTGGACTTTCATTTAAGCTCAAATAAATAAACCTTAAAGATAGATTTGGTTTAAGAAATATAAAAACATAAGGAAAGATTTTAAGCTTTATAAAAACATTTTCCAAATTAAATACTATTTTGGAAGACGTAATATTTATTTAGTACCAAAAATAATAAAACTTAAGAACATGTACTAAAAAAATTATTTTTAAAATCTTAATCAAGTTTATTTAACTTAATGTTTTATCATTTCAAAATAAGAATCAATTCAAGGCTAACAGTGATCAACTACAAGTGGATCTTGCCAATCTTGATGGGTGGTTCAACTAATCATGGTTATCAAGACCATATAGTTGCTTCATATTTAAATTGATTTTGATATAAATCTTACGACGGTCCATTTTCAATCTAAACTCTTATCCTTTACTCTTGTATAGTGTTCTTCTTGTATTTAAACTCTTCTAAGATTGATCAAAGAGTCATTGTCTTGTAAAATCTCTTTTTGGTCTAAAATAATTAGGAGTTCTTCTTCAAATATAAGTCTTCAATCTTTAATTGCATATAAAAGTCCTCTTGTAAATAGGATAACCAAATGTAAGTAAAAGTTCTAATACCATTAGGATTCCTTAATTTAAGTGAATTTAGGAAACCATATGTAAATGAGATTTGACTATTCTTATTCTAACATGGTCAAACAAGATAATGATTAGGCTTGTCCTAATCTTACATGGATCTTGCATGAATTTGCATGGAATTCATGTCCAAATATATAAAACTTAAAGATCAAGGAAACAAATATTAAAAGTACCAAATTCTATCAAATTTAAAAAATTTTGAACTAAAATACATGTAAAAAACTATATATTTTGCTGGTATTACACCTCCAAACTTAACTTTTTATTTGTTCCTAAACAAAACTCTTAAATTACCAATACTAAGAATTAAATCAAATACACACAAAGTTAAAATCTCACAAATCATCAATCATGCACTATGGCATAATATAAAGATAATTATAACAATAGTTAACAAGAAACTCATTCAAAAGTAAGCTTTCTATTTCATACAACTTTTACACATGTGAACTTAATCCATCTCTATTTTCTACATACAATCTAAGTTAAAAGAATGCAATATATGCCATCAAATATCAACTTAAAGATAGAATACACTTCATATGTTTATTTTTCTCATTCTTTCTCCACTAATGTTAGACTTACATACTTGACTCAAGATCAAAAGGTCTTTTAGGCTTGTAATTGTAAAGCTTAGGTCAAGCTAGGAAAAAAAAATTTTAAGCTCAAAACCCTTTTGCATACTTTCTTGAAATATTTTCTACTTCTGTTTTGAATTGAAAACTTTTGAAACTTTCCAAGGCTTGAGGCATCTTTATTTTAGCATTTTTTTTTCATAACCATTTTGGCTTTTATTTTCTGTTTTGTCAAGCTTTTCTTTTTTACTTTCTTCATTTTCTTACGCCATCCTTCCTTCCAAATTTATAGATTTGTTCTCATGATCTGTCCAAATTGTGCATAAGTAATTTTAGGTTAGTAAAAACAAATGAAATGGATAATTCAAAGAAAAAGCTTAGGCTTTATTGATGTGGCTAAATAACAACAAAGAAAAGGATATATATATATATATATAAAGGCTTAAAATCAAAAGTACTAAGGATGCATTATTAAGTGGGCTTGAAAAGGCTCAAACTGTCTAAAGATACCTAAATCATCTCTTAAATCAATTACAGTGTTAAGTAGGTAATTTCTAAAGTCATACTTATACTCTAAATTTCTATGCAACTTAATATCTTACATAACTTTTCTCAAAGACTTATGCATATCAAAAATCAAGACCAAAATGCACAATACATAAAAATCACACTTATCTGAAAAAAAATACTTAAGAAATCATCCCATGCTTCACTACATTTACAATTTTTCTTATATCATACTCAAGTCAATCTTGACTAACTTATGAAAACTCGTCTAAATTAACACCATCATGATTATAGCATGCTAGTTCGGTTTGAAAACAAAGGATATAGGAAAATTTTTGAAAATAAATTTAACTCAAAAGAAGTTATCTTTTCCACCACATTTAAATTGGACAATATTTCAAAACAAAACATTAAAGAACTAAGGGTAAAGGAAATCACTTCCCTATTTGGACATCCTTTTGTATCACTTCATGCTACAAAAATAACTCAAAAACAACAAAAAGATAAAAACGTGCCAATCCTAAAAACAAATAAAAAATAACAAAAAAAATGTAACACTTGAAAATGCAAAACTTGGGAATGTAAAACTTTGGTTGCCTCTCAAGTAATGCTAGTTTTGGTTAAGGTTGACCATTATTAGAATCTAAATTTACCTCATTCCTTCAAGTGAAAGTTTTTTTTGTTGCATTCACCTGTAAGGTATCACATAAATAGAATTAGCTCTATAAGGTGTACTAACTCTCTTTATAGGTATAATATAAGCTAGATTTGGATTCAATACGGGGACATTTGGCTTAGGGTTAAAGAGATTGGTTTTGGGCTTGCAAGGGCTAAGGCTTAGTGGGCTGGTTGAATAAGGTTACATCATTGGATTTAGGGGTTGAAAAACTAAGTTTAACTCCTTAACATTAGGTTTCTCCTTGACCCTGGTCACAACTTGCACATCTTTATCATCTCTAAAAACACCATATCTTTCAATTACAATTTGTATCCTTTTGTCCTTAAATTTTAAAGTCAAATCATAGTTGAACACATCATTTAAAGTTTTAGATGTTATAAGGAAAGGTCTACCTAAAAGCAAGAAGGCTTCATTATCTTCTATATCCAAAATAACAAAATCCACAATAAAGGTATATTTACCAACTTTCACAAAGATATTCTTCAATATTTCTTATGGTTTCTTAACAGATTCATTAGCAAATTTAATGCTAAATGTTGGAGGTTTCAATGCACCATATCCTAGTTGCATAAAAACATTAATAGGCATTAAGTTTATACTATAACTATGATCACAAAGAATTTTATCAAATCGTAAATGACCAATAACACAAGATATAGAAAAACTCCCAAGTTCATTTTATTTAGTTAGAAGAAATTATCAAAGTGCAAGGCGACAATCATCAATAAATGTGACATTTTTTAACTCCTTTAGTAGCTCTTTTGATGTTGGCTTTGGCGTTGGTTATGCTACTTCAAATGTTTGCCTTTGCATTGACATCCTTGGAGTCATCCTTATCATTTTCACTTTTCAATCTTCCTCATGCACTTTTTTTTTCCTTTTCAAGTCGTATACTTTCAAGAGGTGCTCATCTAACTTGACTTAGCATTTTCATCTCCATAGTCAAATTCTCCTCAAAGTATTCCTTAAGGTCTTTTTCATATTCTTTAGGATCTTTTTCTGTTTCAAAATTTTCATCCATCTCTATATTTGGTTCAACACTTTTAAGAGCTTCTAAAGCCATGTGATCAAAGCTATCCATAACTTACCTATCAAATCTCAATAACTCCTCATCATCTATCACTGATTCCTTCCTAATGAAATCCACCTTGAGTTGCTTAATAACGCTAGGCAAGTTAACTACTATGGGCTATCTATAAAGTCATAATCATTGAATAGTATATACCTTCCTCACTATAGGGGTATATGACATTGCATGCTTTTTTACCTTTTTTTTTTGTTAGCTCGATATTACTAGGCAAGGTTCCTATGGGTCGATTGGCTATGGCTTGAGCTAGTTGACCTACTTGGGTATCAAGTTTCTTAATTGATATAGCTTGGCTTTGAATGGTTGCATTATTGGATTGCATCATTTGGGTCAACATCTCTTCAAAACTTGTTTTTTTTCTTAAGGTCAATTATATAATGGTGGGTGTGAGTTTGTATTTTGGGTGGTGGTTTAATGATCGGGTTGGTTCCAAGAAAAGTTTGGTTGGTTTCTCTAGCCTGGGTTGTAAATGTTGATATATAGGTTATAGGTAGGCTTGGATTGTTAGGCATATTAGACTGTTTCTATTCTAAATTGGCATCTATCAATAGCATGTGGTCCTTCACAAATTTCACTGGTAATAAAGGGGCTTTGAATAGGTTGGATAGAGGCGGTTTGGAATGGAGTTCCTAGGGCATCTATTTTTTTTGTCAAACTAACTAGCTATGAGATAATAGATGTAAAAGTGTAAAGCTCATAAACACTAATATATTTCTTATCTACCTTGCGTTTCATACCCCATTAGTAGTTGTTGGCCATCATTTCTTCAATCAACTCATGCACCTCTTTTGTACTTTTACTCATTATGGCTCCTCTAACAGCCGAGTCAAGTGTAGTTTTCATGGATGGTGTCAATCCATTGTAAAAAATCTGAATTTGCAACCATTGTTGGACACTATGATGTGGCAAATTTCTTAATAACTCTTTAAATCTCTCCCAAGTATCATATAGATTCTCATCATCAAATTGTATGAAAGTTGTTATTTTGTTCCTCGATTTAGCCATCTTGGCGGGTGGAAAATTTTAGAAAGAAACTTTTGTATGAAATCATCCCATTTTGTTATTAATTCAGATGGTAAAGAAGACAACCAACTCTTTGCTTGTCATTGAGAGAAATGGGAAAAAAATCTTAGTTGAATTACATCATAAAAAACACCATTATATTTAAATGTATCACATAATTTAAGAAAGTTAGATGAATGGAGACTCGAATCATCATTTGGTAACTCTCCAAACTATGCAGAAGTTTGGACCATTTGAATAATCGAAGGCTTTAGCTCAAAGTTGTTTGCTTGGATCTCTAGCCTTCATATGGATGATTGAAATCCATCCACATTAGGAACAACATAGTCCCTGAACTTTCTTTCTCCTGTATTGTTTGCATTCACCATTTGGATTGGTGCTAATGGTGTTGTTTACTCACTTTTCAAACGCTTAAGAGTTTTTTCAATTTCCTTATCAAGTGGAGCTAGATCAACAATTTTAGGTTCATACATACAAATAAATGAAAGATCAAAACAATTTAAACAAATAGAAAAAAAGTGTTTAAATTAAAAGAAAGTAGAAAACCCTTATTGATATTGATTTTTGGACATCAATATAATCCCTTGCAATGGCACCAAAAACTTGATTGCTACTTTATATAATGCCTACAAATACATAGATCGTAATCAAGTAATAGAGTAAATGAGTATAGTATCATCCCATAAGGATTATATAATTGAATTGTTTAGTGGAATTAAATACCAAAGGTGATCAACTACAAGACTTATATCTAAACTAATGAAATATTTGAATTGATTGCAAAGAAAACAATAAAACAAAGCAATTGTGTAGAAATCAATTTTGTAGGCCAAGATCTACTTATCCAACTGTCACTTAGATTCTCAACTATGGCCGTAGGAGAATTGAAAGCTTAGAAAGAAAAGAAAGATTAATTTAGAAAAAAAAAAGAAAGATTAAGTGTTTAGCCAAAAGTATGAAAGCTTGCATAAAAGAAAGAAATAAATCAAGATTGCATAAAATGGAAACTTAAAATGAAAGCTTGAATGTAAATCAATCGCTCTAGATTAGAAAGGATTGCTTAAAAGAAACTTGAATAACCGTAACTAAAAACAAGATAGTTAAAACCAAAACATAAAAAGAAAAGATTACTTGTATAAAAATAGATCTTGAAGAAAAGAATGCTTTGATTTGGAAAAGAATTACACAAGAACTTAGTTATGGCTAATCTGTCATCTTAACCAAATTACAAAAAAATTTGAAAAAAAAAAAAACTAAAGAACTAAAGAAGAAAATAATGGAATAGGATTAGATTTTTTGAGTTACAAGAGAGCTTCTTTATTTATATATGGGTTCGACTAGGATGGGGATTAAGGTTACAAAGTCCTAGTTATTTTGAACTCTAAGGGATTAGTTCTATCTTAATCTTGTAAAATCATGGTCAAATGTAACTTCTTCATTCTTGGAGTGCCTTGGCTAAATGGGACATCTTGGGTTGTATCTTGATCATTTATGTGGCATATACTTTTGATCTTGCAATCTTAATGGGTGATTTGGCTAAGTGTGGTTATCAAGACAATGTAGTTGCTTCATATTTAAACTCTTAAGATAAATCTTACAAGGGTACATCTTTAATCTAAACTCTTATCTTTTACTTTTGTGAAGTGTTCTTCTTGCACTTAAACTCTTCAAAGATTGATCAAATAGTCCTTATCTTGTAAAATTGTTCATTGGCCAAAAACAAGTAGTTCTTTTTTAAATATAACTCTTCAATCTTCAATTGCATATAAAAGTCCTTTTGTAAATAGGATAATCAAATGTATGTAGAAGTTCTAGTGCCATTAAGATTTCTTTATCCAATTGAATTTAGGAAACCAAATGCAAATGAGATTCAACTATTCTTCTTCTAACATGGCCAAACAAGACAATGATTAGACTTATCCTAATCTTGTAAGGATCTTGCAAGAATTTGCATAGAATTCATGTCCAAATACATAAAACCTAAAGATCAAGAAAACAAACATTAAAGGCACCAAATTCTATCAAATTTTAAAAATTTTGAAGTAAGAAAAACTTATAAAATACTATATATTTTACTGCTATCATGTCCTTCTCAGTTTGTGTCATTTTCCACCTTGGTTGTCTATTCATAAAGCTTTAACTTTCCTAAATACCAAGTCCCTAATTCGTATCTCTTTTCATTAAACCTTCTTTGTTATTTTAGTTGAAACTTTCTATTAATGCACAGGTATTCTTGTCAGGGCTACATCTCTTTGCTCTTCAGTTAAGTTTAGGTTAGCTCTCAAAGCTTTTTCATTTCCTTTGCCACTATTTAGTTCAACATAAAAGCTCAACAAACCTATCTCTACTGGAACCATGACCTCAGTCTCAAAGGCCAAGTTAAAAAGAGTTTTTTTTTATTAGGACTTTTTATGGTAGTTTTTAGTGCCCATAGCACTTTAAGAAACTCCTTAACTTATTTCTCCTTGCATCAGCTAGCCTATTCTTTAAAGCTTCAGATATGATTTTGTTGACTGCCTTGGCCTGACCATTCGATTGTGGGTGAGCTACCAAGGTAAACCTTAGGTCAATGCTAAGGTTAAAACACCATTATTTGAATTTGGCATTATCAAACGATTTTCCATTATCTTTATTGTAGACCAAGGTAACCCAAATCAACATTTAACTTGGATTTCTACGTGTTAGCCAGTGTTTTAGCTTTTAACCACTTAGTAACATAAATAATCTGAGTATATCCATTCCCTATTGCATAAAAGGCTATGAACTTGTTATTAGAGTCAACTTGGTTAAGGGTAAATGTTGAATATAAGCAAACCTTTAAAATTTTTTGCATTCCTGATTATGTTGGTTGCATCTTTCCTAATGATCAACCAATAATATCCTTGTCTTAGTATTTTATAAGCTAAAAGACTAGGTTTGATGTGGCTTCCACAAATTCCTTCATGAATTTCTATGAAAATGTAGTTTGCCTCTTCTTCATCCATACACCTTAAACATAGCAAATTGAATGATCTTCTATATAGCTTTTCATTGATGAAAACATACCGAGGTGCTTTTCTAATTAACACCTTTGCTTGGATTTTATCTTCAAGCAACCTTCTCGATGTTAGATATGTCTAGATTATAGTCATTATGATTTTTTTCCTCTTCAATTTGTTTGACCTGTTTTTCATTTGTGCTTTTCTTAAATAAATCTTTAATTAGCATATTGATCAAGCTATCTAACATGATCTCATATACCAATTTGGATAATGAGTCACTATGATTCCTTCTCCTCCTCAATTTGTCTAACCTATTTTTCATTTGTGTTTTTCTCAAATAAATCTTTAATTAGCATATTGGTCAAGCTATCTAACATGATCTTATATGCCAATTTGAATAAGGAGTCAACTAAATTATTTTTTAACCTTGGGACCTTCTTTATTCGACCTTTTGAAACATGGGCAAAAGGTTCCTTACTTTCTCTAAATATTTCCTCATTCCTTTTTCCCTAGTCCTAAACTTTTCATTCACTTGTCCTACCATCAATTATGAATCACTATATATGAGAAAATTCTCTACATTTAGGTCGATAGCTACTTTTAAGCTAGCAATCAGTGCTTCATATTCTATTTCATTGTTTGAATATTTGAATCAAAACTTCAAGGCAAATTATAGTTGTACATTTTAAAGGTTGACCAAGATCAACCTAGCTCTAGTTTTTCATTTGTAGCCAACCCGCCTACATATAGTTTTCAACCCTTCATTTGTTTAGTCATAGGTTAAGGTAGATTCTTTAACAGGTTCGTTCGAGGTGCATTCAACAACAAAGTTTGTCAACACTTGTGATTAATTTGAGTGCTGACCTTGGTAGTATATATAGGTCAAACTCACTAAGTTCTACCATCCATTTGATCAATCATCCTAAGAGCTCAGGTTTTTGTAAGATTTGCCTAAGTGGTTGGTCATTTAGCATGCTTATAGTATGAAACTAAAAGTATAGTCTTCACTATCTAGCAGATGCTATAATTGCGTAAGCTAGTTTTTTTTTTTTGTGGTAGTTAAGTTCAACTCTTTTCAAAACTTTGTTAACAAAATAGATCGATCTCTGTTTACCCTCTTTTTCTTGAACTAGTACCGAATTAATGGCTTAATTGGTCATAGCTATGTAAAGCTACAATGGTTCATTGGGCCTAGACTTTGACAATATTAAAGGGAAGAAAAGAATTCCTTGAGCTCTTTAAAGGCTTGTTGACATATCGATGTCATTAGAAGTTTGAGATATTTTTAAATATTTTGAGAAATAGTAAGCACCAATCTATCGACCTAGACATGAACCTACTAAGGTTTGTTATTCTCTTTGTCAACCTTTACACCTATTTTACTAAAGTTGGTGTCTTCGTATCTCGTATAACTCAAATTTTCTCTCAATTGGCCTTTATATCCTTCTCATTTATCATGTGCCCTAAAAACTTACCCAAGATAACTCCACAAACACATTTGCTTGAATTGAGCTTTATACTGTACTTCCCCAAAGTATTGAACATTTCTCCAAGTTTTTTAGGTGTCCACCCTAGCTCTTACTTTTAACTATCATATCGTCTATGTATATCTCCATTTTTTGGCCAATCTAGTCACTAAATATTTTATTAATCAATCTTTGGTAGGTCACTTCTAAGTTTTTCATTCCAAACAACATCACTTTGTACCAGTACAATCCATTATCAGTCACAAAAGCTATATTTTTTTTATATTCTTTCAGCATTTTTATATAATTTTTGAAGTATACATCCATAAAACTAAGGAGGTTGTGCTCAAGCTTTCATCAACTAGGTAATCTATGCTCAGTAGATAAAAGCTATCATTTAGGCATCCTTATTCAAGTTAGTAAAGTCAATACACATTCTTCACTTTCCATTATGTTTTTTTCACCATTGCTACTATCAATTTAGGATAATAAGCTTCTTTGATGAATCCAGCATTTAGTGTTGACCTCTTCTTTTATTTTTTTACCTTTTAAAGGGCAAAACTTTTTTTTTATCAAACTGACTTCATATTCAGATCGGTGTTCAATTTGTGTCATTATTGATAGCTCTATAGTAATCTAGGCATGTTTGATCGGGTCCAAACAAAGAGATAGACATTATTTTTAAGCAATAGTAATAATTCTTTTTTTTGGGTTGAGCTTAGCTCCAATTTGCATACATTTTTTTTAATTGTTTTCATAAAATGGCACTAGTATGGATCTTTCATCAATTCAAGTTTGGTAAAAATAGTTTTGGGCCTTTGTTTAATCAATGATTTTTTTTTGTTTGCTCAGGTTAGGATTGGTTCCTATGAAAAAGACAATTCTTGATATGAATTTGCTTATTAGTTTGCTTATTCAAATGGTATAAATAGATTCATTAAAATGCTAAGCTTAAGCTCTACTAAAAAAAATTTTTTTTTTAATTCAAAGTATAATGTTCACGATATCAGCTTAGTTCTAGCTTAAGAGATTGATTTCAAAACATTTTTTTTACAATATTTTCAAGCTTAAAAGTTTGCTTTCAGCCTTAGCTCTTAAAAAGCTAGTTTCAGTTATTCTTCTATTCTTAGTCGGTTGCAATCCTCTTACCATCTAATTGACTTCCTTCTATCATAATTCTAACTTTCATTTGTTCCTTGCCTTGCATTTTCTTGACACTTGCTAAGCTAGAAATTTGTTTCCCATTCTTTCCCCTTATGGTAGTAACTTAACATTGTCTTGTTGTAGATTGGTCTTCTCGAACCTCTCTTATCCCATTAAAAATAGGAAATTTAATTTCAAGCTAGAAAGTTAACCCCATAACTCTCATGATTAACTGACTTGACCTTCCTCGACTTAATTCCCAAGGTGATTGATAGCTTAATAGTACTTTTTACGAGCAAAATGTTCCATCTCAAAATTGATTAAGATGGTGGTGAATAGCGATTCCTGTTTTCACCATGGTGGAATAGTATAAGACATTGGTCAAACACCCATTATTAAAAAAAAAATCCTTTTCACCACATGATTGTATAGTACAACTTGTATGACAATGGCCTCATTATGGAGAAAATGGATTCCTTCCAAATCTTCCAAGTTAAATGAGATTAAATCATCGTTTGAATTTGTTTTGTTTATTGGTTATGGAACCAATAGCTATTATAATTTCCAAATTAAACATCTTTTTAGCTTATGCCAAAATCCCACCAATTATCACATTAATGGTTCCCATAATAAGTTGATTATCCATATCATTCCTTTGATCATTTCTCGATATTGCCTTAATCATCGCCACCTCTTTTGTCTTTTCAATTGCCTATTGGTTGCTCGTTTCTATCTTTTATCCCAAAATTGCCTTTATTCTGTCCCTATAATTTGGTATCCATAAACCTATTCAGTCGACCCTTTCTAATTTTGTTCTTTATCTCATTCATTAAATCAATACAATCTTCAATATTATGACCGTGATTTCTATGAAAAGTATATCTCTTGGTCAGATCTCTTGTGCTATTTTGTCTCAGTGGCTTAGGCCACCTGAGTTGAAAGTCTATGTCTATTTGCATCAGAATCTTCTTTCAAGAGGTATTCATTGTAATAGAGTTATCATATCTTCTATTCAAGCTCCTTGCGCTTGGGTACCCTTTAATAGATTTTTTCCCTTTTGAGAGATTGTCATTCTCTCTACCTTTTTTTGTCTAAAGTGGGGAATATCCTTCTCTCACTCAATTGCTTTTCGTTATAACTTTAGCATTAATGTATTTTTTTTTATTATCAAAAACAGGTCAACCAATATTTTAGGGAGTTTATAGAGAAATAAGTTTAAAAATATATTCCTTGTTATGGAACCCGTTTGCCAAGGTAGTCGCACTAGCAGTTTATTCTAAGTCCTTGGCTTAAAGAGTTTTAGCATTAAAACACATTACATATTATTTTAGTTATTCTCTATGTCATTGGTAAATGGACATCAGACTTAGAATAGTCTTCTTTATTTGGTGGCTATTGACAAAATGGGTAAAAAATAAGTGGTCGAGTTGTTTGAAGGTTGAAATTGACCTTGATTCTAGACTCATGTACTATGATCGAGTTGTTCCTTTGAGTTTAGTGGTGAAACCTTTACACATCAATGACTTATCGGCATCTTAGATCAGCATATTAGTCCTAAAAAGTTTAAGATTATCAAAGGGATCAATTATGCCAGCATAAGTTTCAATGGTTAGCATTTTGAATCCCTTAAGACGTAGAGCTTGATCAATGTCTTTAGTGAAAGAAAAAGTTTCTAAGAACTTGAGTTCATTATCAAAAGTTGAGATTTTGTTCGTGAGTTCTTTCTCTATAGCTTCCATCCAAACTTCCATATCTCTGTTGGTTTACAGTTTCAAAGTGGCTTATTTGGATTTCAAGGTGGGTTTTGTTCTAGTATTAGTTGGGTAATAGCTTTTCAGAGTTTCTTCTGAGGTTGATGAGCCGACCTCAACATCATTGCAGGCCAACTCCATTTTAGTTTTTGGGTTCCTTTGAGCAGTTGCTATTGGTTCCTTAGAGGTTTGAAAAGGTGAAAGATTTTGGATAAGCTTCTTGAGGAATTGGAGCTATTAGGTTAGAGCTTCAAATTGCTCCAAGCTTGGTGCAATCTAGATAGGTTGATTTGAGCTAGGATGGCTAAGCTAGGAATTAATTTTAGTTGCAACAATATTATCTCCCTCTTCTATGGCTCTCTTCTAAGGCAACATATTAAGCTCAGCTTAATGGAAAATTTCCCATGCCTAACACGTCAAAATGTTGGTGCCGAGCTGGCTTAAGAAGGCAAAGACTTGAAATCACAAGATCGAAGGTCAATTAGAACTAAAGGCCAAATGTATTTTGATACTTGTGCTTCGATACTCAAGTCAATGCTTGAAAAAGAGAGAAAAAAAAAGAAACTTAGAAGGAAAAGGTGGTGAATTGCTTTCCCATGCTTGGAATGAGATGAGGTTCTTATACTCGAAAGGAAGTTTCTAGATCTACGTGACCCGAGCTTTGAAAGTCGAGTCTAAAGCTGACAGGATTGACTCGATCTAACATGTCAGAGGGAAATATAATTGAGAGATGATAAGTCAGTTTATCCACATACGTTCAGATGGTCTTACAAAACAGACTGAGCTTACATGGATTTCGATAGTTCAAGTTTGACTAACACATCAACTCAATCTAAATGTTCAAAATGCCTCCTGTTAAAAAATAGTCACTCTCATGCTACAAAATACTATTTTACCCTTTTAACCATTGAATACCCCTACCAAAAATGTTCTAGCATCATGACTAACATTATTAATTGCAATATCATGCTTATCCATTAAAGAATAATCATTCTCGTATAAATTATCATTATGAATTTTGAAAATATTCTGCTACTATTATGGTACCATTGATTATGATTGGTTTACTTTGATCGTTATTGATTGTCACGTCAGCAATACTTTAAATCACAATTTTAGCAAATTTAACATATGACAAGTCAATCAGACGTGTCTTTAGCATGAGACATAAAAGGTAGTATCGGACTAAACAGGAGCCATATTCTCAACTTCCCTCAATCCTTTCATGTTCCCTCTTTCTCCCACTCTTTTTTCCTACCTTTTTCTTATATTTGGCTGACCTGAGATTCAAAAAGCGCCTTGGTGTACTACTTCTGGCTCCCCTGACTTTTCTCTTTGTCGCAAGCCACGTCAGCTGCCCAGCTAAGCTTCCAACAAACTCCTTATAAGTCACCAACCGGAAAGTTATATCAACAACTATAAAAGAAGTTGAAGTGGGAGCAGCCTAAAATAATTATTCTATTCATTCAAAGAGTAATTATATGATAGTACTATTGATCAAAACTCATTAAGTGCCTAATGTAT
Organism: Durio zibethinus; assembly: GCF_002303985.1. Next base: position 14,991,331 of record NW_019167926.1, on the reverse strand, counting down.
ATCACCTACAACATAAAATGTCGAAACAAAGATTTGAAAGAAGAAAACTCGTGCAACTAATAGTAATTGATACTAATGGAAAAGATGGGAATACTATTGTTGACGAAGAGAAGAGAGGACAACGTCTTGAAGTGAACTGTCTCTTTGCATGGCAGCCTTGAATTCATCGAATGTAACCTTTCCATCACTGTTTGCATCCATCCGATCAAATATTTCATCTAATTTTCCAGGTTCGGTGATATCCGGTGGAAGACAGTCATCGGGCAAAGCCTGATGATCATTGAAACCATTAATGTTATTTTATATTCAATGCAAATATTGTAAAACAATGCTAGCATTTTTTTTTTTTTAAGGAGAGGGAATTAATTGAGTTTACTCTAAGCATTGATGCTAGTTCTTCTTTGGTAATGCAACCAGATCGATCTGTGTCATACATCTGTTAGCCAAGCAAGCAGAAGGTTGGTGATGAGAAACAGAAGAGCAAAACATCTTAATGCTGTCAACCAGTTGAAAGAATAACGAAAAAATTAATTAAGAAAAGTGGACCTCGAAGCACAAGTGGAGAGCATCATCTCCTTTTGAATTTCTGAGGGTGGAAAATCCACAAACAATTTCCCTCATGTCCACAGTTCCATCACGATTGCTGTCGAATAGGTCAAAGATACGGGTAGCCAATGGGAGTAGTGATGACATTTTCATTGCTTTTAGCACCTCTTCAAATTCAGCTAAAGTAGCATTGTCACCTTTAGCACATCTGCATGTTACCATGAGAATTAATGTTATATATATTCCCTACATAAATTTTAATCAAAGGATTTAATGTAAATTTGATCCTACAAAGTTTCCAATCAATATAAAAACAAGGAAAACAAAGTTAAGTATTCCTGCCAATTGCAAACAATTTATGATAACAAAAATAGACAATTAATTAGAATTAATAAAATTTATTTTAATCCGATCTTATCTAATTAAATTTAATTAAAAAAATTAAAAATCTAAACTTGTTCAATTTGAATTGAAATAACTTTAGTCTGAATTAATAGGAATCTGAAATTATCCGAATCTTAAGAGACCTGAAAGATTAATATATCATAATCGGATTTTAAATTAAATTGATTTTATTTTCAAACTCAATAATTTTAAAACTTCAGTGTTAAATCAAAAAATTCAAACCGATGATTTAAATTTAAAATGAACCAAACTCGAAATGACCCAAGTGATTAAACCCAAACTGAATCTACCCACCCCCAATTGCCACCTCTACAACTAAGAGAACCGAAAAACCTGTTTATGTGCCATATATAGTAACTTCATATTGGAGAAAAGTTGAAAAAAAGTTGGGTTTGAATACTCACATTTTCTTAAAATTTGTCTTAAGGTTGTCAATTTCCTCCTTTGTAAGGTCATGGGAACCAAGCAAAGTCCTCAACTTCTTTGTCCTCAGTAAAACCTTGCTGCTCAACACACTAGCTATTGCTGCAGCACGTAGTTTACGGCGTGCATTAAAACTTTGAAGTCTTGAAACAACCTCAGCATCTATTTGTTCCTGTTTGGCTGAATCCCCAATCACCCATGGATGAGCCAGAAGCTGTTTCAAGTTATATATACTCTTCTGTTAAATTAAAGTTAAAAAAAAAAAATCAATGAATTACAAATTGTTGTTTTCAGAGATCATATATAAATATATATACTTGTTCAGCACTTGGTCTTCTGTCAGGGTCAACTTGCAACAGATTAGAAATCAAATGCTTTGCTGATGAGGAAATGTTTTTCCAAGTCCTCTCATCGAAATTATATTCTCCCTGTGAAGAGATCCATATTTCTTTTTCATGTAATCAAGTGAAAAAACTGAATAATAATGTGTATTAAAAAGGAATGAAAATAATTGACATACAGCCATTATCATCTGTTGTTTTTGCCTATTTGATTGAGCAAAAAATGGTGGATACCTACAACATAAAACAAGGAGATGGAACGACAATTTGAGAGTGAATACATAAAGTCAAATATATATATGATAAATATGTTAGCATGGCAATGGCAGAGATATGAGTTCATAGCAATATGAAAAATCATGAAGGCTGTCCAGGAAACCAGAGATATATATGAGCTTATAGCAATATGAAAATTTTAAAAATTTTAAAATATCTAACTTGAACATAATGATTCTTCATAAACTATCAATTTAAACACAACACGATAATATATATAAAAATGATACAAAAATACATGAAAAAAATACAATTTAAAACTTTAACAAAAATTATATATGAATTTGACAAAACCCAAAAAATATATTTTTTTATTTGATCTGTTAATAAGAATTATGTCATGACAATTTACCACGTATTAAACATTAACATATAAATCTAATTACTCATTAGTAACTATTTTCTAACTATCCTTGTGTCACACTGGGATAAATGTAAATATATATAGAGAGTAAAAAATTGATAATTAAACTATAGCAGGTCAAAATTCTTTGAGAAATATGGAAAAAATGGGGACATACCCGGAGAGTAAGATATATAAGATGACTCCCAAAGACCACATATCAGCCTTGGAAGTGATTTTGCCTTGAGAAAGAGCTTCTGGTGACACATAATCTATAGAACCAAATAACCCAACAACTGGATCAGTAAACTCTTCCACTGAACTCAATCCGAAGTCCATGATCTTCAATGTCGAATCCTCACTTTTGTTTAAGAAAAGGCAATTCTCAGGCTTCAGATCCCTATGGACAATGTTGGCCTTGTGAAGTGCTGCTAATCCTTGTGCAATCTGTCTAACCACAGCTGCAGCTCCAGCCTCTGAGTACCTTTCTTGAGCCACAATCCGATCAAACAACTCCCCTCCTGAACATAGTTCTAAGACCAAGTGAACCCCACTTTGATCCTCATAGACATCGTAGAGATCAATCACATTTGGATGGGGTGAAACATTTTCCACAATCTTTCTCATAACCAAAATCTCATTTGTCAACAAAGCATCCGAGATTGAAATCTGATTCCATTTTGAAAATTCCATCGAAGCTATGGTTTTCCCAGTACCAACTCGAGGTGGACGTGGGAAATTTCCTGATGGGGTTGAAGCTGAAGCACCACTGCCAAACCTTTTTAGTGTTTTGACGGCAACTTGATGACTACTTTTCTCATCTCCATTTGTTTTCTTGATTCCCCTCCTCACAACTGAGAATCCTCCTCTTCCTAGGATGTCCAAGATTTCATATTCCTCACATAATTTTCCCTTCTCCTGTCCCATGGGAATTCAATGAAAATGGATATTTTGGAGACTCTGAATTTGGTTGAGAGAAAAAAATGGAGTAACTTGTCTGTTCAAATAATCAAATCATCAAGGTTAAGAGGAGATTTATTAATAAAATATTAAACTCTTAATTTTAATTATCAAAATTCAAATTCTTACAATTATAAATATAAAATAAACAAAAAAAAAAATTTAAACGCGGATTGACATCAGCTTGCCGACAGTTTCTTTGTTAGTTTAAGGTATAAAATATGAAGGAAATTGATATGGAAACAAGGGAACATATTTATATGGGATAGTAGCTGAGAAAGAAGTGACAAAGGCAAAGTCAACTAACCATCTTTCAATTTTATTTTTATTCCATTTGCTGGAAGAGTTAAGTTTTTAGGTAAGAGGTTAAAATAAAAGTTAAAAGAGTGCAAATAAAATAATGAACCAAGCGACTTTGGCACCAAAGTTAGTAAGCAAGCAAGACTTGTTCTATGATGTCATATATTAAAGCATATTGACTCAGTCTAATATGCTATTAAGTGGATGAGTCTTTCCTAACCATTCTATTACCATTATTTTTATCGATAAAAATTGACTCCCGTTTAATTTCAATCTTACAATGCAATTTCCAGTCTCACCATCTTACCACTACAAATATCAATTTTATCAAAAAAAAACATTAAAATGGATTAAACCATAAAACAACTAGAAAAACATTCTTGAAACACAAAATAAATATGAATTTTAAATGATTTAATCTAAAATTTTCCTATTTTACCATTCTTTTCTGTTCAACAATTTTCAATTTTTTTTATTTTTTAATGACTCAATCCTGATTCAAACATAATCTGATTTTTATATATTTCAACAACGGACTTCGTATAACTGTTTATCTAATCAATCATTCGATCAATCTGATTCAGTTTTGACAACAATATACCTGTTGAACCATGGTTCATAACATTTGTGATTGTGACCCAAACATTACTTGATATATAAGTGATTAAAATAGAAACTTTCAAATGGGAAATTTTTTCTTATTTATATGCAAATAATTGTGTGTACTTGGTACAATTTTTTCAAGGAATTAAGTATCAAACTATGGAATAGCATTGTATTTTGTCTGATGATGAAAGATCTCTCATATAATCATGTAAAGATTATCAAAATTATACCACACATGATGATCTCGTTACCAATAGCTTCATCGCCCTATTAGCCTTATCACCCATCCCAAAGACATCGAAAATTTCTACCCCAATTGTCAATCTACTTTTATCACTTCAACTCAGCCCCAACCAAAAGCAACATTACTTAGCGAAAAAGGAGAAACCAACTTTGTCCAAACCTTCTAACTCCCAAAAATGTATGATGCAAACAAATGGCAAGATTTGTTGTCCCATATCAAGGGGCTGCAAATACCTTGAGCTTTCACGGAAGCATTTCACCTATAATTCTTTTTGTCATAATCCTACAATTACCCGATCACAATAAAGTATTATGTAAGAATCTACCACTTATAAGTGTAGACTCCATATAAAATTTCAATAAACCCAACATAATTTTGAATTATGATTGATTAATTGTAATATAAAGATTGTAGGTGACACTCTCAGCTTTCACAGCTAACCCAAATGAAGAAGATATCAACCACCTAAATAGACAACATCATCATCCAAACTATATAGCAGTCAGACTCTTAATTATCACATGATCTAACCAGTAAAGGAGGGAAACGAAACTTAAGATCAGATTGTAATTTGATGCACCCACACTTTCTGCCAACCCGAGCAGCTGCACTAGAGCACGGTGTTACTCTTGGCACAAAAAAATAATTTATCCAGGCAACAATTGAATGGTTAAAGTAAAGCTGCACATCATGGAATCAATTTGTAAAGACAAGTTCATAGCACTTTTGCACTTTTAGCACTATACATTCATGAACTTCATGCATGATAGTGAAAAGTTTATGCACGTGCCTGGACTTCAATGTTTATAAGATGTTCTGTCACGAACTCTACGAGACCCTGCATCGCTGGCTGAGGTATCAGACTTTACCCTTCGATAAAACAGAACGTAGGCAGCAGCTGACTTTACATCTTCTTCATTTATAGGTGATATATGACTGTCATCAAAGTTGTACCACCTATTCTCATCTAGAAGCTGCAAACAGAAAAATCAGCATAAAACGGGATGAGATAAATATCTTATGCATCAACAATAACAGAAACCTATTTGCGGAACAATCATTGTCGCAATATAAAACTAAGCTCTAATTAAGAGGATTAAAGGTCAATATGCCATAAACTTTTAAAATGACCCAAATATGATGGAAGTCAAACCCCAGGAAGAAAGAGCAGAAAATGGTTTCAATTGAAATTCAATATAAAAATTGAAACAGATGTAGCATCCATTTCCAAGCCCCTGCCCAACCCTGCCCCCCCCCCCCCCCCCCCCTCCAAAAAAAAAAAGAAAAATAAATAATACACAGAACTTTGTCAGCATGAACCAATTTATTCCATTTCAGTGAGGATACAGCTGCTTTTAACTTACCTTGATGTGTGCAGTATAGTGGCCACTGCCCATGCCACCATAATGGTTGGTTAAGGCATACAGTTCATAGAGCTGAGAACGGGAACTTCTCTTGTCAGCTACATAATTTGTTAAGTCAAAGTCATGAATAGGAAAGTTGACAAAAGTTTCTAGTTTATGCTTCATTGACCGGATGTATGAGAATCTTTTTAGATGAATGACTAGAACTTCTGGAAGCCTCCACAGATCAAGCTTTTTACTTGCTTGCCGTTGTTCCTTACATTGTGGGCAGTACCTACATCAAATAAACACTGATAATTCAAAATACTGCAGGAATAGAACCCCATTTTTTTCCAACAAGTTAAGCACTGAAGATTGTTAAAACTGTCGAGCAAACAATAAGTATTTGCTTGATTCACATGCACAATTCATAATGATGTCCAAATTATGGTGTAACGGTTACCAAATAGAAACTATGAATCCATTAACTGGAAAATGTTCCCAAGCTTACAGAGTTAAGTACAAGATATTACAATATACAAAATATAACATAAAAAAATGAAAGAAATCTTCTCCCTAATATGTCTATGATAATTTCATATGCAAAATTCACATAGGGCTTCCAATTAACTTACAGAGCTTGCAACAGACTCCTATGTTAATTGAAACAAGAAAATAATCATTTTCTGGCCACATTTCAATAGGGTACTTGTTAAAGGTAACCTTCACAACGCTTAAAATAGCTTCAATGTAGCACTGATAGTCTTGAAAAAAGAGACTGGGGATAGAGAAAGCATTCTGTTATTTTCTAATTTAAACTAATTGGTAAAGAGTAAACCAATGGTAGCCATTCTTTATCTTAGGCAGGAATACTACCTATCAAGGGATCATGAAAAAGCATTTGTGCTAAGAGGCATTTATGAATGGAAATACACAAAAGCACGTGCACACACAAAGTGAGAGACACACTAACCACATATCTTCTGGCACCAATGGCTCCTCTCGTAAAAAAGCCTCCAAGCAGGTATACAAAGAGAGAGGTTCAGTACGAGCTTTCTTGGTAATAGGCCCATATTTAAATACTTCAGGCAAGTTCTCCAGGTAATTCTCATTGTACTTCTCCAAAAGCCTTGATGTCCAATCAAGATACAGTATTATAGGCGATGCTGCTGGCAGATTAACAGCTTTATCGTCTCCAACGGACAGGTCAATGCATGTCTTACCTTCATCAAACAACTGAAGTGGTAGTCTTGGCAAGACATTACTTATAGAAGATGACGCACGGTTAGTATCCACTTCACCAGAACTATGATCAGATGGATCTGTTGCCACCCCTGAGGTGCTTGGATCCGAATTATCATGATATTTTATACGCTCTTTCAGCAACGGAGAAAGCATGGTCTGAACAATTGTCTGTATATCACCATTTGTAATTACATCGTCACATGAAAGTGATGATGCAAGAGGAGTTCCAAAAGGTTTCCATCTTTGAGCATCACTAGTTTCCCTAGAAAACAATAAAATGCGGTATCGCATTAGAAACATCTCAATAAAAGCAACTATTTAAGCTGCTAAGCAAGAATATGAATGCAGCAACACCAATTATCATCTTCTAATTGGTCTAGAATTAATAATTAGTTCAAAGAAAAAATAATAAATATGGAAAATTATGGTGTGTGGGTGTGTGTGTGTGTGTGTGCAAGAGAGAGAGAGAGAGGGATTAAACACTTTCGAAATAACAAAGGTAATTTAGTAAGCTCTATAAAACTATTTATAGAGGAAGAACAAACTACAATCTACAAGCATAATAACATTGAAATCAACCACGTCAGATGCTAATTGAACAGTGAAACAACTACAAAAACTTCAAGTCAGAATTCAATTGGCAGCCAAGTAAAAACTTTTGGTGCCATGCTTACATTCACATGTTGCTATCTAAAAGATTAGTATAAGGTCTGGCAAATAGTACATACTGTTCTTGTCGGCGATGTATCAACTGAAGCAAAACATTGCCCTTTGCTGACTTTTGAATCTTGTATGCAGCAAGATGATCATCATCTTTGATTGTGGACAGTGATAAAAATGAATCATCTAAGAACCTATGAATCAAATGATTTCGTATCTGCAAGCGATAACTTCAAACAGCTTAGCGCAATTTTACCACAATTGTACAATTCCATTAACAGGAAATCAGAATGTTTAACAGCACATGCCTCAACAAGCTTAATTTCCTCGGTCTGCTTCAAGGAACAAGCATTGCTAAGTGCTTGGATCAGGTCCCTGTAACGTCCCTGCTTCGGAACAGTCACAGTATATGTTGATGGTAGAGCACTTCCATCAGAAGTAAAAACTGTTATTGTCATTGTCCGCGTGGTGGTGAATTGGAGTGGCAAAGACAGGTACATGAAGGGGTCAAATGTTACAGAAACTTTATTGCACACTGGACAAACCAATGTTGATTTATATTGACCCTACACAACGGGGTGGTAGACATGGATTAGATGCACAGCAATAACAATAACAATGAATACTGCATAACATTATATGCAACTTAAAGCTTAATCTTTTTACAGATGATAATCATAGGATTATTATAGAAAATAATAAGTTGAATTAGAAATGAATTAGCATAGCTTTTATCTTATTCTCCTATTCTTGAAAAATATTAATGTAAAATACTAGAGTAATGAAAATCAGCAACACAGCAATAACAGATGGAACCACAATTTTGTTTAAGATTGATTAAAAGTCCCTCTATCAAAAATGAAATAGAAAACCCCAGAGATTGTTTAAAAGAAATGTTTGCATCCACAAATTTTAAAAATTGTAGTCTTAATCTATTACAGTCTTTATTGGACCATAAGCACTAGGTGTCTATGTATCAATGTAGTATTTCTATTCGAGATAGAAGTACAGAACTTCTGATTGAGGATTTTCCAGTACCATTGCTCTTGCAAATTGTGTGAAGCATGTGAAGCAATAAAACTTTCAGTGTAAATTGTAAGGAAACATAGGCGTGCCAAGCAATCTAAAACACAACAAGGTGATAAGACTCATACATGATACAAAAAAATGACATGAAGGTGACAGCTTAAAAATTTTAGCAATAACTATATATGGGTTTAACAAAACCAAAAATTATATTTCATGTTTTCGTTTCAACACAAATATCAACATGCAATTTTCGTCTAAACTACAATATGAATGCACGAATTTCAATATTTTGCACGACACTAATACGCAAATCGCTAGAAATTTTTTTCTTTCCTTTATTCAACTTTCTGCAGCTTTCATTGAGAATTTAGATTTGAAATCATTCCTCAAAACCTTAAGGTTGTGTTTGTATGAAAGAGTTCAGTATTAGTATTATCCATAGCCTTTTGAAATGAAACAACTCAAAATTCAGCATTTTAAAATCACATATTTGTGGAATTATTTCTTTGGCTGGTTCTTTAAATTAATTTTCTCATTTCGCGGTCTTCAAAAATGAGGCCACTCTAAAGAGAAACCAAAAAACACCAAACTCCTTTGCAGCCACTATCGCACCACCACAAAATCCCTTTACCACTACCCATTACACAACCACCAAATATCCTCTCCCATGACATCTATTTCTCTAAACTCCTTATTCCAGTCTTAGACAAGCCAAAAGTACCTTACTCTTTCCATCA